>JAODJX010000035.1:1580404-1597412 GCA_026776945.1 Isichthys henryi | reverse complement strand
CCCCCCCCCCCCCCCCCCCCCCCCCCCCCCCCCCCCCCCCCCCCCCCCCCCCCCCCCCCCCCCCCCCCCCCGCGCTTCTCTGTTGAACCTCTTGATTTATGTTCAGACATTCCTTCTATGAGAGGGCTTTGCTGCTGAAAGATAGTCAACTTAAGTATCTAGCAAACTCTTTATGGCCCTTTATGACGTGTCTGACATTAAATACCGGTACGAGGCATATACAGGACCCAGCCCCAGAGAATCCTACTCTGGAAAACCTCACAATATCATTGATTAACATGGATTTGGAATGAATTCTGCTTTTACAAAAATACATCGATCGCATCAGTTGCAGCTACTTTTTCTCATTGTTTGCAGAAGTTCCTTTCATTAAGTTATTCTGCATATTTTTGCTGTTTCAGCTCCAGTGGAGATTTCACCGATGTACTAGTCATGTGCTACATTTGTAGAACGAAGGGACTTTTCTAGAACCACAAGTTAATGAAGTGTTTCAAAATGGTCATTGATCCAAGACAGAGAAAGCAGTGAGGCGCTAACTATTGGAGGTGCTACCTAACCGAACAGCCAGGCTTCACAGTGAACAGTGCAGGTGAAACAGACTTTCAGACTCAAGATATTTGTTAGTGGTAATGTTTGGAGGTTACAAAATGTGTTCATTGATTTGTGTCCCAGCCAGATGTTAATTGTGCATGCTGTTAAGATGCCTACTGTCCTCAGAGCTTCATGAAAGAGCTGTTTAGTAACAGAAGTCCTTAATTGTTGCTAGTCTCATAATGAACCTGAAGACCGTGTATGAGTAAATGGTGCCCTAACTGCGATGACGGGCACTTCACTTGCTGTTTGTCTGAGAATGTTTGACAAACAGAGAGAGAGAGAGAGCGCTGCTGCAAACGAGGACGTCACAAATGTTGACAGATTTCAGCTGCTCCAGCATTCAGGAACATTGTGATGATTCCAGGGTAAGAAAAGAATCCATATGATCTTTTATATTTTCTCTCCTTCCCTCCCAACACACAGTCATATACACTATGGGGAATTGCCATTCATCCATCTGTCAACTTTCTGTATCCACTTGTCGTGCTCAGCCTTGTGGGGTGACCCAGAAGCTCCAGGCACGAGGCTATGGGCAGTTTGGGGAGGCCAGTTAGCATTTGGGCTGTGGAAAAATCCTGGAACCGCCATATAGAATTTGCACAGCACAGAGACGTGGTGCAGTGTGGCTCAGTGGGGTTGGGCTCTGTGCCCCTCATCAGAAGGTTATAGGTCCAAGTCCCTTGGATAGCAGTCATTTCACCATGGGACACTTAAGTAAGACCCTTAACCCCAATAGCTCTGGGGGCTGTTTGCCTTCTCAGATGGATACCTGCAAATGAAAACGCCACACAAGCAAACCAGGGAAAGAATTTGTAGACCCCCCAGGCTTGGACGTGTGAGACAGCAGGAGGGTCTACTGATCCACCCCCTACCCCTGCTAGTGACACTGAAAATCTGGGGATGATGCTGGTGAATTTTCTTAACTTCTACTAATAAAAGTGTTCAAAAGCTTGTGGTCAAAACAATTAGTCCTGTGAAAGACACCAGCAAGGCATCCTGGAGAGCAAACAGGTGACGCATCTGATGCACTTTCTGTCTGGATCGGAAGGCAGCATTCAAATGCTTTTATTCATTAAAGTATTTTCTTTTTTACAGATACTATTAAGTTTGTTTCTGTTCTAAATCAAGCTTTGTAGGTAGAATGATCACCAATCCTGTGTTTATTACAAAATTAAACTCTCTTAATTACGAAAGAATCACTGGTCATGTAAATGAGATGAGAAGAATTCACTTTTGTACAAATGCTATAAGGTATTTGTGGTGATATGGCATGGTAGCTGTGGTAATGCAGTTCAGGCACAGTTTGCCGGGGGAGGGGGGGGGGGAGTGAACTCCTGTAAACTGGGGTGGGACAATGAGCAGATCCTCATTCGGGGCTCCCATGCAGGTCGACCGCGGTTTTCACTGCCTCCGTCCCCGGAGAAATCACCCATTCGGATGGCCTGCCTGGGCTCTCTGGCCTCACTTAGGGCCCGTTATGCGGCTGTGAATTGGGTTTACAAGTGGCGGCCTGCTGGGAGCTGCAGGGGGGGCCCACTGACACGGCGGCCCCTCGTCCGGGAGTGAGGAGCTAATGCTCGCTCCGCTGGTGGAATGCCGTCTGCCGGAAATCCGCCTTCTTCCCTTTTCATGTGGAGATAGGTGGCAGGTGCTACGGAGGGAGTCTCGTCATTTTCCCAAAGTTCCAATCAAGGAGGGAGCGAGGCCACCTGGCAGGACAAACCTCATCCCGTCACTGAGAGGGAGCAAAAACAAGCCATCCAAATAACAGCTTGAAAACTGTGACTTTTATGGTCATTCTCTCTAGATTTAACCGAGCCTGTAAAAATGTGCAAGATTCCGTTTTTTGAACGAGTTGCTCATTTGACCAAAACAGCTGCATGGAGACGTCCAGCTGCAGGGCACTGAAGTCCACGGAGAAGTGGAACCTGAAGCGACGGCTCCACCGACCCTAGCTCAGTGACATTAGCAGCGGATATCGAATGACATGATTCGACATAACAAACTGGAGTGAACTATGGCTGAAGAGTTCTGTTCAGCCGCAACCTTGGTGGGCTCTCAAAGACATGCCTCTTTTTCCTTTTCTCTCAGTCTTCACCTTCTTTTCAAGTGAGCTGTAGACACGTAATTATGTACTTAATTTGGTTTCAGGTTACGCTGCTGCTGTAAATGCCTTTAAAGTGTGTCCAATTTAGGTGGGGGGTGTGGTTGGATTCCTTGGGCACTTTTTTTTCTGTACATCTAAATAATAATAAAATAGGAGGATTAGAGACAATAAACCCGCCAAGGCAAAGGCAGGATGCTGTAGGCTGGAATTAAAGGCGATGTTGAACAAAGAGACGACTCTCATCATTTCAACATGACCGACTGGTTAAATACAGTGAAATTTATTGCATCTGTAAATGATGTGGTGATAATATGTCCTCTTCACAGGCAAATGACAAAAGTTTGAAGGATCCTTTAAGAGGTTTTTTTAGATTAACTATCACAATTTTGTACCCAGTCTTTAATCTTTAATATCAACATTTTATCATGAACTGAAAAATATTTAGGAAGATGAAAACCTTCTGACTGCGACGTTCCCTATATCTTTATCTTTATGTTAAAATATTTCCTGATCTTCTTGATTCCCCGATTCCCTGAAATCAGAATTGCCAACACTTTCCAGTTTATTTCAGAGAAGTAAGCAGGGCCGAACATGCATTCCAGATATTTTTTGTATACATCACCTCCGGGTTAGTGATTGCTGAGTAACTTTTTCAAATTGCTTCTTGGATAGAGATACTTTGATTAAAACCGACGAATCTCTATTCCTCATGGCTGTCATCCTCCCAGCTTCACAGAACGCCAAGTGAAGTTCCATTTCATTAGACATCCTAGCATGCATATTGCCGAGGTCATAAATACCAATTGTGCAGCCTTCAGTGCCACAGCCAATCAGCCAGTCCGGCAAGTGCTCACATTCCACATTTTTCAGTATGTTAGAAACTGCACAAAAGATAGCTGAGATAACTCAGCGTTCAACACAAACACATCTCAGCCATTTATCGTTTGGCTACATAAAACTCGGTAGTTTCATGTTCTTTTTGTACTTAAGATCGGGTTGGAAATCTGCAGCAGTGAGTGTGACAGAAAGCCCCAACACAGAAAGTTAGACAGTACCGAGGTGTTGATCTTTGTCCAAGTCTGATGGAGACCAAAGCTGTCCAAATGTAAAATACTGATATGTGGGAGAATGTTTGGGCTGAGCTGAAGCGTACTCATTGTGCATGCACAGCACGGCTGCCTCATCCCAGGGTTGGGGGCTTGACTCCCGCCTCAGGCTCTCTGTCCTCTGAGTTTGCATGTTCTTCCTCTGTTTTTGCAAGTTTCCTGGTATTCCGGTTTCCGGGAATAGGCTCCGGGCTCCCCGAGTCCCTGAACTGGATAAACGACCATGGAAGGCTGATAATGATGTAAGCCAAGATGTAGCTGTGGTGATGCAGGTGAGAGGTGGCTATAGCATATTGTGAGGTGGGGGTGGGTCCTTTGGGTTTTTTAGATAAGGAACGGCCTGGATCACTAATACCACACCTTGGGGGAGGGAGAGCTTCTTTGTCTAGAGTGAAGCTGGCATACTTGGGCTCTCAGTCACGTCAGAGTGAAGTCTTTCAGGAAAATGCAAGAGCTGACAGGAGAGTTACATGCGGGCCAGAATGTTGATTGTGTTCATCTTTGGGGTTTGAAGTTAGCCAATCATACGGCAGGGGAAGTGAGAGTCAGTGGGGGTAGTGTACCACAGATTTAGCAATGGCAAAGAAACCTTTGTGGGTAGATGGTTTAAAAAGCAACAGGAGATACAAGTGAACTGATACGACGTATGAATGAAATCAACTCCCTGCAATACTGGCCATTCTTAGCTCAACTGAGGATGTTAGATGCATTTAGTGGATAACAGTATCAAATTAGCTCAATGGAGAACCTTTAATATAAAAAACACGGTGGTCTTAGTGTAGTACAGTGAAAATCACTGCAATATCACATTCCTCTTTAACGTATTCGTGTTTCTTGGCAGTAATGCTGCAATAATGCAAGCAAGTGAACAGTTTATTTTAAATTGATTATGCAATTCCATATCGAGGCAGAGTGTAGTACCAGTGTGCCAGTAATTAAAGTCAACTAGTCCGAATAAATGCGCGGTGTTGTTCACCACTTCACAGAGGCAATGTGCTGCTTCACCACTTCACATACGCGATGTGCTGCTTCACCACGTCACATACGCGATGTGCTGCTTCACCACCTCACAGAGGCGATGTGCTGCTTCACCACCTCACAGACGCGATGTGCTGCTTCACCACCTCACAGACGCGATGTGCTGCTTCACCACGTCACATACGCGATGTGCTGCTTCACCACCTCAAATACGCGATGTGCTGCTTCACCACCTCACATACGCGATGTGCTGCTTCACCACCTCACAGAGGCGATGTGCTGCTTCACCACCTCACAGAGGCGATGTGCTGCTTCACCACGTCACATACGCGATGTGCTGCTTCACCACGTCACAGACGCGATGTGCTGCTTCACCACCTCACAGAGGCGATGTGCTGCTTCACCACCTCACAGAGGCAATGTGCTGCTTCATCACCCCTCAGAGGAGATATGCTGCTTCAACACTCCACAGAGGTGATGTGCACCATCAAAAAGGCCCGTGTTCTTCATCATCTGTCCATTACATCCTTTGTTGTATTTGTGTGTGTGTTTATATTACAAACCATCGATGTGCGACATAGGTGAGTTGCTAAATTGTTCAGATGGGTTTATACTCCACTTTCCTTTCAGTTTCCACAATCTGTCATGAAATTTTTGCATGTCTGAAAGCTCAGGTACTTAGCAGTGCATTGAGATCCTATACAAGGAGCACAGCCCAGAGGGTAATACTCTAACAGCTACGTACCTTTTGGAAATAAATGGACCGCGAATGGAAAAAATGTATTTGGCTTGACTGGCCCTCATTTGCTTGCCCACATTAGACATTTCAGAAGCAACATTCTCCTCAAACATCCTTAAGAAGGTTTAATGTGAAACATTTCACACTGTGTAAGATTCTGCTATTATCACTAATTATACTTTCAGTGCAACCTTCAGCTCTGACATTGATACTTTCTTGATTCTTGAATCAGGTTTTTAACACATTTTTATGCTGAAGAAGCTGGACAATTTACACTGAGTAGTGAGGCGGAGTAGAGAGGCATGTAATTACTCCGCCAGTCTACTTCAAAGAAGTGACCCCCTGAAGAAAGAAGCATGAAAATTACAGGAGAAAGATCCGCGGACGGTGCGCTGACAATCTGGATGAAAGCAGGAAATCTAAAGGACTGAGATGTCACCCCACCGCCTCAGGAAATAAAGTACTTACCTCTTATCACTTATATACTTATGAGCGTCTGGAAAACTCAAAATTTGTAAATTCATTTCAGTTACATACGTCTTTCTTTTTAACTAGTGTTGTAGTAGAAGGATGATTTGGTGGGTTTCAGTAAAGTACTCGGGTGTATTATTTTAGAAATGTTTTAAACTTGTTATAAGCATGTGAGGCCTTTAATTAATGGGATCAAGCAAATTGGCGAAGACCCTTTAACAGTTCAGTCTAGACACAAACTAGACTGGACAACTGAAGTGCTGCCTTGGGTTCCGTGACGGTGATCCCCCATCTGTCTAATTCTACCCTTAAGGCAGTGGATGTAATTTTAAGGTATAGATCATAAAGTGTTTATACTAACAAGACACAATATTAATTATTACACTGAATACATAAAATCTATTCTGTTTGAGTGGAATGTAAAAAAATGGCAGAAGAGCCCAGATGTCAGCTGTCCTGATCTGGTTTGGTTTAAAATTATTAATGAAATACTGGTGAACTAAGTAAGAGATAAACAACGTATCCAGCTTAGTTAATGACTATACAAATAGAATGAAAACTACAAGGTAAATTCACCACACTTTTTAAGATCATCCTGACTATGTACTGGATAAGAGGTCTTGGAAGATGGATGGATGGATGGATGGATGGGCGGAACTTTGACAGCTTATACACGCTGGGGAAGTTCACAGGAAATGCTAGTCCTGCTTGTTCAGAGAGCTATAGAACTTATTACTCCATACTGTCACTTTTGCACATGCCGCCTGCTTGGAAACTGCTGCAATTTTTTTCTGATCGTTTCTGGGAAGATAGAAATGTGTGGTCAGCAAATTACCTGATGGTCTTTAAGAAGGAGATGATATGGCTTTGAGTTCATCTTTCTCATGACCCACCTACGCACGGCGCACAAGAAAATGTTTTGCTCTTCTCTGTCCAGCCTATTGACTCTGGCGCACAGCTTATGAGAAAGGATGTTGAGATGTGAATATTGATACAGGGCTGAGGAGAATGAGGGAAGGTATCGTCAAGAGCTCAGGTTAAAACAACACACTGGAGAGAGCAAAGCGTAGACAGTGCATTCCTAGTGCTAGGAGTCCAGGTTTTTCCCACAAGCACATGTTGGAATCCTACAGAGAGAAAATATTTGGCTTGGAGACTCATATGGTAGTGGAGCAGTCCAAGTTAAACCGCATGTGGGGAGGACGGCGGAACGCGCTGCAAAGGGTCAGGCACTGCAAGCGCAATCTCTCTGACCGATTGCCTCAGCCAGTGTGTCACCTGCTAGATGCAGAAACACTGTGATTATTCATCGTATCTGAAAGAACTTTCTGGTGGATTCCTGGACGGTCGCACTACTGTTGTGTGTTTGCACGTGGTTATACCAGACAAGCACAGCAGATGGAGGTCTGCTGAGTCAATAGGGCTGCTTGGCTGTGGAGGGACACACAATGTTCTAAACGTGGACACTGGAGCTGTTTTCCTGGGATCTGTACCATACGGGAACGATTAACTGGCAAGGAAAGGTAAAATGTGACCCGAAATATTAGGCACCATTTCCCAATTAGCCTTTAGTTTGTTCTAAATGATGCTTATTACAAGGCAGTCCAGCCCCTCCACCCTCTACACTTGCTGAAAGGAGCGACTGACTGACGACACTTCAGAGTTTCAGTTACATCCGTTGCACATATTTGACATTAAAAAGAGCCTCTGGAAATATAAATTCACTCTCCATTAGTCAGAGTCGTATCTGAAAAATGACCCAAAGCCATTTTAGCTCTGCATGGTTTTGGCATTTTTACAGTATACAGTATTGTTCGTAAGACAGTCACATTTCACGTTACTGAGCCATAGAATTTCATATCTATATACTTTCCTCTTTCAAATATAATTGTCACCATGTGTTGGATAAGCAGCAGTGGAAAATGTATGTATGGATAGACAGGTGGATGGATGGAAATGTGACTGTCAGGCACGTTATCAAAATGATAAAAAAAATAAAATAACTGTTTTGAGGATGGGGGAACGGGCCGAGCGGCGATCTCCTCTCAGTGCCTGTCGTTCGTGAGAGCCATCGCTCTCGGACGTGCTGTCACCCTCGTACCTCTCACCATATTAACCTTTGACAGCTCATAACGTCCTGCCTGATGGCGACCCTGAAGATCAGTGCTAGATAAGATGTGCAACTTAACATTTAAGAGTGAGTGCTTAAGCCATGTTCAGGGGGCTGGGGACAGCCCGTATATGATGGTGTCATATTTCAAAGGCATCAAGGGATCAGGCTGATCTGAAACTGTCTTTTCATTTTAACTGATTATACTTAACTAGTCCTTATCTAAATAATACAACGAATGAGATAGCGGTTTACTTTGCTACATTCTAGCAATTTATTCACAAAAATAAAACCAGCTCTGCTACTTATTTTTTGCCTGCCAGTTTGCACTTTTGATGGTAATTAACCACTGCATTCACTGCAGAGCATTTATGGTACACATTGATGCAAACGATGTTTTTAATGTGCGATTCAGAAATATGAAATGTTACGCTGGACACTGGTTTAAACGTCATGCTGTGTCAGATGGATGTGATGTCGCTTACAGGTGACTTTTCACTCCTGTGTTCCGTATAAAAAAATGGTCACTTCACTGTATACATCACTGTATTTTACTGCTGCTACACCACGGACTGCTCTCAGAATGAATGTGTAATGTTTTGGGAGCCTGAGGTCCGTATCACCACACTAAGACCACATTACAGATGTACATGTGCATTCGCCACAAATATTTATTCTGGTCTGCATGCAGACACAGGGGGAAACAGGATATTTGCAGTGATGAAGGCCGTTTCAAAGCGGCTGAAACCGCAGCAGTGATTGGTAACTAGGAGTCAGTGAGGCTGTAATGTCTTTAATTACTCCAAGTGCTACTGTAGGTAAATAGCAAGGCAGCAGCCCCAGCCGCCTCTTACTCGTCTGATAACATCTTAGAGTCAGGAATCCACCAATGAGGTCGGCCCCTGCAAGCTGCTACACTGTAATGCTGGGAGATTAGGGCCCATTTTTACAAAAAAAAAGCATTCAGACAAACTGGAGACGTGACTCACAAAAAGGTCCCAAAATAGAAGAGGCCTCCTTTTATTAGGTAAATTGGCAGAATACGACTTTCAAAGCTACAGCCTGCAGTACAAAGTGTGCCCAGATGGCAATAAAGTACAATGAATACTCAGAAATGTGAAATAAACTTAAAAATGTGTCTCATTTTGTCGGCTGTATTCCTCCTTTAGTTTTTAAATTACTTTCTAAATGAGGATAAGGGGGTCCATTTATTTTCCATTTATTACTGTTTTTAATTACGTTTCGGGTTCGTGTCTCTTTGTATGTCTCGGTGATCCCTGTGTTATTGTCTTATAGTCTGCGAAGTGCATTGGTGTCCATAAAAATGCAGTGCGTGGAGCGTGGAGGCCGGCTCGCACTCCCGCTCTGGGCGCGCGTCAGCGGTGGCGTCCGGGAGAGGAGAGGAACGCCGCAACAGACAGGTGCATCGCAGGCCTGCGAGAACATGCCCCGCGCCGGACATTTATGGCTTTCGAGAAGCGATTGCTCAAACAAAGAGACAGAAAGCTAAATATTTATCCGCTATTGAGTCTCATTCCTGTAGGACGAATGTCTCAGCATATTCGCAAAAAAACAGAAAGGCCTCCCATTGTTCTCTGAGAGGGTGTTGTTTTAAGCACTGAATCCAAATCAAACTTTTATGTGAAGGTTCAGTTTATTTGCTTTATTTTTTACTCTGCGTTTATCTTTTTTTTTCCTGTCTTCAAAGACTTCAGTGCTGTTTTTATCTTCTATATATATATATATATTTGACACTATGCAAATACCGCATGACAACACACCTATGCGAATCGGCCATAATGCTAAGGATATATAATTTCGTACTTTCTTAGAAATGTATTATTGCCGACCTTAAAATAACGCAATCTCTAGATGCAGACGCCCGGGACATTAGTTAGAGCCAGAAAGGAGGGACGGGGAAGAGGAGGATGCGGAATTTCATAGCAGAGCGCGTGCTAATTTAGCCAGTCTGTTCGACCATTTTTGGCACAGTCTAAAATCTAAATGGACTTGACACCTGGACATTTGTACAGTAGATATATATAAACACTTCAAGATACTTTCCACTATGCAATCACTCTTGGCCCTTCACACCCCAGGTTGCACCCAACGCTTCAGCAGGCTGAATTTAGCAGTAGGTGGCTCGTGAAGAACCACAGTCTTCCACTGACGTAAGCCTGGGTCCACATAAAGAGAAACTGCGAATCTAAATGCGACCGTGGAATCCTGCAGAAGGGCTGTTTTGGTAACAGTAACCATTTTTATGTCGAAGAATTTAGTAACCAACAATCACCCTTTTCAGTACAACGTATGTAGGTATATATACTGTATAGATTGTAGGTGTACTGTACATGAGTCTATCTGCCTATCAGGGTTTTATTTGAAATGCTCTTTGGATGAAATGGTGACTAAATCCCTTCTACATAAAGGTTCTGA
This sequence comes from Isichthys henryi, assembly GCA_026776945.1. Lineage (NCBI taxonomy): Eukaryota > Metazoa > Chordata > Actinopteri > Osteoglossiformes > Mormyridae > Isichthys > Isichthys henryi. The sequence continues at coordinate 1,586,871 of JAODJX010000035.1, read as the reverse complement.
GTGCTTGCAAATGATAGGAATTGTGGGTTTATTCTAAGAGGAAGGTCTTGGTTAATGGACCGTATGTGGCTGAGTGGATGAGGGATTCCTGCCATTGGAAGGGGGCTGGTTTGACTCCCATAGCCAGCAGGGCAGTTACATCATACTCAGGCCCCTTAGTGATGCCCTTAACCCCCCCCCCCCAAATGCTCCAGGGGTGCCAGATAAATGTTGACCCCAAGCTCTGACCCCAAGCATTGTTCACACCTGTGTGTGTGTGTGTGTGTGTGTGTATGAATACTATGGAATTACTATCTACCTGTACTCATTTTTGTACAAATTCCAAAAAGCATCATTTCCCAAAGACCAAACTGTTTCGTAATTATACGGTACCCATGATTTACACATTCACTTCGCTGTTTAATTGCTGATTTTATGTCATTTCGTCTATGTTGGTACTTTTATCCACAAATAATTGCAACCTGACAGGCTATAGGATGTTGTGTCATTTCAAGACCATTTGAAGGTGAAATAGGAAATTTGCATAAGAAATTTACAAACGAGAGGAGGCCATTCGGCCCATCAAGCCAACAGCAGTTCACCTGCAGAAGCGCTGGCCAGGTTTGTGCACAGCTCTGCCTCTAGTCTGGCTCTGACCTTTGTCCTTTGACCCCTTACCTGCGCCTCAGCTCTTCAGCAGAGGCGAGCTTCAGACTGCTACAAGTCTGGAGGTCAAGACTGTCACCGTTTTCTGAACCACGCGAACAGCCGGTGGCATCACTGCAATGTAAAGTAAAGGAGACATGTTATTAAAAACTGACGTTATTTTCCAGTGAAATGTGTCTCACACAGTAAAAGTCGAAAATAGCTGAAGGGAATTCTGTTCTTCTCTTCATACATCATCATATTCGGCTTATTCCTGCTAGATCTGTCTCTCCATCCATCCACCCATCCATCTATGCATCATCCATAACCAGTTCATACTGGAGCTGATCCCAGTTTGTGACAGGAGATGTACTGGCACACTATGATAATCACTGGGCTAATGATGACACCTGTTCACCTAAATGCCGGATTTTGGAATGAGACCCATGCGATAGGTGGAGACACACTGCAGACACGCAGTGCAGGTGGAGTGATTCCAGCCTTCTGCTGGACCCATATTCGTATGTGGGGGGGGGGGGGGAAGTTTCCTGCCAGTCATTTATGCAAGATTGGTGGCAGAATACAGAGTCTTGTGAAATTTACATTAGATTTTATTTATTTAGACGTTGCTCTTTATCCAAACTGATGTAGAATTTAGAAATCAGGGCCAAATGGTCCCTGGAACAATCGGAGGTTAAGGACTTAGCTGAGAAGCCTAACAGTGACATTCAATTCAATTTTATTTATATAGCACTTTTAACAACAGTTATTGTCACGAAGCATTTTACATCACTCTGCCAACCAGGGGTTTCGAACCAGCAACCTCCTGAGCACAGGCACAGTGTCCTGGGCTGCAGATGTCACATGCCCCCACCCCCCCCAAACAGACCCTTCAAGCTGTGGGGGTCACTAAGTTTCACAGAACATTTTGCTGGATTGAATGATTAAACAAATCCGTCATGATTATAGAGCAGAGAGATATCAGAAAAGCTGATGAGTGTGATGAATCGTCCTGAAAAGCCCAGAGAATAATCTGCAGGAAATGTGAAGCTCTTATTCTCCCTCTCAGATCATGTAGTGCGTATCTTGGGGGTGTAATGAAAAAATATGCCTGTTTCTTTGTTGCCAAGGAGACTTAAACCCAAACAGAGTAAAAGGGATTTGGCTGGCAGTGGATTGGTGTGGCTCATGTCCCCTTGGCGGTGGGGCGCTCTCGCTCGCGGCCTCCCCCGGGAATCCCGCCGTGTCCAAGCTATTTCCAGCGTGCAGCGGTGATTCTCCTTCCCTGACATTCGGGATTACACTGGAGGGTCGGCAAGCATGCTGAGTAATCGGTGGGGGGGGAGACTATTCTGATCCAGTGGGGAGAGGGAGCTGTAGTATGATCCAGCAGGATGAAGAGAGGCAGGGTTTCTGATCCAGCTGACGTCAACGGGCCTCAGAAGATGTAATGGTGATTGTGTCAAAATGACTTTCTGTCTGGGCTGCATGCACCGCACTGAGCTGCGGGACGATGCAACCCCCCCCTCCCCTCACATGAGACAGGCAGTGCTCCACGGAGGGGGGGGGGCACAGCTGGCTGAGCTTCGGCACACTGGGGCTGTCATGAAAGGCGGAAAGTCCCCACGTCCTGGGATGAGAAAGAATAAAGAACAAACTGCAAACTGGAGTCTAAGGAGTGAAGCTTGGTTTTAGTTACTCTGCTCTATGTATAATGAATCCATCAGTGTGAAAACACCAACCAATCAGTCCGACGAGGCTGATCCTCATGAAATCTTGGTTTCTAAGATTTCAAACATAAACTTTGCATCAACTTGCATCAACAAATGTATTTTTTAGTCATTAATAACCAGGTCTGAAGTGCTTGTAAGGGTAAATTTTAGATCATTGACAGAAAATGTGTTTTAACATTTCCTAAAACAAGTCGTCCTTAAAAATCTTATTACTGCAACAAAAATACTTTTTAAAAATTTTTTAACAGTCATGCTCATTCACAGTTACTTGAAGCTCTGAAATAATTAATATTTTTAAATTAACATTTTTTTGGATATTGGATAATTTCTGTTATTACATTCTGGAATCTACACCTTAATATTTTTCATATTGCACTGATGCTTGATATATTTTTTAAATTATGTGATAAACCTGAAGGAGCACAACATAACATTCTGCACAAGCATTTATAAGCAAGCTACTATTTTTTGATTTATTAAATTAACATTAAATGGACACCTGTTGTGGTAATGATACAGAGATTTTGGAAATTGACGTTTTCACCCACCAGACCTATCCTCCCATAACCGCTGCTAGACATAATGACCGTTAATGAGATGACAGATTGAGTGTTTGTAGCCATGATGCTGATCTGACATCTCAAGATGACCTGTGCAATAACTTGACTCCAGGTCTGAGGTAGGAGATGATTCTTCCACATTCATACTGGGTCTGATTCCAGGGGTCCAGTGACTTCAGCAGCTATTCATAAAAATTTTCTGTGGTCCAACCTGACCATCCATTCACTCTGCACATTCTTCCAGGAATACAGCTGTTATTTCTGTGGAAATAATCACTTTTATCCTTCGTAGAAGTTCATTGTTCCGAAAAGGTCCCCAAAGGCAGGACAAAGGTAATGTGCTTATTTAGAGTTGGTCACTTGGCTCCAGCTGTTTCCTGCAACATAGATTATTTTTCAGATCTTAGGTAAACAAAGTAAGCTTGCTGGCTGACACAGAAAGACAGTCGTCTTTTAACAAAAGGGTGATGAAAATCTGCATGCAACTTCAGTCTTATAATATTTCTGAAAACCTACAACGTTGCAATAAAAATACAAGCTAAGGATTAAGCTGTTTTTCACTCTTGTATTTTATGAGAAACCCATTAATTATTATTATTTTTTTTTTGGTTATTGGGTGGGGAGACACAGCCTGCAAAACTTCACTGGGGCATCTTAAACGTGGCCCGTGCCCACACTCGGCCAAACGTCGTCTTAACCACGCAGCGCGAAGTAAACTAAACTGAGTCGCAGCAACAACGTTATTCCTGTTATCCTTTCCAGTAAACAGCCGCCTGCCAGTTTTGCTGCAGTCAGGGCTACACAAAGCGAACTGCAGGCAGCTATCAGGCACTTATGAGCTTATGAAGTGAATAAGCACCTTCTGAGCACAGGCTCAGAGCTCAGTGCCGCCGCTTGGCCGTCATTGGTGGTGATGGTGTCGTCCCAGCTCATGACGGCACAGTGCTGCTGGGGACACAGGGATGTCAGAAAAGCACGCCGCCCGTAGTTTGCGCCCCCTCGGTCACCAGTGAGTGACTTTTCCTGTTACTTTACCATGACTAAAGCTGGAGGTTATAGAGCTGCTACTGAAACAGGCCTATTTACAGGCCACTGCGTAAGTTACTCAAACACTGATTCACCTAAGAGGAAGTTACACATATTCCAGGGAACTGAGTTAGTGCCACCATGCGGAAGTGTAAGAGGCCGTTTCTTGGCAATGACAAATGGGTCATTGCAATTCTGAGTGTGACATCGCTGCATGTCCATGCATTACTGCTGCATGTTTATTCTCTCAGCTGCATGTATCCAAGATTGATACTGCTACATGTCACATCTTCTGCTCAGACGTATTCTAGATATTTCCTTATTTTTTTGGTCGACCGTGACTTAGTATTCCAATGAGGAACAAGCATCTTAATTTAAATCCCATCATCTTAGGTCAGTGTTTCTCAATCCAGTCCTTGGCGAGACCCAGCCAGTCCACATTTTTGCTCCCTCCCATCTCCAGACCTGTGCCAAGTATTCAGTGTTCCTGATTGTTTGGTTCCTGTGTGCTAGGGGTTGAACTCTGGAATAAAATCTCTGTGCTTGATGGCTACATAGAACAGGCAGATGCGTAGCATCCTGTGATCCGGTTCCGTTTGTCTGCTTTCCAAATGAGGTTAATGACACCTTCTAATTTTGTGTCAATATTTACATCATTAAACTGTCTTAAGAGGGATTCACAGTCAGGTGGCAACGAGGGTTGGATGGAGGGCTGGACACAGGGAACAGGCCCAGCCGCAGAGGTGTGAGAATTCCCTGCTGATGGGTCCCATTAGCGGAAATTATTTACACTAATTCGTCAACGTTTACATGCCAATAATCAGGTTTACTGGTGTGGTAAGTGGCATTTTTAACTCTGCTGGGTGACAGATGAAATCAGAAAAACATTTTATTTCCCTTACAAATTTTGCTGTATTACATCAAATATGAAATATATATATTCTTTGCATATTTATTAAGATTAAATAACACTGAAAGAGTACAAATAACATTCCCTTCAAGTTTACGTTTCCCAAAATATCTGTTTTTGTATGTAATTTTATTGCATTTGATAAATGACATTATTTGTGATGTTGTTGTCGCCACAATAAAAAGGGGCTTCTGACGGAATTTGTGCCGTTTTAAGAACGACTCCTATCTCTTCCATATGAGGATGCATTTGGTTTGCATTGTGTTAGCTACCACTGCTGTGTTTTGTGTGTTTGTAATTGTAAAGGGATTAACATTAAGAACAAGCAAGCCCCCCACCCCCCCAGCAGGGCAGGTCTTAAGGAGCCTTATCTGCAAGCTCACCTGGGCTCTGCATCTCAGACTTTCCATTTAGCAGTGACAGGCAGCCCCCAGCTCACCCCTCCCCCGGCACAGACACACACACAGACGCTCTATTGTGCCTCCGGCAGAGGGGGGTCCGGGGCCCTGCTGACTGTCTTTTGCCCCTGTCCCCTCCTCTGTCTTCATAGATCAATGTGAGATGGGCTGAGAGCCCCAGACCAGCGTCCCCCGTGGCCCCCTGCCAGGCACCTGTCTCAGGTGCTCGTTTGAGGGTAAACAACAAGGTGCTGGAATGCTAATGAGAATGAATGGGGGCCGGCTGGCCCAAGCAGCGTGCTTCTCACTGAGAGGCTGTCAGGGGTTAGTGCACGCATAAATACCGGCATAAAAACTCACAGATATTCAGCAGTCACAGGGGAGCTTTACAATGTATTCCTTATTTTTTTTCTATAATTCCATTATCTTTAATTGAATAAATTCTGTCTGCATCTAACTGTGTTACAGGCAAAATGAACTTGGCCATAATTATACTATTATAGATTTACAGGATTTTCACTTAGTTTTAATTCAGGGAAGTGGAAGGCGTACAAATATATTTTTTATTGTATCTCTGACTTCGGATATTAGCAAGCACCTGTATATTGAATTAATATCATAACATAATGAATTTGTTCAAAAATATTCATTTTTGTCATATTCTATGATTCCTCATGTAATCTCCACAGAGATTTTTCCAGAATCAATTCACTAGCAAGTGAATTAAGAAGAGCATCGCGTGGAATAACTGCGTAAAACCAGTACATGCATAAACTGCAGATTCAGACTAGTCTTCATTCATAGTCACAAATTTTTATAACTATTTAAATTGAAAAGAAACTGAAAAGTAATTAAAAACATTTATCAAAGATGCATAGTATTGTGGCGCGGGGCTGCCAGACAGCTCTATCTACCTGACCACTCACATGCTCACCTGCCACCCTCGTCTTTTCAGATTCCGCTTCTTTTTCGAGCCATTTGCTCTTAGCTTATCATGTCCCCCCACCGTGCCGAAGGTTTTCTCTGTTTTTGCTTATGCAAGCTTCTCTCAGAGGGCCCCGTCTTTCCCATTGACACAGGGAATGAGGCACTATCAGAATGCGCATACTAAACTGCGCACAGTAAATGCACTGCGCACCAGCTGCAGGCCATCGCACTGAAACTGCAGTTTTCTGCATATTGTATAATCATCTGCTTTTGGGGACGGGAGTGTGTG
>JAODJX010000035.1:1551266-1570649 GCA_026776945.1 Isichthys henryi | reverse complement strand
AGCGAAAAGCACTTCACGGCCATAATGGAGAGTGGTCTCAAGGGGACGGGTGTCGGGGGGCGGGGTGGGGGTGGGGGTGGAGTTAGGCCAGGAGTCTGCGAGCAGCTTCGCCTCAGCCAGCGAGGCCTGAATCATGGAGTAAACAGATGGAGACGGGGACTCCCAAAATCGGGGGAGAGCCGTGAGACGCACCTGAGCCCCCTGGCAGGGCCGAGCGCAATGAACTCACTCGACAGTGTAAATGTGGCTTGGCTCTGCTGTGTTACTGCATCCATGTTGTCCTTCCATGCTAATCAGCTGGTCAACAGGTCTTTTTTGCTGCAATGCTCCCGAATGGCAGCATTAAAGCAACGCCTTGCTGACAGAGTGATTTAATGACAGTGTCACTACATTGCGACCAAACGCACAACCTCTCATCGGTCCTGTTTGTCCGAGCCAAAGAAGATATATACGGTGATAGTGAAGAACAAAGTGTTTTTGAATTAAGCCCAAACCAGGATGAAATCTCCTTACCTCAGCACAGGTACGGACAAGCCCCGATCACGATGGTGAAAAGAACCTTCAAAGACCAGCTCTGGAGAAAGAGGGCTGGAAGGTCTCAGCCCTGATCCCAAACACATGTAAAGCAATTCACAAAACCCAAGGCTCAACAGAAATAGACAAACCTATTTAGGGGATCGGTTTGCGTTCAGACTCTAGGCACTGATGTTTGCAATCTTCAAGCCACAGAGGGTTTTAACATGATCAGTAATTCACAAAACTGCTTTATGAAGGAATTCCTCCGCTTGCTTTTCAGTTTCCCTGTTGCTATGAGCATTTGCTAAAATATCAGAGACTCAGACTCTCAGACACATCTGAGCAGCATGAAAAGCAGGACCAATCAAAATACTGCATCCCCATTAAGTGATTAAACATTATTGCAAAAACAAAAGCAACACGTCACTACATTCATCACCCATGACAAACAGCAAATAATCAAACGAAATAAGTATAATTAAAACCGAATAACTGGTACCACATAATAATGTTATTAAAATAATATTGCATCATTAACATAGAATTTTCATCCAGAAACACCATCCATGTCTAAAGTCTTAACTGTGATTTGCTTTAAAAAATGCATATATTCTCTGAAAAAAAAGTGTCATTGATTCATTTATGAAGTTTTGATGTCCCAACTTAACAGGAAAAGTGGGCGACTGAGAAAACTCCACCTAACATATAATTAACACCTGGGTCTTAAGGCTAATTAGTTATAAGAACTTTAAAAACCACTATTACCTGAACAGAATTAAGGAAGTAACTATCCGTGTATCCATCCATTTCCAAAAGTCATTTAGTGTCACAGTGAGTGGACAGTCACCAGGGTGACGTATCAGCAGACACCCGGGGAGGGGTCCTTCACAATTTACCATAAAGAACAGCTGACATTTTAATGACCAAAATCAGACGACATATTACTGAGGCTGGCCCTCATTATATGGGTATTTGTCTCCAGCCTCCTGTGTCTCTGCTGTGGGTCCTCCATCACTTAATTGTACACTTATGCCTTGTTAAATATTGTACAAATCACGTTAAAATCGAAAGGCGCTTCTTATATTGCATGTTTGACTTCATTTGTGATATGATGTGTGCCTGCCCTACCTTCACCCTAGTACAGTTTGCGTCCATTGAGTCTTCGTCAGGCCTTGAAGCCATAAAAATATCTCCCCAAATCTTAATTGCCGTAGTTCGGAAAGTTCAGTGGGTACTAAACTGACAACTGGCAAAGCAAAGGCTCAACAATCTTTACACATCTTTACACATCCCTGGAACAGCTTGAGCACTCATGTAAAATCTGATATTCTATACAAAAGACCGCCAGCCAGCGCAGTCTATTTATTTCTTTATCTCTGCGAGACGCTGAGATACAATCAGGTTTCTTCATTTGCGTAATGCTTTGCTGTGAAAGGCAGCAGCCTTAATGAAACAGGTTTTATCCACCATCAGCTCCTCCCTCATTTGTTCACCTGATATAGGACAGGAATGTGAAAAAAATGTCAATGTTATGACTACAAAAGGACGATTATTTATCATCACTACTACCTGACACTGATAAATCGGAGTATTTTAAGTTCACTCAGGTTTTCGGTGCCAAGTGTTTGCAAACTGTGGCAGCTAGAAAGTTAAAAGTGAGACATTCTAGAAGGTCGTTTTAATAAGGTTTTTTTTAGTGTTTTAAATCTATATATCTGTGTGCATAATACAATCCTGCTGCCTTTATGCATTTTATCTTTCAGAAAGTGCAATAAACACAATCTTCTCTAATTCAAGCAGAGAAAATAAAGCATCCAGTAAAAAGCGTCATTAAGGCCACCATGCTGCTTTCTGTTGCAGGTACATTATGACTGAGTCTATTCAGGATTATGGACAAAAATATAACAGAAATAATTCAAAACCCTAAAGACTCTGCCTCAGTGTTATTACAGCACAAATGACTCAATGATATTGCCTATTTCCATGGTAACAGACAAGCCAAGGCGCTGTCTGAGGTTTCTACACACTCTCACACCAACCAGTCGGTTTTCCATAATATGAGTGTAACAGCTCCGATTTAACAAGTAATGTTTACGCAGTAAAGGTATGTGTTTTGGAAAAAGATCCACACAAAGTCCCTTGAGAAATCTCATGCTATTATCCTGTGCTGTTGTTGTTATTTTAGGAACCGTGGACAATATACAGTATTCTACTGTCAAACTGTGCTGATTAATGTAATCATCTGTGTGAATCAGGGGAGGTGCAAAATGCTGGGGGTCTCTTTGTACTCAATGACCCCCCTCACTGATATATCACTCACCCACCCACTCGATCTGATCTGATCTGATCTGATGGCTGTAAGAGTTCCTGTTTTCGCTCCAGTTCTGTAAATGTATGCAGCTCACGGCTTGTCCTTTCTTCTGTAGAGCCACTGCATTAATGCAGATGGAATCGCCTTTCCCATTCAGTTTCCTTTTTCACCCCATCGGCCTGTTGGATTTCCCTCCGCTCTCCGCAGTCCCTCGTTCCTTCTTGGCTGTCGACTGAGGGTACTGTCCACTTCGCTAAGGCCTCCCCAGACACGGAGCATGCATGGCTACAGCGTCTCACAGGTGTGCACTCATCAAGTATGCTAAGACGGCGGCTCCTTCCACGAAAACAACCTTCTGTTAACCGACTTGTGCCACAGAGGCTTCTCCACAAGCCTCTCCAACCTTTGTCATGCAAAGGAACCAGACCTTCAAATCATCACCTCACACCCTTTGTCTGCCGTCTTCGCTTTCCTCTTGCCTCTGCACTGTCTTGACTTGCCCCTAAGTTTAGGAAGCAGATCCACTGCTTTTCGCAGTATTTTTCCCCCTCTTGAAACACGCAAAAAATAACACTGTCACCCCCCTTACTTTAGAATGAGTCACCGGCTATTTATCTTTCACAATAGCGAGTGAAAGGATTCCCAGAGTCAGTGATGTCCTCAGCCCCCCGCCCCCCCCCCGGCAAGGGAAAGAGCCAGTATCTGACATAACGTACTGGGAGCATAGTTAAGTTGGTGCTGACACGCAAGGGCTTTCCTCAAAGAACACCTGTTGCTAGGCACTGGGCCGAAGCACGGAAACAAACACAGGCTTCCGTGTGGTGTACCTGCACGTTTTATTTTGTGCGTAGGTACGTTAAGTGTGTAATGCTATAATGCATGGTATGACAGTCTGGTATGACACTCTGTTATGACACTCTGGTATGACACTCTGGTATGACACTCTGTTACCAAATATTCCGGTCTTCACACTTAAAATGCTAACTCTGGAACAGAATTCTGATAACATACCCACAACTAAAAACTAAAACTACTGTATTTCTGTTTCTATTGCTAGTGGCTTTAATTTGTGCTATTTGGGTGAACAAAATGACATTGCATTCTCTGAAAAAGCACAACAAAAACATCTGATTTGCAATTTTAAGTGTGTGACCCACAGGTGAAATAGAATGGTTGTCACGACAAGCAAAGGTGAAGCTACTTTTGAACTATTTTCTTACAGTCTATAGCGATACACTATAGTTTTGTTGTGAATTACTCAGCTTCTCTTTGTCTCAGACTTGACTATTGGCCTATTGGGCTCAAGGAAGCCAACGGACGCTGCATTTTTGCGCTTCAGTTTCAGCTATGTGCAGTCGCTGTTTGAGCCACGTGACAAAAGGAATTTGATCTGTGCAAGAGAAAGTTAAGTGACAGGTGCTGCAACAGAAGATTGCAGTGAGACCCACGCTACCCTGACGTCACTGCGGACGCACCTGCAGTTCCTCTCATCCCCTGCGCTGTTTGACACAGGATTCCTCTCAGCCAGAATGCGTCACTATGACGACTCATCCAGCATGGAAAAACCAGCGAATATTTCACTCATAGCCTACATTCATAAGTATTTGCAGTCAGAATACAAGCAACTAAACACTACTAAAGACTTAGTAGACATGAAGGCACGTACATAAAAATGTATAAATATGTGGTTGAAGTTTATCTCTCGTTGCCCGTGAAGCTCTGCACCTTCTTGCATTTGGAAAAATTTGTTTGAAAATGAGCTCATGAAAAACTGCAAAAAAACTAAAAAATAACAAATAAACGTAGTGAACATTTTTAAATCCTGGTTTAATCCTGGTTCTGCTGGCAGGACGCTCCGCTGCAGGCCGTTCCCAGGATCTAAAATTCTAAGGCAGCAGTTCACAAGAACAAGGTGAAGCAGGAGACACTGGGAACGAGCAGAAAGCAGCCAGGCAGAGGGTAGAAGCAACAATCTAATGCCAGAGGTGACCGTTAACTTATCCGGCAGGGTCTCATGAATCGGAGGATGACCTTAAGTGACCTTCAAAAGGAATGGGAAACTTTAAGCGCAGGGGTGAATTGCACTGCTAGGACAGTTCGTATCCGGCTCCTAGCAGCACGAGTGAAGTCCCATAAAGCAAGGAAGAAGCCCTTCACTAATGACAAACAGAGAAGAACTAGGCTGCAGTTTGCAATATGTATATATTTATATTCTATAAAGGCACATAGCCATAAATTGAGCCATAAACGGAAAATTTAGCTGTGATCTCTTAATTTTCCCCAGAACTGAATAATACAAATCTACCTTGTTAAAGATTTCCTCAAGTTCAGGCAAGCTTTCAGCAACTAATAATAAAGTTTGCTTTTCGCTACAGTCACCCCCTGCCCAGAGAGGTTGGCTGGACCCATCTCACCTTGTAGGAGAAGCGTGTGACAGTTATGAACTAATATTAATGAAACATAATACTGTTGTTGCAAAGCGGGAAAAGGGTTATACAAAAGGATCATTCCCTCAAGATGAAATACCACTTACAACAATAATATATTCATTTAAATTCAGCGAAGGAGGGACTGCTTATCTTTTCTAAAATGCCAAACAGTCACAGAGGTGACAACCGCAGTACTGCCAAATGTGCTCGGAGCTCTCTAACAGGCAGAGCCCAGATGCGCTTGTGCAAAGCGCAATAAATGTTTCACAATATCAGTATCTTAGACATCTGTGAACGGCAGACTTTCATTGTTGCACAGAAAAAAAAAAACTGTAAATGCAGCAAAACTAGCCACACTTTGCTATATCTGGTTTTGAAAATGAAGAGCTGTAGTCTGTGCAGCCTGCTGTTTACCTGCCCGCCTCACCGAGCAGTGGGTTCAATCACAGGCCTGTGAGTAAACAGGCCTGTGAAAGCATGTGGTTAAGGCACTAACACACCACAACACACGAAGCAGTCAGACTCCATCGCCGCCTCCTTCTAACAAATACTCTGCGCGATCCAGCCACGGGAATATGAACTCGGTCAGTGGCTCTGGCACAGCTCGCTTTGGCCATCTTGCTATTCCACGGAATTAACACTGTTCCCCCTAAAGCATGGACATTTTAAGTCGGCTGTACTTTAGCTGCATGCCATGAATATCGAACCTGCTGGTGCACGGTGTCACCCGAGGTGCAGGAAGATTAGAAATGCCCTTAGACATTGAACCTGGTATTGACGAATATGGAATTGTTTCCTCGTTAACTGTGCAGAGGTTCTCCTGGACTGCAAGCACGTTTGCACTGGGGTGATTGATTAGTTCAGGAATCAAAAGTCCTGCTGGCCATATGACAGCGAGAGAGAGGGATCGATTTATAATGGCTAAACAAGTAAAAGGGGCTATTGTCTAGTTCCAAACTCAAGTGACAGAAGAAGTGAGATGGAATCTAAATTTGAGAACAATGGAAAGTGAACATTAGCAAAGGTCACACGTAAGATGTGGAATTTCATTATAACATGCATAACTATGGAGAGTTTTAGTTTAAAGTCTGCTTTAGTGCTCATTGCAAAATTCCGAACCTTAGAATGTTAATACTTAAAGTCCTTAAGTATTAAAAACATTTTAAGGTTTTGCTGGTTCCCATTGAGCAAAAACCCGTGCGTCCATTGACTGCTGTCACAGACAATGTGGTCGTGTCATACAGACACAAACACAAACAAGATGAAGAGCCTAACGCTCTCCTTGGAGTAACGATGTTGTGGAATTGCTGGGCTCTAGGAAGGATAAAACTGTGCACTGACTGAAGATTTGATAGAGGTGGTGGGAGACATCGCCCTCTATCTCCTCCACAGAAGTACTGCAACTTTTCAACACCAAGCGCTGGCTTTTCAAACCACCTGTAACCACTTACTGGTTTATCAGTAATCAGCAGCGCACTATATTAACTTGTTTTAATGCAGTTTAATCTAGTTGTGCATGGTAGTTTTCATTGATTAGGCTATTTCAAAATATTTTGCGTTATCTGTAATGTCTCTAAAAAGCCTTTTAACTGGTGTGTTAGTCATAAAAAGACAATTATTTCATTGATGTGGTTCATTTATGCCTGCGACAGAAAAAAACAGGACAGACAAGAAATCAAATTAAATAGGATTAATCAAACTGGTTTCAGGGAGTAGGAATTATTATATAGTCATAATTATGTGCTGCATGCCACACCTCATACAACAGATTAGCTTATACTGCACCCCCAAATGCAACTGAAACTATCAACTGTCCTGAAGACTCTCAGCCAGAATAAGGTTCATATTGCAAGACTGTTGTAGGGGTGGCACAGTGGCTGAACCCACTTTGAGGGTGATCAGTGATTTTGTGCACGACACTGACGTTACCACACAGTTACAATTATTGGTCATCGCTATTCATTTTGATTTTAAATAATTTCTCACGTTTAATTTGGTGATGGGCACCCAGTTCCTGTTTTGCATCTCTCGTTTCGTACAGTTTCCATGCGTTTGCATTTATTAAGGATGTTGATGTAGAAAGTATACCGGCCACACCCAAGCTCACTAAAACAGATACCAGCTTTGTGGTTTTGGTCCTGTTGCACTTGACATTTTAGAAGGATACCACTGTCACCGGAGACCACAGTCAAAGTGCCCCGGTGAGGTTAAATGTCACTATCCGCGCATCACGGTAGGAAGGATCAGAGAAACTTGGCAATGAATGAAAGCGTATTTTCGAGATATTGGCTTGCAGTGCGTGATTTGATGGCATGATATCCTTTCTGCATTGGGCTTGATTGAAGAAACATGACTGGGATGAATGATTGGCAACTTGCAATATAACAACCCCCCCCCCACCACCACCACCACCACCAATGAACCTGCTGGAATTCAGCCAAGACAGAAAGATTCGTAGTGAGGATATGAACAATTGCTGTTGAGCAAGTTTAACAGAAACAGGACTAAAGGTAAAACATTAAGCCAGGAAAATAAAATAAAATAAAGTGCGGGACTGATAACAGGCCAGCGTGAAGCATTTGGGACCTCGGTGACACTCGATGACGCCCCAGTGCCAAAATCTCCATGATGCACCTCCCATATGAACGTTCTCCGATACTCCAGAAATGACATTCTATATAAGAAGTAGATCCTCCAGTGATTGCGGCTCGGCTGGCCGACTGACCTTCCGAGACTCTCCCGCCCCGTGCCATCGCGGCCGTGGGGCCGCCTGCGAAAGCTTAGATTACGCCCTGGTGAACAACACGCCTGAGCTTTGCAAACAAAAATAAATAAATTAAACGCTGTCTAGCACCAAAAAACAAAAACACAATTTGCATTTAATTGTTTTTTAACTATTGAGTTCAGACAGCTCCGCAAAGAATGTTACCATATACGAAACCCCATCCCGCTCCATTTCCGTTACAAGACGAATGATTTACAAGGCAGTAAGCAATCTAGCGGTTAAGGATGAGGTATTAGCAGCCCGGGTCTCTGGAGGAGCCTGTGCTATTGTATGCGAGAAACAAGGTACTTAACCTGAATGACTTCACTAAAAAACCCAGCTGAACAAACCAGGAGATGTTGTAAGTTGATTTGGATAAAAGCTTTGCGTAAGCAAATAAACATGGAGAGTATGTACTGGAACAGATCTCACGTGGAATTGCTTAACAGTGAAATAGCATGGGCTTGTCTTTTATTGCATTTAATAAATGGCATAATCTAGGAAAGTAGCCTTTCTCAGCATCTGTCTTTCTGAGTTCTGTGACTGGCAGCCGAAGTGAGAGCAAATCAAAAGGATCCAGATACACCAATCATGCTTAGCAGAGGAGTGTCCTGCTGGAAAGCTCTGCAACTGTAATCGTTCAAGCCTGCATCAATTTATACAGCTAGTGTCAGAAACTGCAGGCTACATAGATGCAAGGAATTTATCTGGACTCCATCAAGTGGCTGTTGTTTTTCCAGTGGGTTCCCCTCGATGGCCAGAAAGTGATTTGGAGCCACATGGTGCTCTTCAGAGAATCAGAGCAGTTAAACAAATTGCAGGGAGTGTGCGCTGGTCCTGGCCCGCAGCCAGGCAGCTCGCAGAAGTTACCGTCTGCGCGAGAGTGCGATCACGACAGGGCATGCGACCGCGGCGAACGTCTTCCGTGCTGGGCTGAAGCTGGACCGGCGCACGCTTGCATTCGCGGGTTTAAGCGCCCGGCACATGCAGCGGCTGGGGTGCCGTGCACCTGCGACCCCCCCCCCCCCTTACTAAACCTGCAGCAGCTGCACGCTCAGCCACTTCTGACAGTGTCCATGTTATTATCAGTGGCTCAGCACCTCCAGCGGAAAGCGGGGAGAACCTCCGAGATAAGAAGATGACAGAACTGAACTTCGGTCCTACTTGCACTGCAGCAGCTGTAATCCCCGTGTTTAACACTGAAGCATGTGGGCTGTGTACCTAAGACTGCCCAAACAATCCCCGCTTGGAGCCGCACACTTTAGCTCCATGACAATAAATAATATTTAGCAGGCAATTAATTCTGCTTTTGCTTATATTCTGTTATAATGGATGACAGATTCGCATGTGGACATATTGCAAAACGCAAGCATTTTTTTTCTTTTTGAAACTTGTACCCTTTGTGGCAGTGAGTGCATTGCTATTTCAGTCACAAAGCCTGCGGCCCACATAACAGTTGGCTTTACCGTTCTTTCTAATTACTCAGACCATAATAGTTTCGGCTCTATGTCATGGCAAAAAATGTCATACCTAAGTAAAGTGATACTTCATTCCTATCAGTTCCATTGGGGTCATGTGAGAACAAAATATATATCCCTCGCACCGCATGGTGTGTGTATAAACATGCATGAACACACACACACACGTTTTTATACCTTTCTAGGGAAAAAGCCTAATCGCAACAATGACGACCTTAACCCCACCCAGCCCGAACCTTAACCGTAAGTAACCAAATAAAATACAAGACATTTGGCATTTTCAGTTTTTGATTACAGTCACAGATTTTTATAAAATTGAGTTTCCTCTTGTGGGGACCAAAAAAATGTCCCCATAAGGTTACAATAACAGGTTTTTATTACATTGTGGAGACATTTGGTCCCCACAATATAACATATACATAACCAACACACATATACGCACAAACACACACATCTGTCTATTTGTGTCTTTGTGGGGACTATCCATTAATTTATATATATATATATATATATATATATATATATACACACACCCACACACCCACACGCACACATATATATATATATATATATATGTGTGTGTGTGTGTGTGTGTGGGGCGTGTAAATTAGGAATTGTGATATCAAGTGTGAGTCATGTGATAAACACCATACAAAGACATGGATCTCATTGAATATCACATTCCATATCAGCAAATCACGGATTTTGAGGGAGGTATTTAAACTCAGTTTAAATGAAGTCCGAGTGAATTTGCAGGTAACATGTGGTCTCGTGTAAAGACCTTTTCAAATTCTTAAATTTGTCTCCTTGCCAGTTTGTATTCAAACATGAACATTTTTGTAATCACTGAAGTGCCATTTCAAGATTTAAAGGAACACGTGCGGAGAAAAGCCGACGCAAGTTGTGTGAACTTCCAACATCAAATACGAAGAAATGCTAATGATCCCGTTTGTATTATTTTAAAGCCTGTCAGCCATCAAATATCGATAGTTTTGTCTTTTTGCCGAACATCATACAAATGTCAACAACACGTGCCAGGACACGCCGGGGCTGAGAGACACTGACAGAGCACTCAGCACTAACACGGTTTTCCTGAGGAGAAAAGCACTCAGCCGACAATCACGACTGGGTTCTCAAAAGAAGGCGACAATGCCGTGACTTTAAATTGCTCACATTTAAAAATAACTTTCATCAACCAAAGGGGAGAAGTAATAGAGGATTAGCCTTGTCGCCCGGGGGAAACAAGCACAAAGATGACAGACAATGGCCGTGATGAAAGCAAACAAGGTACAATTACCCCAAGTACTGCTAGATTGTAAAGTAGATGAACCCCCCTGCACGATTGCATGCATGTGTTGTGTACACCTGTACAATTGTGAAACCCAGTTACTGCACCCAGTTAGGTGACAGATTAAGCCAAAATACTTCCTTTGAAAAACAGCTATAGTGTGAGTACTGATCGTACCAGAAGGCTGTTATGGTATATATGATATGGTATATATGATATAGTATATATGCTATTACGAAGCACAGCATTTCTTGCCTGATGATCGTTCTATAGTTATGTATGATTACTCCTGAACTTCAACCATATACCATTTTGTGGGTGGATTCCTCAATGATGTAACTGAGTCAAAATTTACTTACGATGTAAAAAAAAAAATAAATGCATTTGCAATCAGCCTATTTAATGTGGAGGTGACTTAATACTGACCAAGATGGCTATTTAGGGACACGCTTGTTTATTGTGAAACAAAAGCAAGTTGAACTGATCAAATCATTCAGCAGCATGAAGGAAGTGAAATCCATCGAAGGAAATGCAGAGGAATACAAAGAAATGACACAGCAGCAGAGAAAAGGCATTGGCTAATCAGGGACAGGTGTCTGGGAACAGCAGAACAATGCGACTCTTTTTGTTACGTCATCCCCTTTGCGGATGGTGGCATTCAAGCATCAGGCCTGTTCCCCCATTTGAATCACTTCCTGTATGACATTCCCCATACCACCAATGAATACACTTCAATATGTTGAGGGGGGGAGCTCACTGTGCTCAGAACAAGACCTACAAGTTTTAAAATAGCTGTGAGGGGCTGAGAGGCAGTGCTGACCGCCGAGAGCCTTCTCCTCATTCAGGACACTGTTGTTAGCGAAGCTGCACACGTTTTCTGCCAAATCAGGAACAAACTGTCACTTCCCAGCTTCCTGCTCTACCGGTTGTCCCTGGTTAGGTAATGTCTTCCTTTTAGGTCCTCAAAGAGACGGCGGTTTCGAAGGGGGTCAAGCCCGTTGACGCGTGTCTGCATGAGCGGTTTCCATGTCACTGCAAAGCATACCAGGCTGAGCTTAAAAGAACACCGTCTTTATCTGAGTAATTATCGCACCCTTATCAGCCAGCTGATAGAAAGATGCATTGGTATTCTTCTACAATCAGGCCAACACGCCGATCTCAGTACGATTATCTGAATCACACACGCAAAACAGCACCTGACTTCAGATAACCCCACATTATATGGTATAGCATTAATTGGCCCTTATCTTTCACAAAAAATATTAAAGAGAATAAAGCACACATATTAAAAACAGCTATAAAGATTTAAGCTAGCAAACTATGCATATAAGGCACATTTAGCACATGCTTTATTTTAACGCAACTGAAAAGGTGACTGAGAGCACCTACAGAGTCTGTACATGCTGAATAAACGTTGCCATCGTCTCAGCAGAAAGAATTGTACAACATATGGCCAGCCCAGGAACCAATCAATACTCAGAGTTTGATGACTACTAAACGTGTAGCATTGTCACGCCATTGTAAAGCTGGAGTATCGTAAGGCAAAGCATCAAATAGCAAGAAGCATCTGTATAACATGTTATATAAGACTATAGTAATTCTTAAAGCCAAATGTATGCGTCCAAATCTTTAGACTGTGACCCATCTATAGTGATCAGCCATAACATTAAAACCACTGACATGTGAAATGATTAACATTGATTATCTTGTTACAATGGCTCCTGTAAAGGGGGACATTATATATTAGGCAAGTGAACAGTCAGTTGGGTGTGTGTCTGTCATTTATGTGGGTAAGAGATGGCACCAGGATGCACTATGGGAAGAAGGCAAGCCGGCGGAGGCAGTGAGATGCTTTGGGTGATGTTCTGCTGGGAAACCTTGGGTCCTGGTATTCATGTGGGTGTAACTCTGCTATATACCACCTACCTAAACGTTACTGCAGACCAAGTACACCCCTTCATGGCAATGGTGTTCCCCGATAGCAGTGGCCTCTTTCAGCAGGATCATTCGTCCTGCTACACTGCAAAAGTTATTCAGGAAAGGTTTAAGGAGCATGAAAAAGAGATCGAGGTGTTAACTTGGCCCCCAAATTCCCCATATCTCAATCTGATTGTCCAGCACATCCCATACATGCTCAATGAAGTCCGATCCATGGAGGCCCAACCTCGCAACTTACAGGATCTGCTGCTAACACCTTGGTGCCCGATACCACAGGACACCTTCAGAGGTCTTGTGGAGTCCAGGCCTCGACGGGTCAGCGCTGCTTTGGCGGCATGAGGGAATGTTATATAATGTATTACACAATACACAGGAGATCATGACGATATCTTGATTTTGCAAACACCAAATCAGGAGACACATTTAAGGTTTATCAGAAAACTACTTTAATGAAATGCTTACATACCAAATGCATGCTTGGTCGTTAATAATTCTTATAATGATTAAGTTACATGGCAGAAAGTGACACTTCTGCTCCTAAAAGCATCATTTCCATCTTTTTCTTCCTACAAATTATTCACGAAAAATTACTTCAACAATGACGAAAATTTAACAATTGCAGCGTACGATACAGGCCACATACAGGTGAAACTTGGGCCACAGTTTTTAGAAAGAGTTTAAAGAAAACACTGTTTCTCCCTGTCTGCAGGATCGTTCGATCGCTTCAGGATTACGCAACCCCTCTGAAACAAAGACAACCAGTTTTAGCAGTTAGTTTCATTACCTCGCCGGTCTGAACATGACGTTCATATGATATACCAACCATCGTCACTCATCAATCATGTGTCATAACCACTTAAAGAGCGATCAAATATCCAGGAGGGAAGCCGGTGTGGAAGGGACTGTCAGGCGATGACATTTTAAAGTGACAAGTCCTTTTCTTAATTTGGTATTAACGTTTCTGAAAAAATTAATGAAGTCTGGATGGTAAATTCAGGATGGCATTTCAGTGGTGCATTTTGGTCGGAGAGAGAGGTGCCTTACAGAAATGTAAAAAAACATTCTTGTTTTTACTTTTACAACCCAGAAAAAATAAATTGCTGGTTTGGCAGCTTGTCAGGAGATGTAAGTGGATCTTAACGCTAACATCTGCTTCCATTCTCTTGAAATGGTTTTTCAACGTATTACAGTATATGAGACACACCCCAGCTCCATAAATGATAAAGAGGACAAAAAAGCATATTGGTTCAGCAAAATGCACAAAAATAAGGGAGAGGTAAACGTACGACTAACACCTCCTGGCACAATGACGCAGACTATGACTTCAGTCATGGTCAAACGTGCACTACAACTTAATTTACTTCTCAAATTTAATTACAGACTTTTTGACCTAGACAAGAGATATTTCATAAGAGCAGATTCCCTGTCACTCTTCCCAGCAGAGCTTCACATGCCAGACACTTGCTTCATTTAATTACTTGAATGTTATAGCAAGTTTTTCCACATCTGCAAGCTAATAGGAATAAAACTTCGAACTCTGCTGATACGATAGGAGTGTGGGTCAGCCTTCCATTCCGACACCCTCAGCAATAATACTGCAATGAACGCTCCTTTTAATGGTGGAACTTAGCGTAAAATCGTCTTTTGGGACAGAAAACTATCAGAATAAGAAAAAAAAGCATTTAAAAAAAGACCCAGATAGTTCTGCAAAATTGAAATAAAACAGAAGTTCATTAAATTACATGTTCGCAAACATAACTGACACTGGATTGCCAAAATAATTTGGCCGTTTATATTACTTAGACGCCACTGTTCTTAGATGCAAACATTGTTTTGTGCACATGAACACACCTTTGTAATACTCTTAACTGCATTGTACTTGGTCAAACAGAAATACTAAAAAAGTGAGCCATTGAAATTGACCTATTTAAACAGTATGTCCTGGACAACTGCAAGTCTCATTCACAAGTTATATAATGACTTAAATTATTTTAAATTGTACAATGGTTTCCTTTGCCCTTCTGACTGTCCTTAAGCACAGAGGCTTCCTGCATCACAGTTTAAGTCTGAAAACACTACTGGAACTAAAGCTACATCTGGCATTGTTGGTGAGAGAGCAAAATCTGACGTACAGTGTAGCTTTTACTGGTTCAGAGCGCTAAACATGAATGGAATTATCGCATCAATTTTTTTTCTCTAGGGTCATGAGACACAAACATTTCTCTTAAATATGTACATCACAGACGTCCATCATCTGCCTAATCTTCTTGCTTCTCTTATTGTGTTCTGAGTTGGTAATCTGTAAAACAGAATGGAAATTAGCATATTTAATTAACCGTTCACAAAAGAATATATAAAAACACAACAATTAAAATGTCCCAGCATAACAAAAGATCAGGAGGTACAGTATAGTAGTGTTATAATTGGTACTGGCTTATTTAAAATGTGGCCTTAGCCAATGGCACATTCCACTTTCAACAGCTACTGAACATACTGAAAATAATACATTTTAGTTGCCAGCAAAGTTCTGGCATCTATACCAGTGTTACTATAGTTTCGATATTTTTATTTTGTTTTTATATTATTTTCAATTTTTCTCAAAAGCTATTTAGTTGCATTTTTCATTGTGGTTTCATTAGTATTTATTTTAAAGATATTTCAATGTAGTTTTTATATATTTTAGATTTATACAATTATATATTTTTTTTTTTACATATACAGCTCTCATCTATACTGCACTATAAATACCTCCATAATTAATTATAATGGCTTATACTGACCATTATAATGCATTATGAAGATATCTATAGTGCATTATGAATGAGCTTCATACAGCATTCATAATGCATAATATAATACTTTATGAATGTATTGTAATGCATTATGAAGGTGTCTAAAATGTGTGATGACTGCTTTAAATGTTACCAAATAATTAGAACAGGAAAAACTTATTCTGGAAGGGTGTATAATCAAGGAAGTGTAGTAAGTATTGGAATATTAATTGATTGACACCTGGCATTTACTGAGCAGAGAAAAGTTTTCGATCATGGATAATCATGCACATCCGTCGGCCGCCTGAAGGTGTAAAACACTATGAAATAATCTGTTTAAGAATTGCCAGTTTTCCTGATAGCCAGCGTTTCGACATCACCTAGATGTCGAGACAAAAGTCGGGCCAAGCCCATAAAGATCGATGAATAAATACCAAGGCTATGTACCAAACAAGGTGAAGAGAGAAGTAAACAAGATGCCAGATGGGAAGATGGCATCACAGAGCCTCCGGCCCTTCATGGCGGTGACTAACAGTGAGCCAGGCGACCACTCTGCCGCGCTGCCCATGTCATCACACGCCGAGTCTTTCCCAATCTGTTATGCGGAGCACGGGGCATGAACACACATAGCCTCAAACGCAACGTTACGTGCTGCATTACTGGGCCAGCTCAGTACCAAGAAACGGTCACCCCAATCACAAAGCCTGTCAAACAAAGACACTTCTTAGTTTATCTAGAGTCAGCAAGTCAGTGAACCACAAGACCAAAAGTAAGCATTACTGTTGCTGAATTTAGCACATTAATACATGGCATCAACATGGCCTGTGCATATATTATGCATATATTTTACACATGCATAGTATATATTGCATTTATTGAGCGCACCATATTATGCAAATAGCTATTTTGCATAGCGACGTAAAACGAATATTTCCCCGGTTTATTTGGTCTTTGGCCAGAGGCACAATTTTCACCATTGGCTGACTCTGTTAGTGCGAGGTCCACGTCACCGTACGGCATGATGGCCCCCTTCTCAGCATACCCCCTACCAGAGATATCTACTACAGCTGCAGATCCCACTGCAGGTTTACGTAACATTTCCCTCGACTTTCCCCAAAACAGCACATGAGTTTATGTGGCTGCATCTGACCATCTTTTGACGCAATCCTTGTAAATACAGGTTGCAATAAAACGTTTTTTTTTTTTTTAAATGCTCTAATGTAATTCGCATCCATTCTACACATTTGGATCTTAAAAAGTTTACTCTGAGGTAAAAGTGACAGACAAAGAAGAAACATTAAGAGTGTATGGGCTTGTTTAGTGCGTCACACTCATGGCAGTAGAAATGCTTTAAAACTTGACTAAACAAGTGGTAACATCTGTTTAATGTGGTCCCTCCAAAGCTTACAGTTACTGGCTGGACAGCCTCCATACTGTGGGGAAAAAATCATTAAAGAGAAGTTTGTCATGGAAACAGAACAGTATAGAATACTCTGACAAACTGACGAAACTCTCGTTCCCAGTGGAGGCCAGAGGAGTCTGGTTTTCATTGGCTTTTAAATCACATGCACATTAGAGTGATTAGAATGGAGTCCGTAGTGGACAAAGTTTGTGTGGTTGCTAGGGGACCTCTGGGGCACTGAGAAAATAGTGCGCATACCTCAAACTGAACATTTTTTCAAAATGCACTGAAGAGATTTAAACGTTTTACCCGAATGTCCTTCACCAAATTACTCTGATTTAAGGAGACGTATTAAGAACTATCAATCAGCACAGCAATAAAGATTCCACTGGGAAGCATGGAGATGTTATGAAGAACGTTATGGAGGAAGACCTTCTACACAGTGGCCAGGAGTCAGCATCTCAGAACTACTACTCAAAAATGAGCTGCCTAGTATTCCAATGCATATTTACCACACCTGATTACATACCATTACACATCCATGCCACACAGAATACAATTTACACCCTGTACGTTTTATTTTCAAATCAGTCAAATTTAACTCGACTACAGCAAAGTACTCGTTTGTCTTCAAGCAGCTGTTGCTTTCCTTTAGGGACGTTATTTACCGGCAGAACTTGCCAGGATCAGGTGCTTGAATAAAGACTAAAAGAAAGACAGAAGGAAGAAAAGGCTCGAATTGTGCAATTAAATGTGGTCACTGCCAGTTTTCTTCTTTAATTGATGTTAATCTGCGCAAACTTGAACATTCCTTGATCAAGCGACCAAGAGAGTAACACTGTCTGACCACAGAATGACTCACTCCTTTGCTCAAAGCAAGAAACATGCAAAAATCTCTCACATCTGTACGTGTAGCTTTCAGTCAAAACGGACCCATCACCAGACAAGCCGATTATGTTTTTTTTAAAAAAACATTTCCCCATCAAAATGTCAGCAGCTTCGACCAATCAAGTCGGTGCTGGAATCGTTGCTGTTTGTCTCGTACTCAATGAAAAAATGAGGGGAAATAACAGCACACTCAGGGTGATCCATTTTCCCAAGAAAAATATTTGCGCTGATAAATGCTTCAGCCAGAGCATAAACGAAATCAGCCCTGGGTCCCTCTCTGCCTTCCTTCCCCTTAAGCATTCTGGCCGAAACACTGCGCATCACACAAAATGCATCAAATCTCTTTGCATGCGACCAACCAGTTGCACATTGTTTTCGGCTGCCGTCAGATAAAACCGGGCATCTTTCATAACAATTGTACAGTAAAATCGACACACTCGTCATTATACATAATTATGTACAATTAGCTATTTACGGTGAAGGTATTTTAATTAGCATGCATCTTGCAGATACTGCTTAAAGCCACAGGATGCAGGACAGCACTGGAGCCTGATTATCACACTACAGTGAAAAAAATATATATTCCAGGCTACGTATGTGGTATTATGAAACACCTAATGATACACTATCTTTCATCTGTCCTCCCTATATTCTTTGCCATCAAAAAGATGGGGGGGGGGGGGTACAGTCCCACAGTGCAATTTAGGGTGGGTTTTAAATAACTGTACGAAATATGGAAAATATGGACCACGACATGGTTCACAGGTGGTGCTTAGCAGTTAGCACTGAGGGTAGGTCTCCTATGCAAGTGGCTTACGCCATTGTGAGCATTAATACTGCGCTGGTGTGTCTGTATCACTCTGCAATTACATCACCAAAACACTATATGACTGTGCGTGGTGAGTTTTGCTAAAACATTTCCACTCTGTTACTGGAAACAAGCTTTACCATCTTACTGACTGTTCCTTTTCAAGATTAACTCGTACGCATTTAAAAATCAGTGTAAAGTTTACCACGGCTCCTGCTTCTGCATGAGATATTCATGCACGCTGTGACGCTACCAAGCAGACTTAATCACAGTTGTTGCAATGATCCCGCCGCGATGCGTAGTTACATTTCTGGAGGGGGTTAGTGTTAGGTAGGCTACGTGGCTACGCCGTACCTACCGCAGTGTTTCGACACAGAAACATAGATCAGGATTCCGACCTTGTACCATGCAGAGGACTCAAAATACGCCATAGAAATCATGCAGTGTCACATGCGCCAGACTGTCACCAGACCTCCACCAGACACGGTGTGGGACTGGCAGGAAGCCTAGACGCCTTCAGGGGGGGTCATGACAATGACAGTGAAGTCAGGGAGAAACAAGCCCTTTCAGATTAGCAGGACAGGGGAGATCAGCTCGACCTATATAAAGGAAACACCAGGGACTTTAAGGGGTAACTGTCAACACATGACCTAATGAGGCTTAGCAAATGGGAATTTCCATATCATTCATGATTTCTGAGATTACTGGAGGTAGAATGTGGGGGCGGGGGGGGAATCTAAAATATTTTGCACACCCACTAACACAGGGGTGGGCAATCTTATCCGCAAAG
>JAODJX010000035.1:1494348-1529140 GCA_026776945.1 Isichthys henryi | reverse complement strand
TTATTTAAATTTTTAAAAAATTTTTTGTTATTGCTTGGTTGTCCCCCCCCCCCCCCCCCACCTTGATCCAGGGCCTGGGGATAAGTGATCTGGTTTCCCTCTTCATTGCTGGCTCTGGCTACAGCCACCCTGTGTGTGAAACATGAGATGGCAGCCTGTCTCAGGAAACCCACTCCAAGGCAGGAATCCCCCTGTATGGGATGCCAGTCCATTCGAGGGCAAACACACTATGACCTGCAGTGAATAAGTTAAAGATATCAGCTTGCTCAGTCGCATGTCTTCAGACTGCTGGAGGAAGCCTAAAACACAGGGAGGGCGGATATGCGAACTCCACACAGGCAGGCTTGTCGATGACAGTTTTTTACCGTCACATCAAACTGTCTCAGGTTTAAGTCTTAAGTGGACTCATGTCCACCCTCACTTTCACATGGGGGTCCCTGTAGAAGGAAATATGTTACTATTCTTTCAGTTCTCTAAGTATGAGATCTTAGCCAGTTTTTAATATTCATTAATGTTAAAAGTCCACCATTTTTTTGTAGTAACCTCTGCTAACATTTTCTCTCTTCCGTTTTTCTCCTTTTCTGAACACTTGACTTCTTCATGTTTGTTTACATTCATTTGGAGAAATCCAGGGATTATATGTGTGCGTCAATAATAACTATCAGCTTTTAGTCGTCAGTTTTTTAACAGAACTGAAAACAAATGCACTTGTATGAGAACTAGGGACAAATGGTGCCTGAAACATTGTAATTCTTGTCTTTCTTCCTTTGAAGTGATGGAGCGGATCCAGATTACAGTGCAGCCGGAATCTCAGTTTGTGCAGGAGGGCAAGAGCGTGACTTTGAAGTGCCAGGCGACCGGGCCGATGGGCCTGACCTACCAGTGGTTTAAGGGGAAGGAGGAGGTCGGCTTCAGTGACGTGTGTCTTATTTACCTCAGTGTCAGGGCTCTTTCCCTCATGTAGAAGTGTATGTTTTTCAGCCATTAAAGCTGTGAGAAAACATCATTGGGATAGATTTTCCCAACGACTGGTGGGGGAACGGAGTCCCCCTCTGTAGAGTTTGCTGACAGCGGGGCTAAAAAATGTTTTGAGAGAAGTTGTGTGATTGTGTAATTGTGCTACTTGGCTACATGCCTGAATGGTAACAAATAATTTTTTTTGAGGTGGGGGGCAATGAGGTTCAAACCCGTTATTTTAATACCTGCCTTCGTGGCTGGTTGGTGTTACCCTCTTTTTCATCACTGCAGTTAGTATTGGTAGTACAGTAACACTCATATTGTAGGTGTTTTACTCCTTGTGTTTTGTGATTTGTTTGCCAAATAAAAGCTAACAAGCAATTGCATTTGAATTCATGCTTTGCTTTTCCTGTGCCTTTAGGTTCCTGGCGGCAGTGGCCCTGAGCTGGTGCTGTGCCCATTTGCGCCAGCTCTGCAGGGGCACTACATCTGCCGTGTGAGCCAGGCGGAGCACTTCATCTTCTCGCAGTGGGCACGCGTCAGTTTGGCGGGCTCGCGCAGTGCCAGCATGGGTAAGCTTCTTAATGCTTTTAGGGGTCATTTCAAACATCACTGCTTAACGTGCAGCTTTGGTTCACTCAGTAGTCAGCTTCTGTATTCTGACTTGGGACAGAATGCAGTTAAACCTCTGAATGCTGGACATGAGCAGCTGACTGGGTCCTGCCTTTTCAGATCCGCCGGCCATAAGTCTCCAAAGTTTTCTGGACTGTGTCTGACCCATTTTATTTCAAACAACGTGCAAGGGTCCCTTGGTGTCTTTCAGGAACTATTTGCAACTTCTCCTCTGTGAAGGATCTGTGCATCATCAGGCAGCCCCAAAGCGTGGCCGTGTCTGAGGGGGAATCCCTGCATCTGGAATGTGCAGTTGAGGGCAACCCTGTTCCTGAGTACCAGTGGTACCACAATAAGGACCCTCTGCCTTTGGCTGTGGACTCCCATCTCAAGGTCACACTTAATTCTGTCCCTAATAAAGGGCATAACCATTTTGCTGAAGTTATACCAAGCTTGTTGTTATTTCTTTAAGGACTAGTTGCTATCTACGTTTAGGCTTTTTGGTCATTTTCAGAGTTCTTTACGTTTGTTAGCTTTTGTTGGTAAATTGGAGTTGCTTCTGGACTTCTTCAGATATTCTTTTTGACACATGCTGTGTTTTTAGATACCATGTGTGACCACTGCAGATAGGGGGCAGTATAGCTGCAGAGTGTACAATCGCTACCAGGAAGTCTGGAGTGACGAAGTTCACGTGTCAGTCGGTAAGTGTGAAGTACAGCGAGTACTTCTGTGGTCTGTTATACAGGGGAACAAGTTACAAATGTCTTGGAAATCTATACTGCCCGGCCAAAATAAAGTTGCACTTTGTTATTTTGTTGGACGGCCTTTAGCTTTGATTATGGCGCACATCCGTCATGCCATTGTTTCCACAAGCTTATGCAACATCTCAACATTTATTTTCATCCAGATTTGTATTAATTTCTCACCGCGATCTTGTATTGATGGTAGGTGAGTTGAACCATAAAACCTCCTTCAGCACATCCCAAAGACCTTCAGTGGGGTTAAGGTCAAGACTCTGTGGTGGCCAGTTCATGTGTGAAAATGATTCCTCATGCTCCCTGAACCACTCATTCACAAATCGAGCCCGATGAGCCTTGGCGTTATCATCCTGGAATATGCTCATGCCATTAGGGAAGAAAAGCTCCGTTGACGATGGATGGAGGTGTAATCTGCTCATCCAGTATGTTCAGGAAGTCAGCTGACTTCACTTTATTGGTCCATAATGTTGCTGAGCTGTAATAATGATCCAGTCATTGGCTTTTAAGCATTTGCTGATTTTAAATTCAAATAGTGATTCAATTGTTTTTTTTTTTTTTGTTTTTTTTCCGACCGGGCAGTTTATTTACATGAAGTAAACTAGCATTTTGTTCTTCATCAACAGGAAAGTAAAACATACGCTAGCTTGCTTCCACATTATCTGTAATACAAATAACAATATACAAAAAAAAGCATTAGTAGTATGCACTGCCCTAAGCAAACATACACACATGCAATAGTAAATCTCTTAATATAATGTTAGACTTTAAACAACCTGGTTTGTGTTTCTAAGGTCCCTGCTCATTCTCTGAATCTTGCTGGGCTGAGAATGTCCAAGGTATGTCTCCCACCCACCGGGTCTGTCATTCTGAATGATGCTTGTGAAAGACCTGTATTCATTAACTAGGGTTTTTTTTTTAACAGGTTCGTCTGCATGCCCAGTGAGGCTGTGCCGTCATTTCTATGGTGAGCGCCACAGATGCAGTGCCGTCTGTCAACAAGCTGTGAAATTCTTGTCCTGTCCTTAATCCTTGTTGTTCCAAGCTCAGTCACACACTTTAGCTCGTACCGTTTCTCACGGGACGTGTGCATTAATTATATAATTTCATTTTCTGTTAAGAGATTGAATAATAACACGCTTGAAAGAAATGTGGTTTGTAATTCAAATATGCTGTTTTTAAATTGCACTAGATTACATTAAAGCTTTTGTCCAAAGTGACATGAGTGAGGCAGATAGTGTCAGTGAGCCAAGATTTTACTGATTAAAGTTGAAAGTTAATAGTTCATAAAGACCTTCCAGTAAAGTAGCAGTATTTCTGTATGTTGGGCCCTCGCTTCTCAGCCTGGTCTCTCCTACTCAGCGACAGACAAGGTGGCCCTGCTCATTGGGAACATGAACTACCAGCACCACCGGCAGCTGAAGGCCCCCATGTCCGACGTCCACGAGCTCACCAACCTCCTGCGGCAGCTGGACTTCAAGGTGGTGTCCTTGCTGGACCTCAGCTGGCAGGAGATGCACAGCGCTGTGACGGAGTTCCTTTTGCTGCTAGACCGCGGCGTCTACGGTCAGTCTGGGGGGTGTGTTTGTGGAGTTTCTTTTCAGAAGTCTCAGCGATTGATTGGTTTTGTCTGATCACCTCAACGAAGGACTTTGCAGGGAATTCCCTTGTGTGTGGGAGCTGCGCCAATAAGGCTGTTTGTATAGCCAAAGACAGCTGGCTGTCAGGGATTCCTTCAAGTTCCACTTTGCAGTTTAACGGACCCACAATGTCACAGAAAGCATCCATGCCACGGCCAGTTTGACTTTACATCACAGCCGTGTTAGATTGTGCTTTATGAAGCTTAAGTCTGGTGTTTGGTAAATGTTCTTCGTTTATTGAGGTATCTTATGGGACGCAGAGAGGGAAAGTTCACATACAGAAAGTACAAATGCAGACCAAGATATAGTTTCAACCAACCAATTGAGCATGAAGTGTGACTTTCACAGAGTACTCAGCTGATTAGTTGAAACAGAATCTTAGTGGGGACTTTTACTTTCCATCTCTGGGCTCAGTCAGTCACTGGTGCATGGGGTCCTGTAGGCCGTATCTCAGTTTGAATGAGCACCATGTCATTTGCTTATATTAACTGGGTACCAGCTGGCAGAGCAGACTGTGATAATCGTGTGCGATTCTGACGCCCCTGCGAAACGCAGCTTCATTAAGTCAGTCAGCCAACCACAAATTTTCAGGCTGCGATCTGAGGACAGCGCCCCCCCTTTGGGGCTTGGCGCTCGTGAGCCTGTCCCTGCTAACTACCCTTGTGTTCTGGACCCTTGTCAGCATGTGTAACAGCCTTTGTCACTCAGTAATTTTTTTTCCTTGGGGTTTTTTCGCGGTGAAATGCCAACGTTTATGACGGAAGCTGCTCCTGTCGCACTTCAGGGTTGCTGTACTTTGCGGGTCACGGTTACGAAAACTACGGCAACAGCTTTATGGTGCCCATCGACGCGCCCGCTTCTTACACCTCGGAACACTGTCTGTGGGTGCAGGACGTGCTGCAGCGCATGCAGGAGCGTCAGACGGGGCTCAACGTCTTCCTACTGGACATGTGTCGCAAACGGTACCTTCCTCGTCGGCGCAGGAGCTGCACCTTCATGCAGGGCTGCCAGCTCTCACACATCCGGCCTGACACTCATGCTTACAGACTCTCTCCCATCGCTATAGATAGGCTATAAAATGGTTGCTGGGGGGTTCAGTGTTCTCAGCAATCGCTGTTCGTTCACATTAGAATTTGTTCATATAGTGGTAAGGAAGAACTACCACAGCATTTAAATACATTAAGGTCTTTTAAGTCATTTTTATGTATTAACCTTAATATTTCTTTACTTGAAATTCATTCAACCCAAGTAGCAAATCAGTCTTAAAATAGAAAGCTTTTAGTGCTAGGAATAGCACATCTTTCTTGTTTTTACTGCAGGAAAAAAGAACAAATATTTATGCCTATGTATTGAGGGTACTTAGTATTGACTAAGATGGATGGCTTTATGTCGGGTCCTGCTTGGCCGCTGCAAAGATTCACCTGGCAGCAGTTCATTACTGTGGCACTGACTGGGAACTGCCTTAGACATGCTCAGTGTACTTTGCTTATTCGGAAACTCTGCACCTATCAATGAATCACCATTACTTGCACAATTCAAACACTTAAAAAACAAGGTATTTTAGTACTTTTATATCCGCATAAAGCCAAGCTAACTTTTTGTGTTTTTATTTATTTATTTATTTTTTAAATCTGATGCATGGTTTTTGGCTTAGTTTGTCCCATATGAACTGTTGCCCTAGAAACCTGAACGATGACATCATTCCACAACCGGGGCCCCTGAAGGTGACGGCTAACATTGTTTTTGGCTACGCTACGTGAGTTTCTCAGCCCTTGGGCTTTTCATGTCGAATCACGTCTAACAGTTAATCACAGTGAAAGTTGCTAAAAAATGCATCATCTTCAAAAAGGTGATTGGGTAACACTTTACTTGACTGGGCACAAACACTTAGTAACAATTCAGTTACTACTAATGTACAAATCGTGAGCAAATGCAGTAGCTGCTTGAGATAGAAGAGGTGTCACGATTCATTAATGATGAACAAAATCAGTATTTCACTTGCTATTCGTTACTTGTTCCTTCAGTAGATCACAAAGATTTACAGAATTAACAGATATAGTAACGAATAGAATGTCTGCTTTGGATAAAAGATCCATCACCATTTAATAACGATGAACAAACATCAGATCAGTTTGAAACTCAGACTTAGTTTGTGGTTAGTTAATATAGGGGTTAGTTTATTCACACCAAAAACAGTTTAAAAATACTACGAAACTGAAAATTTTTTTTTGTCAAAACATTTTAAAGTTAATCGTGCCTTTGACAGGTCTCGTTTACTGTTGACTCATGTAAGACCAACATGACTTAATTGTACCAATTTCTTTAGGTGAATTTGCTGAAACATTGATGTTTTGACATCGGCTTTGACTTTTCAGTAGATTTATTGGCACGTTCTTTAGCTAGATAGTTGGGGGGTTTCTGTGCCCAGTGCACACAGGGGCATTTTGGCTTCTGTTGCCGCTGTGCCTTTAATTATTCTTTCTTTACTTATTATATCATTTGAGCTCAAATCATGTTCAGATTAGCAGAGCTAAAGTTACTACTGTTATAGACTCTTATGGGTCAGATCTATACTTCATTCTAGATCTGGAAAATAATGATTTAGCCACATTCCCGCCATAACACGTTACTGTCATCATTTCCGTGGGAGCAGGTGGGATTGGAACCTCTAGAGGTGTGATGAATCAATACTAGACACTGTGGTGCTTATGGTAGTGATGGATTAATGATTTGATACATTATGATTATATCAGAACCCAGGAAGGATAAGCGGTTTGGAAAATGGATGGATGGATGGATGATTATATCAGATTATATCAAAGCTGTGAATTTGCAGGTGTGTTGATGCTGAGGCTTATGAGATGAATAAAGACGACGTGTCCAATGGGATCTTCATGAGCTTCCTTAAGCGGCGCCTTCTAGAGGATGAGAAGGTTACAGTCATGCTTGACAAGGTAGCTGAAGGTATGAAGCTCCTGTTCTCACTCTTCCTGCCATATCCTTGTCACTGCCGGGTAGCTGAGCCCCTGACCAGCCTTAACTTTTGTCATCTCTCTTGTTGCTTTCAGTGCTGCAGTTTTCGCACGAGTCTGCAGCAGTATTATTATAGTTTCAATTTTGGATTTTTTTTTTCCGGTGGCTGGAGTGCCAATCCTGCTAAATAGTATTTTAAAAAAATGGTAGCTATTTTTTAAAGAAAATCTTATTTCAGTTGGATTCAGAAACAATATTTATAGTTTCATTTAGTTTGAAAATTCATTTGAATTTTCCAAAATGTTTTCTTATAGCTTTAGTTTAAAGATAATAACGCTGGCCGGCACTCTCCCCGCCCCCCGTTCTCAGACATGGGTCGCTGTGACATCACGCGTGGCCGCCAGGCCCTGGAGCTGCGCAGTAACCTGTCGGAGCGCCGTGCTTTGACCGACCGCGTCGAGGCCTCCAGCTGCCCCGTGGCCACGTCAGCTCGGAACCTGCAGTGGGCCATTGCTCACGGTGAGGCCGCCCGGTTGCGGTGTTGGGCGCCTCCATGACCATGCCTTCCCAGGATCCTCTGTTTGGATGGCTGGCAGCCGCCGGGGGCTGCAGTGCACGTGAGGCAGTGGATCTAAAGCTGCGTCCCCAAAACACCGAGTTCGATCATATGTAGCACGTTTAATAGTACGGCTACCGTGATAGAAATTATGTTTTGTTGTCATAACCATGCAACTTCTAAATGGCTCAGAATAAAGAGCCCAAAGGACCCAGTGTCTCCGCCGTGTGAGGACCATGTGCTGCTCTGAGGGACGCTGTTAGATTAGACAGCTGCAATATCTGCAGCCTCAGCCAATCAGTTAGGTGCAGAAGTCTTCACGCATTTGAAATCTCTGTCCGCCGACCTCTTATTCCTTCAAGAAATTCACATTAGACCATGCAAGAAAAATTGGTTGCACTGCAGCTCTGCAAATGAAATGTTCCAGTCGGCAGGTATTAAGAAAAGCATCATCTTTGCACGCTTTACACTCCTCTGCAGTTTTGAGTGAGCTTCTTACCTACACCACTCTCATCGATACATGGAGGATCAACATCTCACAGACAGGGAATATTCATTTTTCTCCAAAATGCACAAATCTTACACTAGCTTACATCATTTTCAATTTATCTTTAGTGCAGGCTGGGTTATGTTAACTACGGTAAACGGCCGTGTGACATCAGCTCTCGTCTCGCTGCAGTGCTTCCAGAGAGCCGCTGCCTGCAGTTCGACTGCGGTGTGAGGGTCCAGCTGGGATTCGCGGCCGAGTTCTCCAACATCATGGTCGTCTACAGCCGCATCCTGCACAGGCCGAGCCACGTGGTGGCCTGTACAGCCCAGCTGTCCGACTTCTCGGAGGTGAGCGGGTCCGGGCGGGATGGGAGTGAGGGGAAGTCTCCTCACTGTGCCCCCCCACCACAGACTGCTAACCCGAGGCTTTGCTCGTCTCCCTCCCCACACCGGCTTCAGGGCGTAGACGTGGACTTGAAGCTAACCAATCGGGAGAGCCCACGGGACGCAGGCAGCTGGCTGCTCTCCGCCGATGATTCGGCAGAGCTGAGCCTTTACACTCGCTTCACGGCGCTGCAGAAGCTCAAGGTGAGGACCCTCACTGTCTCTTCTTTTCGTGACGCTTCATCGTCTTGGTGTGCTGACCGTGTGCCTGTGTCTGTCGCAGAAGGAGCTTTCATTCACAGTGTGCCTTCAGTACCAATATGACAGCCTGGATGAGCAGGTGCAGGAGAGGTTGACGGTTTCTGTAGGCAAACCCCTGGTGGCTAAGCTGAACCTCTCTGAGGCCTGCCTTCCCTGCCACGCCTCCACGACCTCCTCCTTCGACTCGCAGGTTTTCGGGCCCGTGGGGTCCAGCTGTTCCCCCGAGCCGCTTCAGTGCTGCCCCCCGAGCGTACACAGCCAAAGCCCGGCCTCGGCCTGCTGGGCGCCACACATAAAGCCGGGGAACTGCGTCAACGCCGCCTGCCCGGGCAGCGCCAATGTCCCAGAAGAGACCTTTAGCCCGGAGTTTGAGCTCCTCCAGGCAGAAGCTCCTCAGGCTCCCTCAGCTGCCTGTAAGAGTGTGCAGCCCAGTCCAGCCATTTGAAGGACCTTCCCATTTAGCCGGGCAAGCAGAACTTTCACTCTTTTTTGAGAGTCAAACCACAGAACACCTCTCTTAAATTCCCACTAATCTGTATTATATTTTAATGCAGGATTACACTCTGTTCTATTATAAAGCATTACTTAAAGTTAGGATAACTGCATGTGTTATGCTAATCTCATATTTAGTATCTATTAACCTAGTTGCAAAGCAGCTAATGCGGTTGTTTTGTTGTTCTAGATTGAGTTTTATATTTTATATTTACATAATGAGCAAATGACCCTGTGATGGATGGATGGATGGACAGACATGGATGAACACCTTGGTTTATGAGCACACTAATCAGTAATTATTGTTTGCTTGTTTATTAATCAAGAAATGTGCATCTTTATATGTAAAGGTCATGACAGTAAAATGCTAGGTATGCTTATTTTTGGAAAAGCAAATACTGTGTAGTAGTTAATGTAAACTGTCGTATTTCCTAACCTAGATGAATGTAATTAAGGAGAACAGAACAAAATGCTCAGATTGATTTCCTGGCTTTTTACTGAAGAATAATGCCTGTTATGAAATGTGTTATACTGGACAACACTGCAGACAGTGAGATGTTTGGTAGAGGTGGTATTTCACTGTTTCTTGCTGTACTGAGGGAGCAAGTGTTCTGCTAGTTACAAGAGAACTTTTCACCGAAAGCTGAATGGTCGACGCCCCAGACCTGATCCTTCCCACTGCGTAAAAGGTCTCTAATCGGGAAGGCTTTTGCTGTGGCAGAAAGACAGTAGCAGGGAATGGAAACTGTATTTTCTAATCTCCACTAATAAAATTGGATTTGTTATGTATAATGCGTCTGGTCTTTGTACATAGGCGCATATATATATATATAATTCGAAACAATGTTGAAACAAAGTGGCCTGTCATGTCATAACACCACCTTCTGGACTGATTTATATATGGCTCATTAAAACCTTGGCAGTAATGATGGTGTCACGTAACAGTGAAGATGCAGGAAAGTGAATCACATGACAGTGATGCACGATGGATAACATCGCCTTGGTCTGCTGCAGTCTGCACAGCCGCTAACCACGTCCAATGGCATTCCAACACATCTTGCAATATGTATAATTTGATTGTAATATTTTCATGATTGGTAAACACTCTTCTCTTTCAATGAATATTTAGCACAGTCCAGGGTTGGAATCAGTTGTATACCCAGGTTGAAAATTGCTGATAAATGTCAAATAAGTTCTCAAATTGTAAGAGATTGCAGAGTTTACCTGAATAAATGAAATTTATTTTGTAATACCATTTAGTTCATATTACTTGGTGGCTCAGTGGTGAGTATCATTGCCTCACACCCAGTACCGGCCCAAACCCAAGTGCAGCCCAGGGCGAACTTTCCCGCCACAGAAGTGGGTGTGGCATCGGCGGTTGCTGAGTCAGTGCCCTTCAGAAGATGGCTTGGGTTGACCGGCACCGTTCACACCTGCATAGTTCAGTTTGAATAACATCTCTGCTCTATGTATGGCCTTTGCATGTTCTCCCAGTGTTGCCTAGGTTACCTCTAGGAATCCCGCCTTCTTCCCACTGTCCAATCTCATGCAGATAGGCTAACCTGTATCTCTGAAGTGTGTCTGCCCTGTGATTGGCTGGGCGGCCAGGGTGTCCCACATTCATTGGCTTTTTAAAAGCAAAGATATGTAGATTATATGACTTTGCATGAATATGTGTGATAATCTCAAGTAAAATGTTAGTGAAACATGCAAAAATGTGCTGTAAACTTCATGGTCTGAGATTATTGTTTATAGTGGAAGACCAGGGTGAGATGTACAAGCTTTGATTGGTCCAGTCAGAACATGCCGCATCGGTATACCACTTCTCAATTCATTCTTGTACCCAGGTAGAGGAAAAGAATTTTTTGATAAGATGTTTTTCATGATTTCCATCTCTGTTTCCATATTACATGTAACCAACTTATCAGCTAAATTTTCTATTTCCACAAAACACATTTGAGATTGAAATACAGTACTGGTCTAGTGATCCAATGAAGCTTGCACAATGGGTGGAAAGAGATTTCATGGACATGTCATAACTGTGATTCAGGGTGCAAGTTGACGCCTGCTTTTCTGTCCACAATACGAGATAGTGAAGATCATTTCTATGGCAGTTTCTGTAGTGGGGGTGGTGAGTGACTCAGTGGGTTAGCATTTTACTGTTGGGCCCTTGAGCAAACCCCCCTAACCCCCTACAGCTCTGTGCCTTTGGAAAAATATGTACATTGCTTTGGATAAAAATGTATGCCAAGTAAAAGTGTTATTGTAAAGTGTTCCAGAAAATTATTCTCCAGAGGCATATTTAAAAAGTTATAAAAATGAGAACAATGTATAAATATGTAAAATACAATGTAGTAGACCCCTTTGTCTCTTTTTAAGTTACATAATTGTTAACATCACGCGAATTTGTAGCAAACACAAAGGTTTGCTGTATGCAAGCTGAAATCATGCTATATGTTTATACTATCATTGTATGCTGTGAAAAGTGGCAAACTTTAGGAAGCTTCTGAAATCATTTGTTTAAAGAGAGGATTATCCATTCTTCTTCCAGCTGTATATCCAGTATATGGACAGGGGGGCTGGAGCCCATCCAGGCAGCGTAGGGTCCAAGGCAGGGAAACGGCCTGAGTGAGATGCCAGACCATCATAGTATATAAATACTATGGGTAATTCACTATACAAGGGTCACCTATTCACTAGCAATGTACGAAACACCATAAACATATGGATCATGTCTAACAGCTTTAAATACTGCAAGGAAACTAATTTAAACACGTTGTATTTTAATTAGTCCATTAAATACTGTATTTATAATTTCTGCCCAACTCATAAATGCGCAGGCTCATTTCAAACACATACAACACACATATACATTTTTATGTAGTCTTTAATTTACATTTCGGAGTCTTCTGAATGTTCAATGAACATTGTTAACTAATTGCATTTTCATTTTGCTCAATTCTCAGTACATTATCTAATAATTATCTAAAAATCATTACCTTCATTCATGACAAATGAATTAAAAAGATTTTTTAAAGCAAATGCCCTAAGCTAATGGTCAACAAAATTTAGTTCACCTTTGCATTTCGCAAGAAACGTCATTTTCTGCGACCCCTGGCCGCCGCCGCACCGGAACCGGGGGGCAGGCACGCGCACGCGCCCTCTAGCGCCTGGCTCGCGGCTCACGAGGCGGCGGTTCCTGTTTGCTTCTCGCTGTGCGTCGCTCAGCGCCATTTTGTCCCGGGCCTTTTCGCGAGAAGCTGCAGCTTTGGACATCCATACGAGCGGAACCGTGCACATCCCGAACCATGGCTGAGAGCTCGTCTGCGTCGGACGCGGTGTCTCTTGAGCTCCCAGAGGGGGCAGGGGTGCGCAAATTGTCGGAATTACGAGTTATCGATTTAAAAGCCGAGCTGAAACGGCGAAACCTAGACGCCAGTGGCAACAAGAGTATGCTGTCCGAGAGACTGAAAAAGGTACAGAATGCTGTTCTTCTCCTTGTAAATTCGCACTATGGTGCAATGCAATTGCTTTGATTTAACTTCGCAAAATCATGCATGCAAACTCGTTTTTTAAAAATCGCAGGACATACAACGTGATTTGAAAGGACTGTGCTTGAATAGGCAGATTACTGAAGTCAGACGCAATCGCAGTTTCGCATTTGGGACAGTTTAACCAATATTTTAAATAATTAATAATCAGAAAATAAAGTTTTGCCGTGTTTCGTGGTTGGCCGTATCCAGGGATGAAGCCTCGCCGGACCTGCGAGCCGCAGCAGGCCGCTTGTCGACGCCTTGCACGGGAGGCAGCGCCGCTTTCTTGGCACCTTACGCCGATTGTGTTGTAAAGATGTTTTGAACGTGTACTGTAGATTACACACCTACCCAATGATCCAAACGTCATGGAAATACGTGCCTAGTTCATGACTAGAATTGAAGGAGGCACCGTTTTAATTGTGGCAAAACCATAACGCTTCGGGATACGTGAATCCAATAATGCTGCATTGCTGGCTTGGCGGCATCTTAACCTCCTTTCGCTGACGTCAGATTCTATTGAAAAGAGAACTTTATAATAGTTCACGCGCCATAAGCTGTGCTTATTGTGTATTTTTATCTGTCCGATTTTGTTGTGCTTAGTGTCATGAAGGTTTCAAGTTTGGAGTCTACTTTAAGGTGGTCCTAAATATTTAGCTGTGCAAGTTCTGCACTCAGGCCTTATTTTTGTGTTCATAAGTTCATGTATGTTCTTATCAAAGGCGATTGAAGAAGAAGGTGGGAATCCTGATGAAATCATAGTCTTTCTGGAGGCGACGCCCAAGAGGACGCCCAAGAGGGCAGCCAAGGGTAAGCGCAGGACTTCATGCTAAGCATCTTAGTTCAGTGCTTCTTGGGCTGCTCCTGTCGCTGTTTCTGAAAGGGAAGTTGATTTCAGTTTAAATTCCTAGGCAAAAGACAGGAGAACGATGGCTCTGAAGACTGTACTATTGAAGAGGATTCTGGAGATGGGCAGGTGAGTGTACCGGACCAAAATGGACCCGTTATGTAGAATCACGCACGTGGTTCTGATGGGTTTATTGGGAGAGGAATTCTTCTCCTTTATCGCCTCTGCACATGGACGCAGCTTTTCTTCTCGTCTTAAGCATGTCGTGTCTGTGCCCTGCATGTGGAATGCAGCTCTTGTTTGGCTGTGTTTCATCAACGCCAGCTGATAGACTGTTGTTCACAGGAGGACCCGGACATGAACCTGGACAGCAACTTGGACAGCCTTCATGAGATGGACATCATGGACATGAGCGTGTTGGATGAGACGGGGACCGATAACGGCATCCCGGCCGAGTGCGAGGACTACGATGCCGATGGGATCCTCGACTCGCTGTCCAATGAGGGGAATGCCGAAGTGTCCCTGGACGAGCACGACGTCATACACGACGAAGATTCGGGCTTCCCGGACCCTCTAGCAGACGTCCGACCCGAGGAGGTGATGTGGGAGGGGAGACGAGGTGGCAAATGGGATGTGGTCTTACTAGTTCAACGGGTTTCTGAGCAGGCGGCCATTTCCTGCAGGCAAAAAAATAGACCGTCTAAGCTAATCGTTAGCATTCTGTTTGGCGAGTTTTATTTAGCTCACGGCAGCGTTATGCTCACGGCTCATATAATCACGGCTTTAAAAAGTTCAGGGATTTTAGTAAAACCCAAACAGAAAAGAAAGCCTGTGCGATTAATGCTCTTTATCGTTATTCCTCTCAACAGATGATGGACCCTGAAGGTGTTGATTTGGGAGCCGAAGATGAGGATTTGAAGTATTCGGCAAAAGAGGTATTTCCGAAGTTTCTTTTTGTAGCATTTTTATTAATCGGTTTCATAGAATTTTTGTAATATTTGTCTGTTTATTGTTCTGTATGTGTAGCTACAGTTAGCTAAGTATGTTGTTCTTTCTCTATAGGACCTGGATGTGTTTGAATCTGAAGACGCGAAAGATGAAATAGGTACCGTTTCACATCCTTATGAACTCAAAAGCGCTTTGTCTCAGTCATAGTTTCATAAGGAAGTTGTGAGTTTTTCTTTCCTCGGGAAGAGACTGGAAATCCAAAGAGAATTACTGGCTCTGTGCTAAGCCTGTTAACTTTTGAAGACGTCTTGGTGTTTTTAAGACATAATCTGTAATGCACAGTGAGTGCAGATCCATCATTGCCGCGTCGTGTGAAGCGGTTAATGGAGTTTAACACATGGCCAGTAATTTACACGGCCCACTTGGTTTACTGAATGAGGTCCTCAGTTAGATGTTGCAGATGCTGTACAGTGTTTTTAGGTTGTGGCAAAAGAAGACTAAGAAGGTCTGAAGAGAAGAATCGGATGCCCGTCCACAAAACGTTAAAGGATCCGGTTAATGTAATACATGCCTTGGAGAGAAACCCTCAATGGACCCAGCACCAGAGGGATTCTGAATTCCCAGTTAAGACAGCACTTCCTATGTCACGGAGACTCAGGAAGGCAGAAATGACGTGAAGATGGACTTTTTGGAGCCCACCATGTGCTGGTCTCGCAGCTGCCTTCAGATCAGAACCTACCGCTACTCGGATCAGGTGAAATGAGAGGGATTGCAGAGGTCGGCTATTGTCAGGATATAAACAGAAACGGCTGCTTGGTCTCTCTTTGTTTTTTCCAGTCTCTCGTTGTTTAGTTTTTGCTTATATATGGAGGGAAAAGAAAAGGGTCGTCACCTGTCCCAGCCTTGCCAGTTCCACGTGATGCTTGCTGTGTTTCAGAAGTAATTAAACTCTGTGCCATTCTATTCCTATTAAATCCGTAGAAAATGAGAAAGTAGCCGGGTCTTGTAAATCTGAGCCGCTTAAGGAAGACCCCCTGGAACAGCTGTCCGAAGAAGAGCCCACCGCCATCG
The DNA here is from genome assembly GCA_026776945.1 of Isichthys henryi. Taxonomy (NCBI): domain Eukaryota; kingdom Metazoa; phylum Chordata; class Actinopteri; order Osteoglossiformes; family Mormyridae; genus Isichthys; species Isichthys henryi. The sequence goes on along the minus strand of JAODJX010000035.1, from coordinate 1,513,622 downwards.
AGGGCTCTCTGAACGATGAACCGGAGGAAGACAATGTGTCCGTCGCCATTAACGCTGACGATGCCTTCAATCTGGAGAGCGAAGCGTCGGCTAGCGACATGGAAAAGGGCGAGTCGAAGGAAAGCGAGGGCAAATCGGAAGCGGAGGACAAGCGCAGTGTTCAGGAGGACGTAATGGACACGGACAATGCGTGCACGCAGGCCTCTAGCTTAAGCGAGCAGGGTTCGAACGAAAAATGCGCTGTCGAGTCAGAAGCGAAGTCAAAAGCGGTGGGTGAGGAAGATGGCAGGAAGATGGAAGAGAGTGCTGCGGAATCCACGGCAGTGAAAGAGTCCTCCTCTCTTGAGGGCGATGATCATAAAAAGAGGTTTGTTGTTTTCTGTATATTAGAACAATGGCTATCTTTGTTATAGTGGCTCCTGTGTTTATGAGCTTGGTTCACTTTGGAGGTAAAATGGTCTCCGCATTTTGTCTGAAGTTTTTTTTTTTTTTTTGTTTTTGTTTTTTTTTGTTTTTAAATAACTCCCCTCATCGTCATTCCCATTCCCCTTCTTTCGTAATATACTTAGTTTTCTTGGGCCTTAACGTTGGCTGTCTGACATTCCGCCCATCGTCGCTGTTCATGTCGCGTTATCGTAACGCAGCACACGCCAAATGTGCTTATAGGCCACACTTCCGCTGTCGCGTTCAAGGTAGGTGTTTCCGCTTTGGACGCACGTCACCCCCGCTGGGGGTGAGACCTTTCCATACGCTGACATGTTTTCTCTCTCTCTAGCACTGATGAGGAAAAAGGTAGTAAGCCTGAATCAAAAGATGAGAAAGGTGAGTGTATTGCCCTCTTCCCTTTTCTTACTTTTACAATGCGGTTTACGTCGGTGAATCTTTCATGTAGACATCGCATCAGATTTGTTCTGCCTGCCAGCTTTTGTTTTCTGCGTTTCACGATGTTCATAGCCTTAAGGCTGGTTCGTACTTGAATCGGATATGCTACCACACACACAGGTGCCAGTGGTGGCGTAATTTTCGTCACAGGCCGGGCACGAACCGCTCAAATCGAAATGACACGGACTGCCTGTGCAGTCATGCAAACGCGCCTTGATCATTCATTGGCCAGGGGAAAAGTAGCAGAAGGTCAGGAAGGAGATGAGAACAAAGGTCCTTTATAATTTCCTTTTTCTACGCTCTCTGATCACAAAACAAATTTGACTAGCAGATTTGAAGAAAGGTTGGTGACTAAGTTACTGTAGTTAATTAATATTGAAAACGGGATGTTTTATTTCTGCTAGATTAGGAAGCATCGTTTAGTTTTTCGTGTAGCTTTTTTTTTTCCGTTTCTCAACTTTTTCGCTGTTTGCTAACCCTGCCTTGCGTACTCGTTCATGACGCATAGTTAGTTTTTGAAGAATCCTTACTTTTAATATGACATCCATAAACATGACTTGAGAGCAGATTTGCTCTACAGCATGGCAGGAAATCTGAACATCACGAACTGTGTGGCTCTGTGGCACACATGCCGCAGCCCGGCTGTACCCGCACAAAGTATGAACCAGGCCTTGCAGTGCCGCTTAGCATCCGATGTGATCGGTTTAGCGGCGTGTGGTGGTTTTCCTGAAGCTGCATACTTGTGAGCTGTTGGTCTGTGAGCATCACGCCCACGTCTCTCCTTTCTCGTGCCCAAAGCCCCGGCGAGCGCCTCTGCCGCCACCAGCAGTGGCCGGAACCTGTGGGTTAGCGGCCTCTCTTCAACCACCAGAGCAACGGACCTCAAGAACCTGTTCAGCAAGTATGGCAAGGTTGGTGCCCTGCTCCTGACTCGGAGGTCTGCAGTAAAGGCTGGAGTCCTTTGCCATGAATGACTCTTGGTGCTTGTTATGACATTGAGTTTGCCTCCTGTCTTGCCCCATTGGTGTTTCTGTTGAATGCTCTCCTTGTCTGTTTGGAGATGATCTTCTGCCTCCGTTAAGGCTTCCCACCATGCTTTGGAAATCCCCCCCCCCAGGTCGTTGGAGCAAAGGTGGTGACGAATGCCAGGAGCCCGGGGGCGCGCTGCTATGGCTTCGTCACCATGTGCTCCACTGAGGAGGCCACCAAGTGCATCAACCATTTGCACAGGACCGAGCTGCATGGCCGGATGATCTCTGTGGAGAGGGTAAGCCGTCATGCTTCAGAGACGCGGCGTTGACTGCAAACCAAGTTCACCCTGCGCCCCTTCTGCCAATGCCCTGCAGAACAAATGTTTATAAATCCCATCTTTTGTTTCAAGGCTAAAAATGAACCTGCTGGAAAGAAGCCAGCTGACAAGGCTGAAGCCAAGAAGTCTGGTAGTGACAGACGCCATTCCTCAGACTCCAAGCCAGAGAAGTAAGGAACTTATTCAACTACGCGCCCGCAAACCCCACAGGGTGAACTGCTTGCTTACCTCTCCATTTTGCTTTACGTGTCAAAGGTCTGATGCCAATAAGGATGAAAAATCTGAAGGTTCTGAAGCAGGGAAGGATGGCAAAGGTATGATGTCGCAGAACTTCACTATCTTCAGTTTGCTCTCTACTTCCCGGCTTCTTTGGTTCAATGATGCATTACACACAGCAAGGTTTTCAGTCATTTTCTAATTGATCTATGGATGTACGTTTTTTGGGCAGTATTTTGGATTTTAACATTTATAATCTGACGTCAAAATGGCAAGTTGCAGTTTCCGTGCCACTGGCTAAACCTATGCAAAAGATCAGGTTAATACGGAATTCATCTAGGCAGATTCTATGTAAATGTCAGCCACACCCTGGGGATAGGAACAGAAGCATTTTAAAAATGGCCACACGTCTATCTCATTTCATTGTTGGTTTTACACACATGCTTTCTGCTGCTGTCTCTCAAATCCAGTTTGTAGAATTTCTGTAGTTTGTCATCTATTCATGTTATTTCTACCATGGAAATACTTTTTTTTTTTTAATTTTGAAGATTTTCTTTATATTCGACCCAAGAGGTCACGTGAAAAGATGCGAATGTGAACGGACTCATTGGTTCTAAGCGTGTCTGTGCTATGAGAGAAAGGAGGTTCATGTGATGGTCAAGTCATTTTGTTAAACTGTTTTTATGAGAAGCAAGTTACTGCGAGGCCTATTTATGGGAAAACACAGTCTTGGATAAGAGCAGGCATGGGCTGCTTATCCGGCAGCCAAGAAGGGAATCCTGCCGGATTCCATGACCTACATGACTTTTGTCAAGTCACAGACTTTTTGTGCCGCGAGATGCCAGGTCCTGTTGGGGCTGAAGGTACCCGGCAGCCTGCATAAGGGAGCGGCAGATTGTACTCATTCTGCACTTGGAAATGTCCTTACTGAACTAAGCTCTGGCAGCAGAACAAGAAGACATGAAGCAGCGTCTACAGCAAGTTACCAGACGCTGCTGGTTTGTGACGGTGCCGCGAGCAAATGAGTCGCAGAAACAGTCCTTTTTGTGCCGTGTGTTTGAAAAGCTGTAAACTCAGAGTGTGGAAGAACTTTGCCGAGTCATACAGCTGGAATTAGCCAGCCTTTGCTAAGCATATCCATGTTGTATGTTTACACACACGTTGTCGTGCAAATACCCAGTCAGGCTGGCAAGTGTAAGGAAGGAAGTACAGCTGGCTGCCGCAGGTTGCCATGTGAGAGTCTCCAGTGGCGTCCCAGAGCAGAGAGCAGAGCAAATCTGAGGAAATGACTTCTGCCCCCTGTAATCCAAGCTGCTTATAGTGTATACAAGGGTCTTAAAATCAGATAACCTGGGGAGTACTGACTCTTCTCCCAAGGGGGCGATTTGAGCTAATTTTTATGAGCAGAGAGAGAATCAATGTGACTTTTATATCCCGCTAATCTCTGCTGAGGGAGAGGCCTGTGAAGGGCTGCACACTGGTGCTGATTTCTAAGAGAGCTAAAAAGAAAGATCGACCCGCCAGATTTAATAGTAAAGATACCTAATTGGCTATACAAACCATAGCTGGGCACCTCTAATGTATACAGCACAAATCAGTGTTTTTGCATAGGTAGATCCGGGTGTTTTGTTCAAAAGATGATTCCACCATGTTTGTGTAAGACGGCCTCGACTGGGGATTTGGGACCCATGTTTGGTGACCCGTTTACGATGAATGACCCGTCCCTGCTGCAGGCCGTGGCGCCGAGAGGACGGTGGTCATGGATAAATCCAAGGGGGAGCCGGTCATCAGCGTCAAAACCAAGAGCAAGGAGCGAGTAAGTCCTCCACTTTCCTGTCCCTGCTAGCGCCGCCCGCCAGAGGGGTGCCCACACTAAGCCGCGCTCGCTGGATCCCGTCACCCAGAGTACCAAGAGCCGTGATCGCCGGTCTTCCAGCAAGGAGAAGAAGGACATCCTCTCTTTCGACCAGATCAAGGAGCAGCGTGAGCGCGAGCGCCAGAGGCAGAGGGAGCGCGAGATCCGCGAGGTGGAGAGGCGGCGGCATTCTGGGTAAAGCCAGCCAACCTGTATTTGGGATGTTCGGGGGCACGTCTGAATCCATGTTTATCGTAATGTCCGGTTCTGTGAGGCAGTAGCCCCCCCCCTACCTACTGGTCTCCTAATAATTCACCTGGGGTGCTGCTGCTGGCCACCACAGGGAGAGAGAGCGGGACAGAGACGGCCGCGCCGAGCGGGAGAGGATCCGCCTCTTCCGGGAGCGGGAGGAGCGTGAGCGGCTCATGCGCAAGCGCAACTGGCTGGAGGTGGAGAAGCAGCGGCTGGACGCGGATCGCATGGAGCGGGAGTTCCTGGAGCGGGAGCGCATGCGCGTGGAGTACGAGCGGCGGCGGGAGCAGGAGCGCATCCACCGCGAGCGTGAGGAGCTGCGGCGTCAGCAGGAGCAGCTGCGCTTCGAACAGGACCGCCGGCCCCTCAAGCGGCCGTACGACATGGACCGGTGCGTGTCCGGCCGCCTATGTGGCGGGGGGGTCCCTGCTCCTCCCCCTCCCCCTCCCCCTGGAGTGTGCTGACCATGCTGCCGCTTTCCAATAGGAAGGACGACTGGCAGGACAAAAGGCTCGCCATGGACGAGCGCTACGGACGCTCGGACTTCAGCCGCCCGGACCGCTACCAGGACTTCGACCATCGAGACCGGGGCCGTTACCATGACGACATCCTCATGGACAGGTCGGTTGTGATGAAGGGGCCAGTGAGAGGACTTGGTTTTACTGCAGCTAGCAAATAGCGCGGCTTCAGAAGTCGTCACTTGCTGGGCTGGCCGTAAGGGGGGGAAGAAAGGAGGAATTTTAACGTTGGGACCCCCCCCCCCCCCAGCAAGTAGCCAAAATTCAAATTTGCTGGAATTTTCCCGGGGTCCACCTCTATCTTTCTGTGCCCTGGAATCCTCACGATACACTGGCCTATTAAACCAGTAAAATATTTTACTCGGAGCCAAGCTCCGTGCTTTCGTTTGATTGGTCACCCGTTTCATGGGGTTTGTGGATCTCGTGGTGTGACGTGGGAATGGAGGCATGTAGCCGTCATGCCGTTTCTGCTCTTCCAGGAGAGAGACGTCGCGGGGCATGATGGGAGACAGAGACGGGCACTTTGACCGCAATGACAGGCATGGCAGAGACACTCGGGACAGCTGGGGCTACGATAAGCGGGGCCTCAATCCCAGGTCAGGCCTTACCCACCTCCTGTCACTTTGCATCTTGTCATGCGTTGTTCATCCAGAGAACCATTCCTGTTCAAAGCAGCTTAATTTCAGCCAACTTAGATTTAGTTTTTATTTAAATCGGTGGGTGCACATTTTATCCACCTTTGCCTTAAATCTCATGATACATTTGCTGCTGCACATCAGTTGAAAAGATGCAATTTTTGTCTGAATCCCTTTTTTATAAAGTCACCTTTTTCTTTTCTGGTGGATTTGCAGCGTCTGTCTCACGGTGTGATAATGTCTTATAGGGACGGCCGTGACTGGGACTCCGGGCGGAAAATTGATGGTGACAGAGGATGGCAAAGTATGAAACCTTTGTGAATAGTTTAGCTGCTAGAGCGAGACTAAAACTGTCCACGTGATTGTAACATAACGTCTCATGCCTGTTAAAAAACAAATACTGTACTGAAGGCACTTGAGGAATGAGGATCGGATCTGCATGGTTTCTGTAAAGTGTTGTCAGCAGTTTGCTTGTGGTCTGGTCTACAGGTGACCGAGGTATGCCCGGGCAGAGTCCCATGGGACGAGGAGGAATGTCGGGGTAGGTACTGAAACTTTCATGGAGTGATCAGAACGCAGCTATAGTCAGTCACACGTTGCATAATGACGTTTCATTCAGTCTTCAGTCGTTAAGCGGCGTCGATGTCTGTCTGTCTGGTGACTAACAGGCAATTACCGGCATTTTTGGGGTCGGCTTTAGCTCCAGGCAAAGCAGGATACAGAGCTATTATGTGACATAAAGACTGTTTGTGTGTTTAATTTAATTTATCGCATATTTACTTGTCGTCCAGTCTTCAGGAGCAGTTGCCTTTTATTGGTGTGAGGCCATTTTAGTTGCAGGTGGACGGATGTGATGGCAGGGAGCCCCTGTGCGTGACTGATGGGCTCTGCTTGGCCTGTGATAACACTAACGACTGTCTTTTCACTTGCTCTACAGCCGTGGGGGTTACATGCAGGGAACGGCCTCGCAGAGTTTGTCTGGTGCCCTAAACCGACCCAACCAGATGATGCAGGGCAGCGGAATACAAGGAGGGGCTTTTGGCAGACGTTACTGACTTTGTCTCTTGTCCACCTGTTCTGATGTCCGTGTCTTTTGCCTGCGTAAATATCGCTTCATGCTTTGTGAGTTCAATCCCCCACACTCCCAACTTTGGAAGAAGCCAACGACCAACGTTGTATCAAACTGTTTGGTTTTTAAAAGACGTTTTTTCATTCCAAATGTCATTTGTTTTAAAAGTCAATGATGTTTTTTTTTTTTTTTCCCCCCCTTCTCTCTTAATTGATCAGCGTTGGAAGTAAGATCTTGCTGAGGAATGCTCAGGAACTATTGACACTGCACACAGTGACTAACACCAGTGATTTGTGGATTTTAAGGACAAAAGATGAAACATTTTGAATATTTCAATAAACTTTGATTGCGACTGTAACATTTTGTATAGGACGAAACAACCCCCCTGACACACACACACACACACACACACACAACCGATGTACCACCTTCACTGGCTCTTTATGAAGCAGTTAGTCTGTCCACAGCAGTGAGGCCTCCTTTATTCAGCACAGTGTAGTTCCTTTATCTCACCACACGATGTCACCCTCAGTGCACGATCTTGACTTTCGCTGTGAGATGGACATTCTCCCTTAATAAAGCGATTTCCTCATGCAGTTGTAGCTAGCTGGAGCTGTCTGATTCATTGTTTTTTTTTTTTCCTGGCTGACTGAACTTGTCTGTATTTATAGTGGTGAATGAAATGGTAAATGATACATAGACTGATGTAACTGAATCGCAGTTGTAACTGCAGCTATGGGGGCAGATCAGGTGATGTTGAATACTCTTTATACTCGGTTTGTGTGCGCTGCTAAGGCGTCTCATAATTAGCACTTTTTTCCTGTGCGTTTTGATAGCAGCTAATGGAGTTCGAAAGAGGCCAAATGAACAGTGCCTGACTTGGAGGAGTTTCACCTTTTTCATACGTTCAGGCGTCCCTCTGTGTTTCTGTTACCAAGTCAAGGCTCCTGTAGAATCGCGCAACAAATCTGAGTAGTTGCGTGAAGCCCAGGATGAAGCAACATGGCTACGCATCAGTGGACCTTAAACGGGAAGCTTAGGAGTAGAGCTGCCCTTCATTCATCCCTCAGAGAACTGAAGGTTTCTGCTCCCAAAGAGGGGATTCTGCTCTTCTTAAAATAGTGGCCCCATGCTTTAGTAATTCCTCTGATATTAGGTGTTTCTGGGATTTTCTCCACCCCATAATTGTAATAAAGTATATATATTTCTATTCATATCGATGTTATTCCTCATTTTTTGGACGGTCAGTTTTGAGTTGAGTAGTTGTGCATCTCAGCCTAGTCCATAACATTCCTCCCCTTGCCACATGCTCCCTGCCTGTATACATGAGTCATGTGAGCAGGAACTGCATAGCTGAGCATTAGGAGTATAGCTTTGAAAGCACTGAAATATCAATAAAGACCCCCCTACACATTAAGTGTAATAAACTACTGATTTCTTTGCCCAATGTGAGCATTTGTTTAACCAGCTGGGCTTTTTCCTGACCCTTTGAGCCTCGCTGGGCAAACAATTAGCAGGCTGAATGTTATCTGCAGGGAGCTGTGGTACATCCAGCCCCCTCACAGGACAGGTGTTGACAATCACATAAATCACGCAATCGGCAAACGTGGAAAAACCATGCTGACCTCATCTGCAGTTAGAATGAGCAAATATACACTGAGTGGGACCCGCTTTTGTCTCCAAAACCAAGGGTAGACAGGTGTAGAGAATCTGTTCTTCATACCATTGGCATACAAAGCTGTTGGTTACTGAATCCAGGTCCTCTCCGGTGACCTCTTGGGAGAGGTAAGTAAACAATGTAGCCTTTCATTCTTGATTTATTTTACAAGTAATCTTTAACCATTTCTGTTTTTACAAGCTTGTCATAACCACAAGCTCGTAAATGTTCTGCTTTTTATATGGCACTGAAACCGAAGAGATCTGAGATTTTCCATTTTTTGAATAATCTGGCATGAATTTTACATTGAGTTTCATGCATGTAGGTCTATAGAACAAATATGAGATGTGTGTGAAGTATCGCATATAGGTTTCTAAAATGACAACGCTTTGACCTCTACTAAAACTCATCGGGTCAATTTCCTTGCAGAAAGATTACTACAAACAAAAAGCTTGTCTTTCGTTTGGGTGCGGTTAAGTTAAAAAGCTTATTTTATCCAGGTGTGGTTAAATTCCCCAAATACCTGGGGAAATCGCGGCTATCCAGCTGCAGAATGTGTGCCGAAGTCCCCTTGAAAACCTTAAAATAGCTCTGACATCTTGCGACAGATGCATGGTCCAGCAGTGTACGGCATGACTGCCAGTGTAAGGTTAGATACACAGCCTGCTGTTTTTTTGTCTGTACAAGGTGAAATCGGTACAATACAGCTATTACCTACAATTCAAGTTTAACATGAAGCAAAATCCTTGGTACCTGTGATGCAGGCTGAATAACGGGAGCAGAGATCCAGGTATGCGTGCAACTGGGGGTTTTAGTAGGAGCACGGTAGCAAAGGTACAGATGGGACGTAGCAAGAGGGACAGTCAATGGACAAGAGTAGGGGTCTGAAGCCAGGAGATCCGTCCGACAGGTAACCACAGGACACGAGCACACAGGGGAGTGGGAACAGGACTTGCCGGCCTCAGCGGATAAGGTAGATCAGGTTCGGGAGCGGTTCTGGGGAGAGGGAAAGGAACGGGTAAAGCGCGCGCACGCGCGCGCGCACACACACGCACACACCCCAGACAGAAATGTAAGGAGGACCGGGCAGACGCAGGACAAAAGAACGCTTGGTATGGCTCAATTGCATTGGCTCAATACTTCGCAATGTTCCTCAGTTACTCTGTGCCTTAAGACTGTTCGTTCATTGCTTGCGATGCGGAGCACCTCGCGGGCTCCGCCTGCATGGGCGTGACAGTACCTGAGTGCCTTGTCTAATGCCTGTAGAATATATACCCTTTTGAGATGCTCTTTATACTTTTTTCATTTTGTTCACTGGATAGTATGACCAGTTTTTATTTTCACATACTGTTTAGCTTATTCATAATGCTGTACTGTATGTGTTCTTTTAAATAATATTTCAGGAATTTAGTTTTTGTTAAATCTCTCCTCAGAGATGAATGGTGGTTTGCAGGTTCTAATCTAGGATGTGGATACTTAACATGCTTCGATGGCCAGTCATGGTAGCAGGGTGACAAAGGCCTCCCATCTCCAGGCTGGGGTTTACATCCCACCCCTAGATACTCCTAAAGATTAAAAATACTCCTAATGAATAAGGATACTCATAGGGATACTCCTAATACTGAAGTATATTAATGATTAAGGATACTTCGTGGGATACTCCTATACTTAGGAAGCAGGATTACAAAGTAGCACAGTGTTTGTCTAATATCTGTCCAAGGCTTTAGGTGAATTTGATAGTGTAGCATAAACGGAAATATAACTAACTTCTCTTTTTGTTCTATTATGTTGCTTCAATTAAAAACTATTTCAAAATAGATTACAAGACATATATTTGCTACCACATAAAGATTTTGATGGGTTTTTTTTTGTTGCAGTTGATAAAGTTGTACTCCAGCATCCACCTACTGCTATGACAAGTCAACATTATTGTTCGCCACTAGGTGGCGACTTCCGTTCATGTTTGGTTCAACAGAGCTAAGCCTGTAGCTTCAAAAGGTGACAATCTGAATAGCGGTTTTGAATACTAAAGGAATGTTGCTTCTGACTAAATAAAGCATTACAGCACTATAATGTTCATTATGGTTGTTGAATCAAAATTAAAGTTGGTTCATATACATAATTCATGTGTCATAAATTACTTTTTCTAACTTTACTCCAGTCTATATGTTGGCATTGTCATTGTGCAACGTCTAAGGGAATCACGCTTTCCATGCTTAACCAAACGAAAAAGAAGGACTTCTGATATATAATATAAAAGTGCAATCATGTTTCAAGATGGCTTGTATATGAACTGAGGGGACGTGCTGAGAGAAATATAAAATGACTAGTTTTGTGTGTTAGATTTAAATTTTCTATGATTTGACCCACTTAGAACTCTACCATCTCCTCCCAGATTTTATGACAAGATGAAATACTCATGCAGTGCAGGCATGCAGCAACTTTCATAGTTATGTAGAGTAAACATTTAAGCATGGAGGAATATGTTACCTATAGTAGCTGTTCCTCAGGGAAATGAAAGAAAAAAGCGATTAAATCTTCTTGATTGTAAACAAGTGATGCGTGGCAGAAATGCTAATGTCTATTTATCTGAAAATAAAATATCTTACGGTATATTTAGAGAGTATATAAATATATAGAATATATAAATGGAAACGTATGCAAAGTATAAAGACATATGTATTTGCCATTTGTACTGTTTCTTTTGCTCAAAGGTAAATTTGTCATTTGCTGGACACATGTTTTCATGCCGTGTGCTTTTTTTAACTCTTTGGCTCATATCCTTGGAATCCTGATTCAAAGCAAGTTTAAATTTGCCCCATAGTAACCTTTTCTCAAGCTTGGCTCCTTATAAGAAGGTGGGTCGTGTGACATCACTACTTGAGATCAGGCCGTCCATTCTCAGCCAATCATACTGTGCCAGGGATTCTGGGGGAGGTGACCAGTAGAAGCATGGAAAAGGATCTGGAGTCATGTGCCTACAAGAAGATGCAGGCATGAGCTTTCCACTGCAGTACAGTCAACACAGCGGCATGAATCATGCTTTACAATATGGAAGCAAGGCTAAGCGGATGCATAGAAATGTATACTATTAAAGACAGAGTCTTGGCTGTTGAAAATCATAACAAACTCTCTGCAAATTATACAACTTGTTCGATTTAAAGCAGTTTCTCACTAGATATCCATGCAATAAAACTCAGCAGCAACCTATATTTTTGCCTACTGTCCGTAGGTTTGTCCGAAGCAAATAGATACACACCGAAATCTGTTCCCACTTTCCACTGGCAGTTTGCAATGATTTACACCATGATTCATTGAAATGCATGACTTTAAGGTGCAATACAATTGCACAAAACACTGAGCTGTGGACTGAACATGCAGAACAACCCATATTTCTAGCAGGAAAAACGTATAACAAAGTGTTTCGCAGTGCGGAGTCATTTTGATTAAGTGACAGTGGTCAGCTTAAAGAACTATAAAACAAACACATATATAATGTTAATATAGTTTATGTATTCTGTCAAGCCTTAGTTGGAATCTAATTTCATGTATTTATCAGAATACATTTAAAATATTTGTCAGTGGTGTAGTGTATGATCTGTAAGAGAGAGATTTATGGTCAATAATGTCTATAATTTGTATCAGTTTCTCTTTTTAGAGTGAGTTTGGTCATGTGACTGTGCTTATGTTAATTTAATTGAACAGAAAAAAGTCATTCGTATATTTTTTTCCACAAGTATAATGTATATAAACTGCTACTATATCCAGGGAATTCACCTGCCTTGTACTACTGTAGATTAGTGGCTGGGACACCAGTGGATGGATGCATGGATGGATGATTTCGATAATCATCGGAATGTCATTTCTGATAACTGTGATGAGTCAGAACGAGCCTGTAGCCCCCCGTTCTCCAATGGGAGCTGAGGAGGGTGTGCTCTACCTCATTCCTGTCCGAAGAGCGTGCAGGTACACATCTGCCAGATCAGATTCACAGCGGCCTGGTGTTAAACGCCATGAACGTCATCTGTTACGGGCTGGTAGCATCGCTGCTGTATTCAGATGGACCGCATGCAGGTAAAACATTTTTTCTTTCACACCGGCTATTGAAGGCTGTAACTCGCGTTAGAGCTATAATTTTTTGCATTCTTTTAAATCTCGAAACATCCAGCACTGGGAACATGTTACGACCCGCACATTCTGGGAAAGCCATGGTGCGAACCAGCGCTCGATACCAGGCTGCGCAGATTCAAAATAAATAACGGTGACGGTCTTTCGCACAATGATCTAATGGTACCCATTAAAGGCTGGACTGTTAAGCCATGTGACGTGGATGTTATTCTGCCAGTTGTCCTCCAAGTTCTCAGAAAGAAAACTGCACTTATCAGAAGCAAAAACATTAGACCATTATATTTTTATTGCAGGTTGAAAATGTCTTTTTATAGCTCTTTTCAGTCCCCCCCCCCCCATCCAGCAATAACTTCTCTCCTCTGACAATAATGTTCAATTGTTTCTGTTTTGTCCGATAGTCCCTCATTCTGCGTTAGTGGAGCCCACAGGAAGATATTTTTTTTCATCCCGAACACGTGCTTTCTTCTTCTCATCCATCCGACATCCGCTTATTCTGTACAGGATCACAATGGGCCCGGAACATATCCCATAAAGCATAGGGAATGAGGCGAGGGGCACCCTAGATGCAAGGCTGGACTGGGCTTAGAAATTGGCCAAGACTTTGGGGTCCTTCACCATATTTTTTGCCAGCCCACATTCTCATTGGCAAAATGCAGTCCTGTGTGGTGTAGAACAGGCTGTATATTTACACACTGTGGCTCCCCATTGCATCTGTGAAGTGCTTTGGGTGTCGCTATATAAATGCAACTTTCATAGTGCTCTGCCTACACCAATGGAAGCCCCACTGCCCATCCCTGGGAAGAACTCCCTTTGCTTCTGTGTGGCGCTTGATGCATTTAAATGAATTCCAGATGTAACACAGCCATCCTGTCAGCCACGCTGCCAAAATGATAGGAGACGCAAATAAGGTCTCGACTTCGCAGGAGCTTTAACCGCCATCGGCGCATTGATAAGGCGCCATGAGGAGCTGGACTATGACAGGGAGCCCGTCCGCAGGCAGCAGGAGCGCTTCCGGAGAGAGGCGCGCCCTCATGGTCACGTGCTGCAGCTGCACTTTATGGCGTTTCACAGGTAGGCTGCAGAGGCCCACTGGGCAGTGACACCAAGCTCGTCTGACACCTCTGTATCCCGCAAGTTTCCAAGAATTCGCCTGAATTCCAGGGCCTTCCACTTACGACTGAAGCGAGACACATCGGGGTTTGCGGAAAACTTTGAGATTCACCTGAAGAATGGCTCAAGGGGAACAGACCTCTCCCACATCTATTCTGGGGAAGTAGAAGGTATTACCGTTTCGCTCTTATTAAACACCATCCATCTCATAGCTGCTTATTATGGTCAGAGTTGTGTGGGGGGGTGGGGGCTGGAGCCTATCCCAGCCAATGCAGGCCTCCCGGCTGGCTAACCACCGAACAGCCACTGTGTTACTTTTCAATTGACTTTTGACCCTGTGCTCCCTGGGACAGATGAAGACGGCTCATCCTGCCATGGCTCCATAATCGAAGGCCGGTTTGAAGGTGTCATCCACACACAAAACGGAACCTTTCACGTGGAGCCATTGCACAGATACTCTGCTACCCCTTCGGCGCACCACTCTGTCATTTACCGGGAAGACGACATCGGTAAGCGCAGAATACCACAGCAGAATATGAACACAAGCATTGTTCATGTAGCACATCCTCCAACTGCTGATTCAGGGTAAGGTTACAGTGAGCATGAAACATGTCCCATGCAGCACAGGGAATGAGGGAAGGGACAAGCTGCATGCAGTCCCTGTCCATAACAGCCCGCATGCAGTCCCTGTCCATAACAGCCCGCATGCAGTCCCTGTCCATAACAGCCCGCATGCTGTCCCTGTCCATAACAGCCCGCATGCAGTCCCTGTCCATAACAGCCTGCAGCAGTCCCAGTCCTTAACAGCCTGAATGCAGAGCCGCGTGGCCCCTCCCCGTGCTGCAGACAGTTGAAATTTTCCTGCTAGAAACTGCTGAAATGTCACCTTTCGTTTCTTGGGAAAGAAAAACGTGTTGAATAAGCTGCATGATGTGGTTGTAGATGTACATTTCTGAGACATAGATTCTAAGATGTGATTAGCTCTGCTCCTGAAAGTCTAGGGTACAATGCGCAGTGGGCCTGGTTTCCTGCTGGCAGTCTTCCTTTGTGTTCTGTAAGCATGCTGAGGCAGGATGGGGAAAACTCCAGGCAGCCAGTGAGAATGGGGGAGGGGGGGGGCTCTCCTTTTGAGTAGCACAGTTTAAACAATGGTGGAGTGAGGCCCCCTTGGAGTGCGTCCTCTGCGGAAGCTTCCGAGCCTCTGGTGGCTCTTTTGAAGTCAAACTACCTGCTAAAGGGTAACTGCTGAGCATTTCCCACTCTGAGGCCATCACCACTTGCTCCGTTTGTCTTCAGTGGAGAAGTTCAAGGCCCAGGGGAAACATAACACTTTATTGCCAGTAGGTAGAACATACAGGAATTTATTGGTGGAGAAAAAGAAACTAAGGGCAGTGACACTATGCACTACAGACATAAACCCAACAGTGAAGTACAGGAATAATTGCCAGACAGTAGCTTACTAATCAAGTACAGCAAGTAGCTGCAAGACTGAGCTCAGTCGCAGCTCAGTTGCAGCTCAGTCGCAGCTCAGTCAAAGCTTAAGCACAGCTCAATCACAGCTTAGTCAAAGCTTAAGCACAGCTCAATCACAGCTCAGTCAAAGCTTAAGCACAGCTCAATCACAGCTCGGTCACAGCCTCCAAAAACCTGTAGGGGAAATTTTGCAGTAATTGCTCCTGAGTCTCTCTCGCGGGACATATGCACTATCAGGAGCACCCAGCATTGAAAAATTCAGCATAAGGAGGCTTCTGGAAATAATTCCCTGCATAGGTCTACGCCCTGCATTTACTCCCGCATTCCTTTTGCAGTGGACAGCTCATGGTGAAATCTCATTGGCTTGCAGCAGTTCAGCATGGTGGTGTGATCGAATCGTACGTTTCCCCTGCTCTCCCCCGTCAGCGGTGCCACCCTCTGAATGGCTACATTTGGTCATTTTCTCAGCATCTGGAAAATGATGAAACATTGTTGTTCCAAGTGTTTTTTTTTTCCAGGATGGAACAAAGGTCCTACTCCACTTATTTAGTGCCTCATGGGACAGGCGACTTCAAAGGACTCTGCAGCAATGTGACTAACTGCTAAACGCTCAGTGCAGTCAGCCTGCGTGGCTCTCAGTGCATCTGGCTGATGCCTCCAGTGCAAAAATATTGGTCCAATTATTCCGGTTTTGCAGCTCCTCATAAATAAGGGCAATTTTTGGTGGGTTTTAAGATCTTATAAATTTGTGGAAGAATGACAGCTTGATGGCAGATGAATAATTATTACAGTATGTTAAGCCTGTTAGATACTTTATGGTGCCCGTGAGCTCAGATAAAAGCATATTTTTATGTTAATAATTTTGGTGATTTCCATGTTGGTGACATGACTGTCACCACTGTGTGTTGTTGTCTAATCCTCATGTATCGGATGAGTGTAACATGTTCTTGTACTCTCAGGGACATGAAGACATCGTTGGCTACACTCCAAAAGACAAACTAAGTAAAGTTTTCCCCTGGTGAATATTGCCAGGAGTAGGTAAGGGGAGCCGTTGGGGGGGGGGAAGGGGGGCAGAGTGGTGGATTCTGGGAGGTGATGTTGGAAAGAGGAAATCACTCCGACCTCTTGGTTTTCACACACATTTATTTTTAGAATGTAAACAATGGACATGGACAGACATCATCCGATCTGGTGGGCGGGTAGGACTTTGGGGAGACGAACTTCACGCTAATGTTTCATTATGTCGCTTGTTTGTTTACCTTAGCAAGAGTTCATTTTTCCACTCAGTGGTTTGACTAGTATGCCTGCACTGACAGCTGTAGGTTTTCAAAAGCCGTCTCTCCTACAGCCATTGGCCTACTGTCCCCTGCGCTTAGACTTTGCTATTCAGCTACCAAACGTAGAAATCACATCGGTTTTTATGGTGGGAAACTGTCACATTCTTCTTTTATGGCCTTTGTGGTTTTTTTATTGCTCAACTCACTTTAAAAGGATACAAAGGTTCTGACCCAACTCCTGCTGGTGCGGCAGGAACATGTTCAGTGTGGTGCGTGAAGGGGACCCGGGGGCTAATATGATCTCCAGTAAACTGCAGAAAGCAGTAGACTTCATAATTCCCAGTTTACAGGGCTGTGAAAGTCACAGGTTTTGCTGTTTCTTTTTCCAGCTGCTCTTTTCGTGCATGTTGTGCTGTTTGTTCAGTGGCTCCTGGTGTAAATCACGCACAGACAGGCATACACACAGACAATACAGACAGACACACAGACAGGCATACAGACAGACACACAGACAGGCATACAGACAGACACACAGACAGGCATACAGACAGACACACAGGCAGGCATACAGACACACAGGCAGGCATACAGACAGACACACAGGCAGGCATACAGACAGACAGACACACAGGCAGGCATACAGACAGACAGACACACAGGCAGGCAGACAGACAGACAGACACACAGACAGGCAGACAGACAGACAGACACACAGGCAGGCATACAGACAGACAGACACACAGACAGGCATACAGACACAAAGACAGGCATACAGACAGACACGCAGACAATACAGAAACGCACACAGACAGGCATACAGACAGACACACACACACAGGCAGGCAGACAGACAGACAGACAATACAGACACACACACAGGCAGGCATACAGACAGACACACAGACAATACAGACACACACACACACATACTGTGGGAAAATGTTTCCCGTGTTTTAGGTGCTTTTCGGAAAACTCTAGCGCTCTTCTACTGAACTCGGTCACCTTGCACATCAACACGACAGACAGGCATCCTGATCACACCCACTGCGGCTATTCTTGGTAGCTACATGACTTGGCAGCCACAGGTAGAAGTCTTACTTCTTATCTTGTTAAAACAAAATCTACATGCTCCACGGTTATTTATGGAGTCAATTAAACATCACACACCACTGTAGTAGCCAAGTAATAAAAATGCACTTGTTCGAGAACTTCTAAAAAAAGTTTTATTTCAGTATTTGTTTGTTTGTTTGTATGGCTTTTGCCCTGCACTGCCTAGGGTAGGCTTGAGGTTCACTATAACTCTGTTCCGAATAAGCAGTTGGAAGATTTTGAAAATATGGACGATCCACAGGAAAAATTTCATTAGGAAATTGTAATAGGAGACAAGTATATTTATATAATATGATATGTGTTCTGTAGCTGTATGGTAGTGGGTCTAAGTGTTATAAAGGCAGAGAACCCACACTAATTATAAGACGAAGAAGCATCGTTTCACTAGCAGTCCTGCCCACTTTCTGATCGCTGGCAGACAGCTGACCTTTGACCCCCAGAGGTTTTTTTTCTTCCTCCTTTGGAGTTTTTGGTTCCTCTCCTCCGCTGTCATCAGGCTTTCTTTCTATCTATCTTTCTCATTAATTAATGAGCTTAATTAAGTTGTAATGTATCCAGCACGTCAATGCAAAGCGCCTCAGGGTGTCACTGTTGTGAAAGGCGCTATATAAAACTACATTGAATTGAATTGAACAATTTGCTTTCCCATACATGCCCAGGTTTTTTGACGTATTTGTATGGCTTGATGCCGATTGTCGGCTCTCAGTCTTTCATGTGTCACTGTTTGGTTTGGGTGAACAGATCTTTCTCCCCTGCAAAGAAGCCGCGATGGATTCTGTGGTGCTGAGCAGCTGCGGCGATTGACCCAAAACCTCCGACAGAGCGGTGATGCTCAGGTCAGACGTCACCTCTTCTCTACCTCCTCCGCTCCCCTTAATGTATCCAGCAAGTACCTGCTTCTTATTGCCTGACGCATTAATATACACCAGGAATTTCTGTGAAAGCGTGCAGCAATGCTGATTAGCTACAGAGAGACGGGCTGGTTCAGAACAATGGGTGGGATATATTGAGCAGTTCCTGAAAGCCGAAGAGATTCCTGTACCCCTGAAATTTCAATGTATTTCGCAGGTGCTATTTAGTTGCGTGTGTTGCCGTTATCTGCCTTAACATCTAGATCCTGGATAACAATATAGAAATCAAGCCGCAGTGCTATTGTCAATAATTATTTTGATAACATAAGAATCCGGATCCGTAAACAAAGGGCTGCATATTTCATAGACGTACTAAGGCAGTTATTTTAGTCCCTGAATGGTAAAACATGATGTACGACTGGCGATAAGTTCTGCTGATTAGTTTAGCACAACCTCCAGGCCACCTCTTCGTTCTGCCACCTCTCTATATGGTAATCAAAGGGGATATTCTGGATAATGCTCGGGGATGCTAATATTGTTTCGCGATCCAGGGAGAGACCCTGTCGAGGTCAAGAAGAACGGTGGACCACTCCAAAACCAGCTGTCACCTCCACCTCCAGGCTGACCACCTCTACTTTAAGAAGTTTGGGAGCGTCCAAGCGGTGGTTGCCCAGGTGACGTTTCTCCTTACCTGGCTGTACTGCACTAGGGGTTTTAAAACCCCGTCACTTTCCCTAATGTCCCGTTTCACTCCATGTTTCACTGATGATTGCCTCCAGTGGTGTTGCTGAGTTTACGCACTGAGAAAGTTACAGAAAATCCTTATCAGGTCCCACCTTACATTTTCCTTTGCTGTTCAAGATATATGTGTGTGTGTGTGTGTGTGTGTGTACATTTTTTATTTTTTTTCTTTTTCCTTTGGGTGGGTGGGC
>JAODJX010000035.1:1476142-1486211 GCA_026776945.1 Isichthys henryi | reverse complement strand
ACAGCTCCAGCACACACCCCATGGCGTGTTAAGGCGGTGGCCCTTATAGATCAGCGTACAGGGCACAGATCACGGCTCCAGCACACACCCCATGGCATGTTAAGGTGGTGGCCCTTATAGATCAGCGTGCAGGACACAGATCACGGCTCCAGCACACATCAGTCGCTCGACCTGACTGGGGAGGCCAGGAAACCTGAAACTTCAGCACAGGCCTCTCTCAGAGAGCAGCCGATGATAGTATGTGCTGACAATACATACAATAACTGATGTATGTTTCTCCAGCAATGATCTTTGGTCTGCCCCTTGTAGGAAACGTGGGAGGCATTTGCTCACAGGCCACGAAAATGCAAGATGGCACGATGGCCACTCTGAACACAGGCCTGATCACCCTGCAGAATTATGGCCGCTCCCTCACTCCTTGGCATGTGCAACTCACCCTGGCCCATGAACTGGGCCACAGTCTGGGAGCCCCCGTAAGTGACACACCCACTCGTAAGTGACACACCCCCCCGTAAGTGACGGCAGACCTTCTCTGCCCTTGGGAACTCTGGGATTTTTTCCCATAAATGTCATCTTACTTGTAAAATTTAGTTTCCAAGATCTTTATTGATCTGTTGCATTCAGCAGAGAAGAGCAGCTCGTGGTCCGTGTTTATGCCAGTTATTTTCTAGCCTGTATTAGCTTCCCCTGCATACTCAGACCCCCCCTCCCTCCAGAACCACTGCCAGGGTTCATGTGTCGTGTGTTCGGAGATGTCTGTCTGCACACCACAGCTCTACTGAGCTGCTATTTTGTTATCCACAAAAATTAAGGAAGGACAAAGTTTGTTCCCCCCCCCCCTCCTTTTTGCTACTCATATTGCCATTTAGTACAATGCCCACCCCCCCAAATTTACAGTGCTCCTACCTTGGAACTGTTTTTGAGTTTAATGTCGTACTTGTGCAGATCACACACAGTGTGCTGACCTGAGGTCATTATGATTTCAATCAGAGTCATCTAGCAGTCAGTTCAGAATGCCGAATGCGACAATGACGACACTTCACAATGCCGAATGCGACAATGACGACACTTCACAAAGTGGACAGATACCCTACCTTTCTGTATTTGACCATCACCCCTGCAAGGCATTCAGTTTCAAAGATGAAAGAATGTAATCATTTAGCAGGTTTTAATTTGCAGAATTCCCTACCAGCACGGTCTTGTTGATCGAATCTGAAGGTGTCGATTCTGATCCTGAAGCATTTTTAATCTACTTTTTTGTGATTAAATGCTCACGGGACTTAGAACGGCTGAAAAATGTGAGTGGGTAGGATGGCTATCAAGTGTTGCCAAGCTGAGTTGTAGCCTGTCTGTTCCAGCACGACGAGGGCACTAACTGTGGTAGCCTGGGCTCCACTGACGGCAAAGGCAGGTTCCTCATGTTCCCTCATGCCACCGACGGCCTCCAGGAGAACAACGATAAGTTCTCACCCTGCAGCATCAAGCACATCAGTAGCCTGCTGAGAGTGAAGAAGGACGACTGCTTCGTAGGTGAGGAACGGTTGACAAAAGGCCTCGAGTTTAAAGGGAGGATGCGAGTGTCAAAGGTCACGTATGCTCACGCTTTATATACCAGCATATTTATGCATTATAACCTTCATGCTTGTCATGTGTCTCAAGAAAGCGATCAGCCAATCTGTGGAAATCTGATAGTGGAGGAGGGGGAGCAGTGCGATGTGGGCCACAATGAGACCGACCCGTGCTGTTACAGTGCCAAGGAACGCAAAGGCTTGCGCTGTCATCTGAAACCCAGCCGAATCTGCAGGTGCCTCCCCGACCCAACTGCGGAAAGCAGCTTAGATCCAGAGATCTGTCAACAAGTGCAGTCAAAACTTTTAAATAAGAACCAAGAAGAGAATTTTTAAATGAGCTACAGGCAGTCTGCAGGTTACACACCAGATCCGTTCCCTAAGTCTGTCTTTAAGTTGAATTTGTAAGTAAATTGGAAAAGTATAACATAATTATACAGCAATAATGAAGTAAATACTGTACCTCAAGTGAACAAATGACTGGAGCCGCACAGTATTTTCAGTAGCGTCACAAAGTTGTGTGTGCATTCGTTATTACGAACCGTTGTAGTTAAGCTGAATTTTTATATCATAGACTTTATGGCAGTCCATTTGTAAGTATAAGCTGTCCATAAGTTGGACATTCTTATTAACCCGGGGACTGCCTGCTTTTAATCAGTGACGACAGACCAAACCTGTCTGCTAGCATTAAAGTCTCCTTGCGTCTGCTGTAGGTAACATTGTTCCTGCACCACTTCTATTCTTTGGTTTATAGTTATTGGGATTCAGTAGGGAGGTTACAAAGAAACATATCCCCACCTGCCGACCTTAGTCTTATTAGGTTTTAGACTTTCTGAGAAATTGTCTCAGAATACTAAATGCTGCAAATATACATATTTCATGTGGACACATTAGCTTATGCGTTCCATCCACCTGATGTGGAGGTTCCATCTTGTTAAAATATTATTGCATTTTGTCTAGTTAAACTACTACCTGAACACAAACACCGTAATATAATGAGTTTTCTCTGTGGTGACTGTTCTCCCGTCTGTGGTGACTGTTCTCCCGTCTGTGGTGACTGTTCTCCCGTCTGTGGTGACTGTTCTCCCGTCTGTGATGCCTTTGTCCTGTCTGTCAGTCCCAGTCAGGGTCTGTGCTGCAGCTCTCTCTGCACCTTTACGCCCTACGGCGTGACCTGCGAGGAGGCGTCAGAGTGTCGCCTGCAGACCCGCTGCTCCGGAGCTGCAGCTGCCTGCCCTGCTGCCGCCAGCAGGCCAGACATGACGCCCTGTGGCCTGGGAACGCGAGTCTGTCAGCAGGGGGTGAGTGGACAGGCCAGGACACCATCCATGTCCACTGTCTCCCAAGGCTCTTTCCTAAAGCAGAAATTCACCTTATTCCTAGATTAAGCACATAGAACTTTGCCTTTACATCATCACTTCGATGGTACAAAGAGGCGGGGAGATGTGAGCTGTTCTTAATCAGGATCATACCTCATATGTACTATTTTGAGCCAAATGGCTCCCTGGGGAGAGCATGTGTTCAGTATAATGGGAATGGGAACAAAATAAACACCCAACAATAGAATAAAAAGATTTCTTGAGTGGGTCAGAGATATGTGAAGAATCTGTGGAGTATTTCTCGGACACATTGTTTCCACTCCGCCAGTGTCTGTGTGAGTGTCGCCCGCTGTTTCCTCACCAGGAGTGCTCACAGTCGCTGTGTACCAAGCATGGCATGGAGCAGTGTGACTGTCCCGCAGACTCCATGAGTGAGCGATGCTACATGTGCTGCCAGGAACCCGGTACAGTCCTTCCCGCCTGCTCCACTATACTCACATGTGCTGCCAGCTGTAGTCACATGTGCTGCTTGACCCCAGTCATGTCAGGGACTGGCTGCCCCGGCTCTCTGAATTGGGTGACGCTTTGGATAAAAGCATCAGATACATAAATCATTGTTTCCAGTGAACAAATTGTCAGCAATAATGTCATTTTTCATAAATAGAGATGTAGAACATTGAGCAGCTCCGTTCTGCTTGACTGCAGGCAATCCCCGGACTTGTGCGAGTACCACGTCTTCAGTCCTGCAGCAGTTCTTCCAGGGCAGGCGCCTACCGCTGGTACCAGGTGCTGCCTGCTCTGACAAGAAGGGCTTCTGCGATAAATTCCACGTGTGCCGCTTGCTGGATGCCGACGGCCCCCTCGCCCGTCTTAAGAACTCCTTCTTGCATCTGAATGAATTTGACGACATATCCGACTGGATGAAGGTTTGTCGTGCGAGGGGCTGGGGACCGTTTTCGCTCTGCTCCATGTGTGCAGACGAGAGCAGCTTATCAGATGTGCTGCTTGGTGCAGCGTGCACCCAAAAAACATCCTGTCTCGGCACACCCTACACTAAATCCCATAACCAGCTTCGAACATTATATTTGTATCAAAACATGTTAGACCAATCATGCCACAGAGGGTTATGAAGCATTGTGTTTGACTTCTTACATAATAATGACTTCACTGCTGTCATGTGACACTGCTTCCCCCATGGTTTGGCTGCAAACTTTTCCCATGATGGCCTTAATTAGCTCATGGGAGTTTTACTTAACCAATCGGATGCTAAAGAAAGTGGGTCCAAACAACTAGAGGAGGTCAATCAGATGTCTAATTCCCACCTCCTCTAGTTGCTTGGATCCACCTCCTCTACAATCTGATTGGTTATCTCTCTGAACCAGTCATTTTTCTTTCTGCCCTCAGAACATTTATGTATAAGTAAAACTCCCACGAACCCTTCGTTAGCATCGTCCTCGAAGGTCAAAGTATCTTTTATTGTGGACTTAAGGTGTATGACGCAAGGGGTCATAGACTGGGGTGAAAAATATCATTCTTGTTGGTCACAGAATGTCGAATGGCCACTCCCCTCATTTTAGCTGTTCGTGGTGTTGCCTCGTGTCAAAAGGACGCTCCCCTCATTTTAGCTGTTCGTGGTGTTGCCTCGTGTCAAAAGGACGCTCCCCTCATTTTAGCTGTTTGTGGTGTTGCCTCGTGTCGAAAGGACGCTCCCCTCATTTTAGCTGTTCGTGGTGTTGCCTCGTGTCGAAAGGACGCTCCCCTCATTTTAGCTGTTCGTGGTGTGGCCTCGTGTCAAATAGCTGCTCCCCCTCATTTTAGCTGTTCGTGGTGTTGCCTCGTGTCGAATGGACGCTCCCCTCATTTTGGCTGTTTATGCTGTTGCCTCGTGTCAAATGGACGCTCCCCTCATTTTAGCTGTTCGTGGTGTTGCCTCATGTTGAATGGCTGCTCCCTCGTTTTGGCCGTTCATGGTGTTGCCTCATGTTGAATGGCTGCTCCCTCATTTGAGCTGTTCGTGGTGTTGCCTTGTGTCGTTTGGCCGCTCCCTCGTTTTGGCTGTTCATGGTGTTGCCACATGTCGAATGGCTGCTCCCTCGTTTTGGCTGTTCGTGGTGTTGCCTCATGTTGATTGGCTGGTCCCTCATTTTGGCTGTTCTCTTTCCCAGGTGCACTGGTGGGCTATCCTGCTGGCCATCCTCACTCTGTCGACTGTCACCGCGGGGACCGCCTTCTTTTTTGGGAGGGAGGCCTGATGATACGGACAGTATTGATGGGTGCCGGCGAGGTCACTACTCTGAGCCCAGATCTCTCACAGGATCACGCTTTCTGTTTACCTGTTCCATTGCTTATGTCAATACCAAATTTTCAATCAATTTCCTCTCTGTAGTTTGCAATAAATAGCACTGATTTGGAAAATAGATTACATTGGAAAAAAAACATAGAAATTTCCTGGATGTTGTATTTAGATTAATAAGTTTAGCTCTGGTTTACTGTAGCTTGCTCTCTGTAAATGTTTTAACATGAGGTCTGATGTGAGCCTCAACATTCCTCAGGGTCGCCATTGTTCTGACAGTGAGGTATCAACATGATTCAATTGCTGTGACGTTCAGTCCAATAAAAGCTTGGAAAAATATAAAACGGGACAATCAGTCCATAAATGGCACTGCGTGTGATTTCATTGGCTAGTTTTGGCTGGCTTGTAAACAGGGATATTCATAAGCTCAGCTGGTTAAAGCAATGAATGAATGTTCCTCAGATCTTCTCAACGCAAGCGTGAAACCTCATGTTTCTCCCTCTTGCTCCTGGTCCTCCTGTCATTTGTAGCTCAGCTAGTGGAGGATATAATGTCCAATGCCCACAAACATAGAACAGCTGGACAGATCTGCACTGTGTGGGGAATCAAATGAAGACACAACCCAATACCCACACCGCTGGGCTCTGCTGTGCACTGGGCAGCTTTAATGGTTAAATAAGGCCTTTTTTCACCTGAGAATTCTATGATTCCTATTATGTCTGTGTTTTATGGCCAGTGCTGTAGCTAACAGCCAAGTTTGTATCAATCCATGCAGTGAGGCATATCCATAGAGACTGCATACGCCCAACGTGATACATGCAGGACGTGCAAATCTGCCTCAGAGACTACTGGTGATCTAACTAGTGCACAGGCTAACAATTTTCAATAACAATGTCTTGGTATGTTATGGTCATGATATGGTGTTTCGTGATTTTGATTATGATTCAAGGGTGGTTTGGTTTTACGTTTTCAATGTTTCAACTGACTGATGATTGCTGTAATTTATGGGCTAAAGTCACCATTATATTAGGCACTATGCAGCTTCAAAACAGATTTAAAGATAATATTTAGGCAACATAAAACAATTTACTATAGTAATAAAAATGCTGATATATTTTACTAGCTCAAAGTGTGGACTGTCTGACAGGAAGCCGGGAGGCAGCAAAACCATGGATCATCTGAGGGTTCCTGAGGTCCGGGGTGGGAAACACTGACGTAGACAAATGAAAGGCATTCAGAGATGGATGAAGGGTAGATATTTATTAGCAGGAACAACAGATATGCTTTTCTCTAATGACAGCCTGACATTCAGAGTGATGAGAACACAAATGTCATCAAGTTCCACCAAAGTCAGGGGCAAGTGCCATGGTTTCTCATCTTCTATACATATTTACCTAGAAAAAACAGTTTAATCTTAAATAGTCATTTTAAAAAAATTAAATATAAATATTTTTATATTCTTTACATGACCATATATAGGTTCCCCAGCAGCAAATATAATTCTTAAATTCTATACATCAAGATTATTACAATTATTAACCCATTTTTAGCTCAATTACCCCCACAAACGCTAATACATGGTATTAATATTTACCAGGTTCTTCACTAATGTCTGATCTCCTCTGATCTGGACAAACACAATCTTCATCTGCTCAACTGATGGAACCATCATTATTGTATGTGTCCATTGTGCATAAAAATTACTGTATAGAGACGTGCCCAAAAGTAACTCTTTTCCCGCCACTGAATTTGCAGCATTGCTACGTCACAGACCTCATTTCAACTGATTTATGCAGAATCTATGTATAACCAAAATATACAATTACAAACACTTACCAACACCGTATTACGTTAATTTCGGGTTTTCTTTACGTTTTTCATATCAAATTTATTTAATAGTAACTCTCTGGAAACGAATGTCCAGTTTAACATGCACAAATTATTCCCTATATCTGTACACGTGACAGTCACAGCTTTCCACACCAAGACCTGCACCAAAATGCAGCATCATACCGCAGACAGAGGTGGCAGCACGCAGCAGTGCTGCATCCAGGGAACGAACAGAGACCTGCATGCATGCTCACACGCCGCTGTTCCTGGTTGCACAGTAAGCACAGCATGCTGCCAGACTGCGCTGCGCCCAGGCGTTACTCTGCAGAGCACAGTGCCTTCAGAAATTCACCTGAGCAGCGTGCGTCTCTTCAGCCCCATCGTTCCGCACGTGCCTCGTATTTCCCTCTTATTTTTGTAACTTACACAACATTTTTTCTGCCAACAGCTGAACTCTGAACACACAGATATTGTGTCAATGTTGCTTAAGTAAGAGAAAAAGAACAGTTGCATAATAATGATAACAAGTCAAAATTACACTGTTACAAAACAGCTAAACTCATCCAGTCTTCCTATGATGGTCGCTTGTTAGCCACAAACCAGTAAATTAGAACATGCTAGAATATACCCATATATTCGTCATGTATTTATATATTTAATATTTTCGCGACAAATGAGAATAAATTAGTTACATCCAAATGGATGGCTTTCCAAGTGCTTTTGCAGGAGGTATTTGGTCCAGTGAAGACAGGCAGATCTAATCATCACTGTCTCCTTAGGCCATGGCTACACATACAGACAGACACAAAGAGCAGTGTCACACACTGATGATTATGCAATTGAGAATCTGACGTAAGAGGTGCGGTTAACACTGTGAACACGGGAATTTTCTGGATGTCACCCAGAGAGGTACCCCTCATATCGCCAACTGTCTCATGTCCATTACTGACAACGTAAGTAACCGTGTTTAGATCAGGTGTCCAGCGTGACATATTCCACGTAAATCATTAGAGCAGATTAGAGACTCACCTTTTTGAGTGGAATTTCCAGCTTTCCTTACATTTAACAAATGTGAGCTCTTGTGATACCCCAGGCGTTTCAGGATTTTTAAAGCAAAATACCATCCTGTGAATGAAAAGTATTGGCTCATCAGAGAGAATCCACTGTAGAGACCACTTTAGTGTAGATATGAGGTACTGTAGTCAGAAGTATCTGCAGAATTACTGGTTTCTTTTTGTTCCATTATATTAATCATAATAAAGATATAGAAAAGTGATGTGTTTCCTGCCTTTTCTGTGTCTCGCCCGCTTTGACGCGGATTTTGTGGATTTCCATGTTGGAGCTGAGAGTGGAATCTCCTGGCCACCAAGAGGCCACCATATTTAGCATAAAGGAAGTCGTCCACTTCCTGCGACTCTCCCACTTTAGCTTAATCATCAGCAATTCTCCAATGTCCTTCTCGGTCACCAGCAAGAAAGATTGGGTGTTGTTGGCCTCAATCTTCTCATTTCTACCAAGGAAGGAAGGAGATGAAGTAGTTCTTGTAATCTAGGAGCCCAATGTTGTGAGGAGCCTCAAACTCACATGTTCAGGTGAAGGTCCTTGGCATCTCCATTGGCTCCATGGAGGGAAACCGTCAAAACTGGCTCCACTCCAGAGCAATTTAGATTACTGGAGAAGTGAATTTTCAACTGGTAGTGATAGACTGTTCAAAGCAGCGACAAGAACAGCATTCAGCAATGTTACAAACAAGCCAGCTGGTGCATACCGCCGCTTGGTGAGGACGACCCCATGGAATACCTCTGAAGGGCATGGAGGCCCGTGTTTTGGTGAACATCGCAGCACTGTGCACCCGGCGGGTATCGCCCACGTTGTAGCCCATAGTGCTGCAGCGGCTCTTGCGGCAGGAGAGGCAGACGCCGCGCTCGAACATGTCCGGGCTGCCGCAGCGGTACGCCAGGCTAACTTCCTGCTTGTTCAGCAGTGAATCGATGAACAAGTGCACAGACCTTTCATGCTCACACTTTACTGCATCGTTAATAGCTGCAGGGCACAAGGAAATAATGTGGATGTTAAAAAAGAAGCAAAACAGCATGCATTTCTAAACCAATGCTAATTTACGAAATATTTATAACCAACATCGTTACTTAAGGGTTGTCATACACTATATGTACATAACTATCGGGACACCTGGCCATTACACCTACAGGAACTCTTGTGACACCTGATTATAAATCCATAGGCATTAATATGGATTTGGTTCCCCCTCTGCGGCTATAACAGTCGTCACTCTTCTGGAAGGGCTTTCCACAACATTCTGGAATATGTCTGTGGGAATCTTTGCCTATTCATCCAGAAGAGCATCTGCGAGGTCAGGCACTGATGTTGGACCTGAACGCCTTACCCAGGCTGTTCCCACAAAGTTGGAAGCAAAGAATTGACCGAAATGTCTTGGTGTCCCAATACTCTTGTCCATAAGGTGTATATTACTCATTCAAACTGCTTATCTGGCTCAGGGTCATGGGGAAGTCGTACACAGTGCAGTTAATGCTTCTGTGGTACTCAGTCAATCAGCCTGAAGCACCTTCTTCATAACATAGAGTAGAGTCTGGAACCCAAACATGCTCCCAGAGCTGACACTTGGTACAAAATTCTCCTGTTATGTTATGATCCATTGGATTATTATTCACAGAATCAAAAATTGACTACAGCTCTGCATTTAATACCATAATCCCCTCCACACTCACCACCAAGCTGGAGCACTTGGGTCTCAGCTCATCTATGTGTCAGTGGATCTCCAACTTCCTAACTGGCAGACCACAGGCAGTGAGGGTGGGCGGACATGTCTCAGCCTCCATCACTCTCAGCACTGGAGCCCCCCAGGGGTGTGTTCTGAGCCCCCTGCTGTACTCTCTGTACACATATGACTGTGTGGCCACTACCAGCTCCTCCACCATCATTAAGTTTGCTGACGACACCGTTGTGGTGGGCCTGATCTCTGACAACAATGAGACGGCCTACCTGAGGGAGATTAGGAATCTGGAGAACTGGTGCCAGAG
>JAODJX010000035.1:1454952-1476042 GCA_026776945.1 Isichthys henryi | reverse complement strand
TTTCTAGGTCATGAGCAGTTGTCCAAGCATTTCACTGCATATCGTACGGTGTATGACTGTGTATGTGACAAATAAAATTTGAATTTGAATTTGAAATAAATTACCTTAATTATCAGCTAAATTATAAGACACTGTAAGGCTCCGTAGGTTGTTTTTAATATCTCTTTTTACATTCTTTACATTTTTACAATCCTCCTAACATCAGTGGTACATGCTCACCAAATATGCCAAATTTTGCGATCTTTTCCAGGGCTCCCCGTAAGTTGCATCCTGGCTGAAAGCTGCCCCCGTTGGGATAAAAATCCATGTGGCCCACTGGCTGCTGGGTGCCGATGCTCAGACCGAGAGAGCCACGGTTAAAAGTGTGGAGCACGTCGACGAAATGGGCATCGTCCGGGGACAGGCGTTGGTGAGCAAGCGCCCCTTCAAAGTCGGGGCCAGCGGGATCGAGACCTGCAGGGAAACAGCGACTCAGCCGGAGGAGAGAACGTGCCCATGTCACTGCTTGGGCAGTGGTAGAGCATTGTGACATTTCAGTCATCATGGTGTCAGATCAGACTCAACCTGAGGATTTGAATATGTCAATCTAAACCTGAAGCTTTGAATATGTTAACCTCAACCTGAAATTTTCAACCTGAATATTACCACCCGCACTTTCAAGAACTGAGTTTTACAATGTAAATTCAAGTTCAGGAAATGAATCGAAATCCTTTATTTTTAATTTAAGCTCAGATAAACACATTCAACTTTGGGATCTTTAATTACAGTTCAGGTTAAGACATTCAAATTCAGATAAGTAATTTCAAATTTCCTAACTGTGTTTTGGAAGCTGTTCCTTAACACTCTGCGGCACATTAGACATGCACACTCCTCCAGGACAACCGAGCTTCTCACCAGTGATCCTCCCAATTTTACTGGACACATGATTTCCAGCGAACCCAGCCACATGGGCACCGAGACTGTAGCCAATGAGGTGGAGGTGATCGAGGGACAAATGTGTTGTTTTCTGCAGAAACAAACAGAATAACAATAATTTCTTTGAATAGTCTTCAGAAGCAAACACTGTCAACTGTATTTGGTCAGTTAGCAGCTAAATCAATTGGTTGTGATAAACACACGTGCACCAACCTCCATCCAGTTTATGAAATTCGCAATATTTTGTCCCACCATCTTTGTATTCTGAGCAGCAACTATGTAATGGTTCTGGGCTGTGCTTAGCCAATCAACTACAATTACATTTGCGCTGGGCTCCCTCTCATAGAGAGCGGCCACCAATCTGCCAACCCAGCCCTCGAACAGCCCACTCACCTGCAGAGAAACACAGCAAGACCATATTAGCTTCTATAGCTCCTGGACTTCGACAAGTAGCACGTTATGCTAACAACATGAAGGTTGTGGGTTTGAATCCCACCATGCAAATTGTTTCCCTTCCCTCTACTGTCAGCTGCTTTAGATAAATGAATAAATGTATTAGTGACCGCCAATGTAAATTCCTCTATACGGCTGTGGCTATGGAGAAAAACAGTACCGTCCATCCATGGATCACCAGAAAGGTCTTAGAGGTTGTGTTGAAGTCGCACTCCTTGAGGGACTCGGGGTCTCCAGTGATGATGTAACAAACATCATCATCGGGATCAGACGGTTTCCGCAGAGAAAACCTGGTGCTGACGGACTCGCTGGGCTCCTGGCGTGACCTCGGTATTAGCTCAAGAAAATTATCTGTGCAAAGAATGCGGGGAAAGGGGAGTATTTAAGGCTGCTTAACTCTTTAAATTAGTTGCTGAAATTCAGGAGTAATACATTCGGGAAAGTTGCAGTTATGAAACTAGTTATGAAAGACATATTTAAAGATGTAGAATCTGTGCATCTTTCTTCTCTTCTCTCTCCAGCTTCTTTCTCTCTTAATTTATCGGAATGAGGGCTGTAGAGTCTCACAATGGGACCGTGCGAGACAAATATGCCCGGAGAATGTCCATTGCAACAGAGATCAACATTGTACATTCACACTTGTATATTAAATATAACCATATATTCTTCCGTATAAATATGTTTGATTCATTACTCAAGTATTTAACACGATTTCCACACTTTTATCATTCTTAAAGCAAAATACAAATTCATTTTTTATTCTTTGTTGACTATTGCATTTATATTTAAATTCTTCCAACATTCTCAGTTCTTGGTCATGTACGGTATACACTTACATCCAAAAAAGTTTTTTAAAAAAGTAAAAATATATATGTGTGAAGGTGTGTATGATCGTTACATCGTACATCGTTAGTGACGTCACAAATGTACACCAAGTACCTAATCGCCTTTACATCGGTGACTAATATTGCGCAACTTATAATGTGCCTTCGTGCTACACACAGTACTACACTTCATACAAAATATCGCAGAATAAGTCCCTGAAAGTTAGCCTGAAAATAAAGTCCTTCCTTTGCCACGGAAAGCGACCCTTGCTGCTGACAGAGCAGCTGTCGGTCGGAAATGCCGCATAACTAGGTGACAGGACTGACAGATACACTGCAGTTACCAAACCTTCCTTCTGCATTGGAAACGGCTGACAGACACCACTTTATGGTAATTTAACACTGTAATATTTATGCGTGCATTATAGCGTTAAAATAAACATTAGTTTTTATATGCAACAAAACTCAATCAAATCATTCATTAAACAATAATATACTATTATGATCAAATACTATAATCTCACCAAACGCAGAATCGGATATTTGTTCTTCCAAAGGAGTAACTGAGATAAAATTTGCACATATGACAAGTAATATGACGCGGTACTCTGCCGTTTTCATGTCTTCTCGTAAAACAGCGTTCAAGCTCTTTATTTAAACTACTGACTTGAATGAAGCGCAGCAAGTTCCCATACAATCGCACCACCTCGCACCATGAATGACTTGTAGCCGCGCAGTCATAATGCTCCCTTCTTTAAATACCCCCGCTGCCGCCTTCAGATACCCTATCGGGTGCAGTCTGCGCGCGGGAATGCATTTATATTAAGGTTATACTTAAGATACTGTGGGTGACTATGTACAATTTAACCTATATCTGTATTTAAAATGTATTTATGCAGTGTGTTTTGTTTTGGGATACGGCTATTCACCATTTATAACCCGTTTACCAAAAGGATCATTCATAATCGAAGCCAGAGCACAGGTTTAGCCACAGTTGTATTGCCCCAGTTGCTTTTCTGGGAGAGCGCCTCCTACAGTCTGAGCTGAAAGGGGTAGGTGCCCTTGGATGAGCCTGGTGCGGGGTTAGGGTCTCTAGTCGGTGACGTCATTGGTGATTGGTGTAAGAGTTCATGTCCAACGAAAGCGGTGAGCGGTGCATGTTACACGCAGTCTGACAAAGAATAACTTAGGAATTTAAGTTGGTGTATGTTTTGAAATACTTACCATTTGAACTGGGCTGCTTCAAGCCATTGTCTCGAGGATTGTTAAACTGGCCTAAGAATAGTTTTCGTATAAGGCTTGTAGATTCAAGGCATTCATTACACCAGGGGTCTCCAATTCCAGTCCTGGAGAGCACCTGCCCAGCAGGATTACTGTCCTACCTGGGCTCCTGATGAGCCACATCTGTCCTCAGGTAAATACCAGAAGTGGAAGACCCCTACATTACATGGTGTGAGATCAGATGCTTCACTCACATTTTTGTTCACCTAATCATACATAAGGTCAATGAATGGCTCAGTGCCAGCATGAAACCGGAACGTGAAGTACCCCTGACACCATTTCTTATCTAGCGGCTTTTGTGTCAGCAGGGCGTGAGAGCTCATGTGACTGGAGCCTTCCGTAGGACTCGGGGCGCCTCCCAAGTACTCGAACTTTAACAGGAATGACCCCTAATCGGCCCTTTCAGTCTTCTGTGTCTCCATTGGGGTGCAGGAGACAGTGATGCACGGCACTATTGAAGATCGAGCGCCCCAAACTCGTCCGACACCTTTATTTAAACCCGACTGCGACTCCAATCGCATGCCTGAGCTGCTACCCAACCGGCTTTATACGGTTAAACTTTAACAGACCCACTGGCAAATGACCTGAATATCCCAGAACTTTTATAAGTTTTTATAAGGTGAAAAGTGACACAGGGTCCTGTGTCATTAATGTGCTTGGAGCCCTGGTCCAGCTGCCCTGGTCCAGCCGTGCTTCACAGTCCTGCTTCGGTGTTACTGCAAAACTGCTGCCTTAATATGACACATATACCAGAAAATGCGGTTTTTATGCAATACAGTGCAGCAGGTGGATGCTTTCAGAAAACACCTTGAAAAGTGTCAGGCTCTGGTGAAGCAAAGGACCTGCTCATGGCTGCAGTGTGGAGGGAGTTAATCTTCCTCTGACCTTAGGCGGTTTGATTAAGCTGGATGAATGATTTAATATGAAGCCCCTGACAGCCTTAGGAGAGGCAGCGCGTCATTGGGAAACGCAGGGCGAGGTGGGGGGGCAGCTGACCAGAAGCACCACATGTGTAACGGATGCTGTGACTACCTGGTCATTATTTTTCCTTTTGGACTTTTTCTTGTCTTTTGCACGTGGTCGGCTTCCAGAAGAAAAGGTGGGTCCTGCTCACTCCCAACTACTTTTTGGGTCAGTGTGTAGCTCAGTGAGTTTGTAAGGTTGTGGGTTCGAATCCTGTACTTAGCAGAGTAGTCAAATCCCCACTGGGCCCTTGAATAAAGCCTTCTAACCCCATCTGTTGCCGAGATACTAGCTGACCTCAGCCTCTGGCCTCAGAATCACTCTGACCTGTATTTACACATCTGTCTGTGTGTCTGTGTGTCTCATAGACAGTGTGACATGCGGAGACTCTCCATGGTCCCTGTGGGAATGACTCACGAAGCTCAATATGTCTCATGAAGTGGCCGCTGATGGCATTTCTGTTCTGCAGTATGGGCTGGTTTTCAAATCTCACACGCCGTTACCAAATAAGTAACTGAATAAAAATTTGTAATACTGTGTACATAATGACAGTCATTTATTCTAGATATGAATAATAACAAAGACAAAAAGAGCAAATATTTTCAGCCACATTGATTGTTCCCATATTTAAAAGCTATAGATTTTATCTAGTGTTCCACTGGAAATGGTGTAAAAAGCTGAAATGAGCTGTTTGCGAACTTGTTAGGTTTGCTCTCTGGTTGCACTTGTGGCCTTATGTTCTCCACAGTCCTCTGGGTTCACCTTCCCTCCGTCCCTTTGCACGTATCGCGTATCACATACACATACCCCCCCCCACACACACTACAGAGATTTCATAGACCTTTACATTCCAGTCTAGGTGACTAAGACTGTGACTCCTTCTTGTTTCTCCTGTTGACTCTTGTTCATTTAAAGGTGTTTCTGGGTGCTTTAGGGGGTTCGGATTAAAACGTGCCGTAACCTGAGTTCTTTTAGCATTTATTTACTCGGTGGAAGCTTTCGTCCAAAGCAGAATGCAAGCGAAGATCAACATCAGCCAACATCAGACGTCCCTGAAACAATCTGGTTTAAGGGTCTTGCCCAAGTGCCCAATGGTGACATCACTGCCAGCCACGGGGTTTGAACTGGCAACCTTGCTGTTTAGCTCCATAAGCCAGCTGATGGATGTTTGGGATTCAGGGACACAGTGGTGATTGACTAATTACACTGAGCACACTGGGGGTTATAACTGCCGAGATTCTCTGTTACTTCCTTTAATGTTAGCAGCACAGGAACCCTGTCAGGGAGGTGGAAGGAAACACAACTGCCCGGTGATTTCTTGTGTAGCCATTTATTGTCATGTTATATGTTTCGTACAGCATGCAGCACATACACTGTATCACAGAAGTGCCCATTTTACCGGGGTCCTCAGGCCCAACACTGTCGAAACTGCTGCCTTTAAAATAGACGTTAGCACTGAAATATTTCAAGAAAGGACATAAAAAAAGATAAAGGGTAGAAATATATATCTATATATATTTATATACAGTATAATATACAGTTATATACATTTAATAAATAGAATAGAGATGTAAGTGCTGTTTTCAAAGGCAGCCCATGCTTGCCGATTTTTCATGTCTGTAAATGCTGTGAAAATTGCATGTGATTTGGTAGATTGAAGGCTGTTAGGTTCAGCTACTTAGGGGCAAGAAGCTGCCAGCATCCCAGCAGGATCTAACATCTTTCTGAGTCAGTAAAAGGCACCGCAGCCTTAAAGTGACCTGTGCCGATCAAAGCAATCAGTTACTGCTATATAACACATTAAGTGTGTCATTTATCTACTTAACCAGATAAAATCGGTAATTAACCTAAAGGTTAAGTCTTTCTATATTTGGTAATTAAGGCACAAAAACAGTCAGAGATTCAGTGTGGAATAATTTTTGATGGAAATATATTATTTTACTGATTTTTATCCAGGAATTATCATACTTGTTGCTCTAGTGGTTCCAATATTAAACATGCTTTTGCATAAATTAATGTGATCTTCTGTAGCAATGCAATCATAATTTATATTAATCACCTTGCAATTTAAAATGTATATTACGACTTGCGCTTAATAACAGCAGTCTATGTACATGACTAAACAAACACAATGGAATATAACAGGAGCGAAACACTAGTGAATTTTATAAACTGATCTGTCTACAGCAACACAGAGTCTTTAAAAGCAAATGATATGAAATAATTGTAAAGAATATTATTAGTAAGCATGAATTTCAAATAATGAAATAAATCTCTTTACCCACTGCCTGCCAATTTATAGAGTTCACAGATCAGCATGGATTCAAAACATGTAGTTACTTGAATATATCTGTGGTTTCGAAACCACCAAGAATTGCTTGGATGACAGACAATAGGCACAAACAATGAAAAGGACACAAGTACACATCAAGCATGTCACCATTGGCCAACATTCTCAATGACCTCTGTGCTCTCAGTTCATTGTGTTGCTATGGTGCCGTTATTTCCATTGTCCATATCTTCACTTTTCCTAAATGAGCTGCCGTGTTTCTTGCGTCTGTAAAGCCTGCAAGGAAGAAGACAGAAAAAAATCTGCTTTTTTATGTGTTGCTTTGAGCCTAAGACTTTCTCCGTAGGATCAATAAAGCACAACTCATTTTATCTTACATTAGTTAATTAATATCAAAGTGTGACGAGTCAAGTTTTAGCTTGTCTCACCTTTCCTCTTTGCGGCTACTTTCATTCTCATTCGATTTCACAAAAACAGCATAGTCTCCTCCTCTCGAAAGGTATGCAACTTCTCCGTCTTTGGCTCTAAATACCAGCCTGAAATCAGAGCACAGCGCTTGCTTCAGTCTCCTACTCGAGGAGACATTTATGTTGGATAAACTGCATGAGCAAATGAGTCACAACGACACCTACTTGGCCTGTGTTTCTCCTGCTTTGACTCTGATTCTACGGACCCAGAACATTTTGCTGCCCCAGAAGTCATACAGCGTGAAGAGGGAGTCCTTCTCCCACTTGATGTTCACCATGGTTAGATCTCCGATGTCCACCTCAGTGATCAATAAGAATGAGATAGTGCCGTTGCTGTTCAGCGCTGGCCTAAGATGGTCAGACATCAACACAAACTCAACACATGTCCACAATTCATCATCACCATAATTATTTAATGTAAGACATACCAATGTGTGACGCTGCCGCTAACAGATTAACCAGTACAAATATAAACCAGTACATGAACAACAAGAGAATGTGACAGAGCTTCGGGGAAAATTTTATCCTTCAAACTGCTTCAAAGGTTATGAATTAGCAACATACACGAGTATGGAGATGTCGTCTGTCTCGCCGTGGATCCCATGGAGCGACACTTTCAGGGGCTGCTCACTGTACTGCAGCTTATCCTTGCTGAATAAATGCATCTTCACCTGGTAGTGGAACACTGTGGGAAGAGAGTGGTCTTCATGAACTTCGCTCAGGTAACCAGTATGTGCAGATCACGGGAAGTGTCTGCTCTGGACCTTCTGGAAAAGCATGGAAAGCAGATGCTGGCCGCAAACTGTGGCCCAATGCTGGCCAAGTGCTATGAAGGATGGCTGGATTGTTGCTGATGTACCGTCATCTCATGTGGGCAAAGTTTTTACCACACAGAGCTGCAAAGGCTCAAAGTAACAAGTAAAAGCATCAAGTACATTATAAGACCATATTATTATTATTATTATTATTATATTATTATTCTGACAGAACTGACATTGTAATTTCATCTTCATGATGTTACAATTGATTATTTTATTAAGTGCAGGTGCTGATGTTTCATTCCCTTAGAAAACCCATTAAAGTAGTGTGTCTGAATTTTCCTGTGAAATTGAGATTTGTGGTATGAAACCCGCAGGCAGAACGACACCCAGAATTATTCCAAAACTATGCAGAAATCAGAAAAAGAAAATGGACAGGTGGATGGTTATTGATCACCAGGTAGCTTATTGGCCATTACAGCTCTGTTGGTGCCCTAGGAGCTACAACACGGTGGCCACAACCCAGTGAGCAGCCTACCTTTGAAGGGCATCATCTGGCGTGTCTTCAGGTACATCTTGGCACTTCTGCGGGAGCGAACCTTATTCACCTCGTAGCCCAGCTTGTTGCAGCGGTTCTTGCGGCAGCTAAGGCACAAACCCTTCTCGAAGGACTCCTTGGAGCTGCAGCGGTAGGCCGTGCTCTGCTTCTGCTCGTTCACCAGTGAGTCGATGAACAGGTGGATGGAACGCTCGTGCGAACACTTCACAATCTGGTCCATGTCTGCACAGGACAACCAGGCAGAAGATGCAATTATGGCGCAAGCCTACAGATTAGGCGTCAATCAAGCAATATGCTATAAACACACAGATCAGGCAATATGTTAAAAAATACATGTGGCATGTTGGGCAAAGTCCAAGACTATTGTTTGTAGTTGGCAGCTGAGAACGTTTTATTTTTGTAACCTCAGCCAAGCCTGGACGTGTGAGCTAGTAGCCTGTAATCTTATGTTTACATTAGTATCTCACTTACATTGTTATGGAGTACTCATTGTCAGCAGTGTTACTCATATCTTTAAGGCAATCTACCAAATGTTAAATATTTACTGATCAAACGAAATATTGTTTTACTCGACAGAGCCGTGGTTTTCACACGCTGACACGATGCGGCAGTTTTTAGCAGAAGAGACAGACGTACTCCAGAAGCCGGTGGTAGCCACCATTCGCATGGTGTTCTGCAGGTCACAGCCGGGCTGGAAGCCCCCTCCGTTGGGGTAGATATCCACATGACCCACGGGTCGCTGGATGCCGATGCTGCGGTCGGGAGAGCCTCTGGTGTTGGTGTGCAGGACGTCCACGAATTTGGCATCATCGGGTGACAGGGTGCTCTGGGAATCTGCATGTTCAAAGTTCGGTCCCGCAGGATCTAGGCCTGGCAGAGGAGTTTGTGCAGAGGAGAGGAGCACAGAACTGTGAGGAAATACCTTGGAAAATGACGTACACGGCCCATAGGATAATACACACTTCCTCCTCCTCTTATTAAAGTAGCAGCAATGTTTCTACTGTCTGATGGACTTCAAACTAATCCATGACAATGAATCTTGCCATCTTTTTCAAATCTGCGGCTATTATTACTAGTCATATTATAAACAAATTTCAATAGCTGCCTCAAAGCAGATGCTGAAGGTAACAGCGCCTCCTGCTGAAGGTAAACGGGATGACAGCGTCCAGCTTCAGGACAGGTGCTGTCTGATCGGCGGCTCAC
Organism: Isichthys henryi; assembly: GCA_026776945.1. Taxonomy (NCBI): domain Eukaryota; kingdom Metazoa; phylum Chordata; class Actinopteri; order Osteoglossiformes; family Mormyridae; genus Isichthys; species Isichthys henryi. The sequence continues at coordinate 1,466,329 of JAODJX010000035.1, read as the reverse complement.
CTGTGATTCTGTGGATTTTGCTGCTGGTTAGGGAGCCCGCAATGCCAGCCACATGGGCACCCAGGCTGTAACCCAGCAGGTGAATCCTGTCCCAGGGGTATTCCAGCTCGGCCTGACGGATACAAACCAGCCACATGAGCACCTGCCCAGCTGAAGCTGCAGGGCGGGTTCGTGGAAGCATTCCCTCATCAGTTACCTTTAACTCAAGTATATATATTCAGTTTATTAAGTGCACACTTGCTAGGACTTATGACATGAAGACAGTAAACTGAAAAGAATGTTCTCTGAATAGTGAAGCTGACTGATGACTATTTTCTGTATTTTTTGTACATCACATGCCAGCGATCTTCCACCCCGCGGCGGGGTGACGTGACATAATGCTCATTACCGGTCCCTACAGCCATGTGTGACGTGATATAATGCTCATTACCGGTCCCTACAGCCAGGTGTGACGTGATATAATGCTCATTACCGGTCCCTACAGCCAGGTGTGACGTGACATAATGCTCATTACCGGTCCCTACAGCCAGGTGTGACGTGACATAATGCTCATTACCGGTCCCTACAGCCAGGTGTGACGTGACATAATGCTCATTACCGGTCCCTACAGCCAGGTCTAGTCAGCTCATCGCAAAAGCACATTAACCACAACTCAACTCAAACATGAGACTTATAACTATTGCTTGTATTTCAAAATATTTTTGTTAATATTTGGCATAGAGTGACCATCAGCACGTGTAAAATGCCACTGGGAAGGTCAATGAAAATGATGCTAAAATAGACAATAAAGTACTTTTGCAGAAAAAAAAAATCATTTAGTATAAATTTTCCTAGATGGGACTTTAAGATTTGACACAAAGTGTTTTGAAATACGTGACGTTTGTCTGTGTGTCGCCTTGCTCACGGACTTGGTTGTAACATACATTGGCAAATAAGCCACTGGGCAGATGACAATGCGAAGGCAATTTAAACAGACTAACCATTTAATAAAATCGCAGCAATAACAAAAGAAAACGCCTGCATTTACACACGTACCTGCAGCCACCTGACAAATCGGGCCACATCCTGGCCCACCAGCTTGGTGTAGGCAGCCGACGTAGGATAGTGCTGCTGGGCCCGGATCAGCCAGTCCACCACGATGACGTTCGCACTGGGCTCCCGCTCGTACAGCGCTGTCACCAGCTTGGGGACCCAGCTCTCAAACATGCCTGTTACCTGAGCACACGGGGCAGGGGCGGCTGTCAGCACAGCATCTCATCACAACCTTATTCGGGCCTGAAAGCCAACTTAGCATATATTTCTGATGGAATTACGAATCAGAGTCGCTTGTCACGTGTTTTCAATTTACCAACTGTAAGGTCTCTATGTTACATCTCTCTATAGGCCTCTATAGTATTAAATATACCACATAACATCACACGTGATCTGAATTTATTATAATACTTTATTTATTAAGCAGTACTATTTGAACGATGAATTATGTTAATATGCTAAGAGGAAGTCACTGAAACGGCATTTACCGTCCATCCGTGAATGACAATAAATGTTTGCGCCTCCGTATTGAATTTACATGCTGAGATGGTTTCTGGTTCCCCAGGCACGATGTAACACAGATCGTCGTCCGGTACGTTCGCACTCCGAAGGGAAAACTTAGACTCAATATCTGAGAAGTCCACGATCCAGTCTGTTGTATTGCCTGTAAATGCACACAGATTATAACCATTGTGACATATTAAATATAAATCATATCAAGGTTTAACGCATACCATACGAAACATTTAATGCATACAATTACTTTTACAATATGAAATAACTCTAAAACACTGCATCCGAAACATACACTTCAAACACAAACACAGACCTGCTAGAAGATGGCTTGGATGAATGGGTGAAAAAATCGCTCGCCGAAAATATAGACTTTTAAATTAAGCCTTATTATTAAAATGGTAGCACACCGCCCTCTATTGACTTTATGGAATTAAACAGCGCGCAACTAACCTTTTTTTAAACAAAGAAAACGAATGTATTATTTATGTTTTATCTTAAATTACACAACTTACGTTGTATAATGTCTTCTTCATGTTAAGGAGCACGACACTGTCAAAACCTACCTCTTATGTGTTATAAGGTTCATGAAACACGGAACATAGCGGCAACCGACATACAGATGATTATTATACCCTTACTTGGACCTACTAATTTACAGCTCATGTATACCTACTAATTTACTATATTTGGAGATTTAAAAAAAACTCGAATAAACTTAGCATCTGTATGAACAGGAATTAAAAATAATTAGACTTATTGAAAAATAAAATATTTTATCCTTCCGTAGTTCACGTGGCACTGAGCCGAATTTAAACGAGAAGGAACCGAATGGTAAATGTGCTGCTGGATTTACTCTCGGTCTCGGTCATTATGACAAATCTGCAGCGCGCTCCGTTACCTGCACCGTCTATCCGCATTAGATATATACAGCATATTCAAAATAACATTTACACTTACTAAACAATGGTGACTCAGTGCTGTTAAATAAAGTTGCACAAGTTTTTTCAAAACACATCAAAATAATCAAAAGGCAGATGCTTTGTTTCCCCATATTACTGTTCAGATAAAAATGAGATCCAGCCCAGTAAAAAATCCTCAGCTCTTGCAATAACAGTCCAAATGATCTCTGCTTGGCCTGCGAATCGTTCAGTGCCACTGCATGTGAAGCTCTGGTCTCATGTAAAAACTGCCGCACGTGCTGTCCCAAACTGGGTTTTATTCTTAACTTTAGACATTATGGAAATGAGCAATATGCTATTGGACGGAGCGACGTGAACTGGGCGGGCCAGTCTGACCAATGTACTACAGCTGGACTCCGCTTTTGTGCACCATTATCTAAAGTTTAACCAATAAAATAAATATTTCACAACGTGCTGAAATTTGCAAGTAATTGTCACGTCTTTCACAAAACAGTTATGTTCATGGCATTAAATACACGTTTTAAACAAATATAATAACGCTAAATATTATTTGTAGATTAGGAACCATTTAATTTTATTACAATTTATCTAAGTAAAACTTGAATTGAAATTATATGAGTTATTATATGATTATAAATTATATAACTTGTTTTAGTACACTTTATTTTTTTGCAATCTTATCTGCGCTATCAGTCACCGAAATTCCACATAACTGTTCCCATAATTCAAAGCAAAATACGGCTTTCTTCTCTTTTATCATTTGAAAATATAGTGATTTTAAAAAGTTTGCAAAATTAATTAACAACCGTTAAATTATCATAATTAAATACTATGTGGACACAATCGGTGTATAATACAATAGGGCTTAATGCATATTTAATTGGACCTTTATTTTGGCTGGAAGTTGTACAGTAAAGCTTAGCAACACCATGTAGTCATATGAAAGAAACTGGTTATGAGCTAGGAGTGAGGTTGTGTGTTTTACAGAAATGCTTGGGCAGAGACTAATGAAACGCTAACGCCTCTGTTCAGCCGGACCCCACCCAACGCTCCGTGCCACGAAGAGAGCCGCTCGTGCAGCGCTTCTGCTCCGCTGTACCTTAGTCAATAGCTGTGTAATAAACAACTTGCTGGAGCCTGTGCACTTACGGGACCTTACGTCACTGCACAGCTCAGGTTCATTGTCCCGCCGCTGTGCCATCTGTGCATCTCTCAAAGTTACTATGTTGCTCAAGGGAGCCTGAAGCCGGAAGCATGTCAGGAGACAAACTCATTGTTTCTGTTGCACATCTTCTATTTGTGAATCAGGAAACATATTGGCATCCTCACAGCTGGAAGTCCTTGTCATTATAAGTGTGAAGACGTAAGCTCTTCCATTCGCAGCTAATACAAGATATTATAGTCTACAGGGGGCTTATATATATATATATATATATATATATATATTACATACACTATATGGGGAAAAGTATTGGGACACACCTCTTAATCACTGAATTCAGGAGTTTCATTCAGACCCATTGCCATAGGTGTATAAAATCAAGCACCTGGACATGCAGTCAGGTTTACAAACATCTGTGAAAGACTGGGTGATTCTGAAGAGCTCAGTGAAGTGTGGTACTGTCACAGGATGCCACCTTTGCAATAAGTCAGTTTGTGAAATTGCTTCCTTGTGAGGTATTCCACGGTCAGTTGTAAGTGGTATTATGGCAGTGGAAGCGTTTAGGAACGACAGAAACCCGGCCATGAAGCAGCTGACCATGTGGAGTAGCAGATCGGCGTCGCGAGGGCGGAGGTGCATAGTGTGTAAAAGTCGCCAAAGCTCTGTTGACTCAATAACTGCAGAGTTCCAAACTTCCCCTGGCATGAACCCCAGCACAAAAATACCCACAGACACTCCAAAATCGTCCCAGAAATTTGGCAGCTGTTAAAGGGTGAGAATCTCCATATTAATGCCTATGGATTTATAATGGGGTGTCATAAAAGTTCCTGGAGGTGTAATGGCGAAGTGTCCAGATACTTGTGTCCATATAGTGTACATATAAAACAAACATTACACGACTATTATTAATAGAACAATTTTTTCAAGATCACCAGACATTCATACCCCTCCTCACCGAAAGTAAAGATAAAATGTTAGGCAAAGCTTTACATTAACTGTACCTCATTTTTGCCTTCATAATGCATTCATAGAATATGCATAAGCAGCATGTAAGTACACCTTAACATCCTAACATACCTTAACAGCTTTAATCTACACTAATAAGAAACATTCGATGGTTCATAAAGGCATTATAAAGGTGCAGTTCATGAAAAGTACTACCAAATGTTTTCTTTCTTCTCGAGTATGAGAGTTTAAAAGGGAAATTTCCTGATAAACTGGCACAAATACCACGCATTTGGGGGTGATATGCAATCTAGAGTGATTTCTGACCCTATAAATATTAAGTTTTGTTTGCTTCTGCTCTCCCTCAATGTCTGTGTGATTAATAAGAAGCTGCCTTTAATTAGCCACAGCTTGAATTAACTGAACACACATAAAATACACCAGTATGCAGTAAACAATGTGTGCACCATCCCACACACCGTTTCCCTGGAAACCCAGCTGACGGACGTATTCTTTCTTTATCTTATTGAAGGAGATCTTCTGCAGAATCTGTTATTTATACGTATTTATGCCTGAAAGTGGCTACAGAGTGCTATTTGCATGCTCTCTGTGTTCCTGCACAGGATCGCAGAGCAGATCCCTCCTTCTGAGAGTGTCTGGTTGGTGCCTGCTGCTCACAGGAGAAGCTGGAGAAATGAAGACCGGCTGTGGTACATTCTTGGTCTGGCAAACTTCTTTCTGTGCTTTTTGTTATATCAAATGCTGTGGGGGCTCACAGAATTGTCCTGATTTTTCTTCTTAGCTCTGAAATCTTATAAAGAAACAGGTGAAGAGCAGGCAGAGAACCATCCGAATGGGCAACTTGTGGCGTTATAATGGTGTGAGCTTCTGCGCTTTCATGAGAGTGGCTCGGAAACGGGCACGATGGCGCATTGGAGGGTGCTGGCCCCACCTGGTGGACGCTGTGTGAACACATAGCCTAAGCAAAGCTAGAATGGGACCTTCCAATCCCAGTCCCAGGCAGTCAGCAGGTGCATTGGTGTTGGTTCATGCTAAGCTCCTGATTGGTTTAGGCGCTTCACAAATCCTCACTGAAGATTTTGAAAAGCTATTTGAATAAGAAATAAATTACGAACTTGTTTACGCACAGGGGTAGATTATTAGGTAGGGCTATCGCCTTACAATTCCAGGGTCGGGGCTTTCAATCTCAATCCAAAGGCATGCAGTTTGGACAATTGACCTATGTGTGTGTGTGTGTGTGTGTGTGTGTGTGTGCGCGCGCGCGCGCCTACGCTTACTCTGTGATGGACTAGCATACAGTCTGTGATGTGACCCAGCCTTATATATTACATAATCTTTGTGGACGTATCTCTGTCTACATTCACAGAGAGGGCATTGACTCCTAATTCAAGGTTGCTGGCTCCAGTCTCTGTTTGCATTACCTTTGAATTACGTACATACTGTAAGTGTAATGGGTACAGCTTCCTAAGTTCATTTTGGGGTCAGGGAACATTTGTGTTCCTGCGTCGTGAACAAGGCTAATAAAATAACGGAGTGTCTATTTACACCCGGGTGCAAATATCATCAGCCCACCTATTCCGGTATTTACACCCCCCTCCTCAGTCTCTGCCCCCTCGCCCCCCGCCTGCACAAAAAAACATAAACGCTGTGCTTCATGCGTGGCTGCACGTCACTTCAATGGCTGAAGGCACTAATATAAATGGTGCCAAAGTACCCATGCCCTTCAAAAGTGTACGCGCGGGAGAAAGACGAATGACGGTGCAGTAACACACGACTGCCAGCAGAGGGAGCTAATGACCCACTCTATTTTAATGGGCCGTGTTAATGAGTGAAGGTTTTCAGCAAGGGACTTTGCAGTGAATCATTTTCATGCCTCAGTTTTTGAAAGTAACTAAGTCAGACTGCAAGTATTTTAAACTAGAAATTAGTGTGAAATGCTTTTGATCTCACGAGGTTATCTCGTTTTACCTGTTACATTGGTTTTGCAAGTGCCATGTAGCATCGTGATCACTACAAAATATTTTGAGTAATGAATTATATGTGTTAATCATGAGTGCATTGGGACTCCTGTGCATGATCAGAAGGCTGCTGGGTCAAATATCTAAGCTATGCTGATACAAACTGGCCTTTGGTGAGAAGTGGAGCAGAAGGAGGGAAGAAACAGTGTCAGGGTCCCGCTGCCCCGCTGAGGGCTGGGATCAGCCAGGAAGGTTCACTCCATGCTGCCTCTCTGCTTCCTGGCTGATTCTAATTCCAGCATGACCTCTGCATTAATTGAACAAAGAACCGCTTATCCAGCGTGTAAGAAACATTAATTGGTGATTCATAGTGCGAAGTCCAGTGTGAATTAGCTTGTTTGCTAAATACTGGGAACATGTAGGAAGAGGTGCCTCCAGTGGACCGTGTACGGGGGGGCAAACATGCCTCTGCTAGGTGCCAGAAAGTGAAGGGGAGTGAAGAGGTGTGAAGGGGAGTGTCTAGGGGAGGGTTCCCTAGTCCCAGTCCAGTCTCCAGTCTGCTACACGCTTTGTGGATTTCCCTGCTGAGACACCTTATCCAGTTCACCAGCCAAATGGCAGGTTTAGTAGGTGTGTTTGAACCAGGAAAATTGCTAACTGTGCTGCAGACTGGCCCCCCAGGACCAGAATTGGGAAATCCTGGTCTAAGGTAACCGTGCGTCTTCATTTTTTTGGGATTTGCCCTCTATTTTGCCCAAAAAATACTTCTGGCTGGGATTCCTAAACTGGCAGAAATGCCGGCGATTTCTCTGTTTCATGCTGACATTTGCTTTCTGCACTATATGCGTATCTGTGCTGCTGTTCGGCCTCTTTATGCTCTAACCCCACCCTGGTCTCCCCAGGACTTTCCCGACGGCTCCCCTGCTAGTATCTGTGTCCCACTCAGAGCCGTCAGGGAATGAACACAGAAAATGATATTAAATCATTTTAATAGAGATTTAAAAACACCTCACTCATCTTCCCATATAATATAAATGATTCACAAGCCGAATGATACATTGAAATTAAATTAGCTTCCATATTAGACAGCACATAATGTTTGGCTCTTCTATTCCTGACGTGTATCTGCATGGATTCAAAAGCAGATCTTTTCCTATTTTAGTTTGTGACTGTAAGATTGCTTTAAGTTTATTTGTGACTGATCTGAAGAAAGACAGTTTGGGGAATGTTTTACTGTACTTCAGCGTTATTCACAACAGGAACATTGTCTCACTCTAGATCTGTCGCAAAAAACTAAATGAATTGTTTTTTTAAGGAAAGAATCAAGTATAAAATAATTGTTTTTTGATGTAATCATAATGGGCAGTCCTTTAAAACTCTCGTTGCAAAGAGTCGCCTCGGTTGAACCTTGGACATTTTGCTGGTGATGGTCCTCAGGGCTGAGAGGCTGGACTGAGAGGCAGGGCAGGGCCTGGCCACACAGCCTGGACATACTGGCATAGGACAGGAGTCAGCAAACACCACCCCGGTTACCATGGACCTCCAGAGAAGCTGGAATGACATCCTGGAGTTATGGTGTAAAGTGTGGAGCCGTAAGAGAAACCAGCACTTAGGGCTATGAAGAAGATTTCAGACCGGAGTGTCTCATGGCTAATGAAATAAAGCCCGAAACAGGCAAAAATAAGGATATTCCCCCTCTGGAGTGTACCGAAACTGGCGGACTCCGCCCCAGTTCACAGTTTGTGAACAGACTTTGGACAAAAATATTTCATTAAGCATAAAAATCAGGCCTAATAGCGGAGAATCAATTTTAAAAGATTTGTCACTCATGATACTTCAAATACAAATGCATACAATGGTTCCTAATATGATTCCTCACGTTTCTGTGGCAGGGAACGTGTGAAATGCACCGAATGATTGTGCCGTCCTGCGCATATCTCGCATTCTTTCAGAGAGGAAGCCTGCTAAATTGTCCCAGTGACCCCCCCCCCCCTCCATGACCCCCCCTCACCTCTCTCACTTTAAACCTTTATCTCACTGCACTCCTGTTCGTTTAAACCCAGCTTTATCTCGCGTCTATTCCCTCAGTGTCAGGGCAGATTTTTCAGGAGTTTTTACCATAAAAGGCCATGAGGAGCGGGCTCTGCTTTCCTGTGGGAGGGGCTCCGCTTTCTCTGCCTGAGGAGGTGGGGGCATGGCCTTCCCTCACTACCTCTGTCCCGCCCCCATCTCCTTTCCCCTCCAGCCTTCCCCTCTGTCAGCCACTCACACTGACTTGTCAGCTTTCTCCTCAGTCTGAGAGGTATTTTGGAGCACAGGAAGGAGTAATTTGAAAACGCTGCATGTTTCTTAAACTGCAAGCCTTCCACTGGCCTCCCATCGCATCCGCGCCACAACACGGCACAAGCAGCACCTCACCCGAGTGCTTCATGTCTTCTTATTTATTTTCCCTTCGGGTATTTTCCCTCTGTCTCATGTTTCCTCTGGACCAAAAAAATAAGTCTACAACAATCCCAACAAAGTTACTTCCCTTTAAGGGAAAACTGACTCTCAATTTTTGCATCTATGAAAATTCCATGTTTACATTTTTAGCCTAAGGATCATTGAATGCGTCCCTGACCCCTAACCCTCCGCCTCAGGTAGCAATGTGCCACAGGTATTTCATTAGAACATTTCAGTAATTAGTGATAAAAGCAGAGAGGTTTCAGCTTACCTGAAAGCTCAGAAACACGCAGCAATGGGCAGCACCGTGCAAACAGTAAGTGCGCTGATGTCATAGTGTTCGTAATGTCAGTCCTGGGGAGCCTGGTGAGTAAACAGGCGACGCAGGAGTTCAAGACAAAGGCTCGGATCCACAAAGAGAGCAACCATTTTCCCTGCCAGCTTCTGTGAGTGCAGAGGGAATCTGCGGCTGGCAGTGGACTGCATGCACTTCTGCAGCTTGTACTTAGAGACAGTGACCTGCGTGCCTCCATCTGTTTGCTATATGTTTCTGACACTTGGATGTTGTGGCGTGTTATAATTCAGTTATTCGGCATGTTTGCTATGGAATCGCTTTTGTCATGCCAATACAGCAATTCCATTTGCTGGCCAGGCAGAATAAAGCATGCGACTAATTTACACCAAGTGTCCTTCTGTCATTCCTTTGCATAAATCATGTGAGGGGGGGTTCCTTTGTGCTCCTAGCTGGCTACAAATTCAGTTATATTTTTGTGTTTTATTGCTAATATAATATTATGTGATAATGATTATATCATGCAAACACTGTAATAGTCTCATCACCCCCCCTCTTCTTTATGAACGGCAACACTGAGCTGCAATCTGAGGTTATATTGTTCTTTAACAGTGATATTCAGTTATACTTCCCATTTATGGGTGAAGTAGAGCGATATGTAGTAAGAGCGACAGGCATCACTCTGAGAGCAGGAATCGCTTGTTCCCAGTCACCGATGCTCCTCAGCTGTTAGTCATGTCAGCGCCTGAAGCTCCACCAGCCTGTGAAGGCCGGAAGCAGCAGCCTTCATCTTCTTATTCTTCTCCTCTTCCTCTTCTCCTCCTCTTCTCCTCATCTTCTACTTCTCATTGAACCTGAAAGATTATGAGGTCACGCAGACATCTGGGCCAGAAAACTTGCACAAGCTGTTTCCGTCATCTTCCTGAGAAACCCCCCCAGGGCCAAACTGAGCTTGGAGGAGGCCATAGGACACGTCATGGGAAAAGGGCAAACAGCACGCTAATTACTGTCAGAGAATGCCATCCGTCAAAGAAAGTTGTGTTTTTTCTTTCTCACTGGATTTTTGTTGCCGCAATCAGTGATTTATTAAGCGGCTCCATTTGTACATCCTTATCAATCACTAACATTCTGTGTCTGCTGTGGATTTGCTTCCAAACTCAATCTTCCTCTGCCTGACATCCTTTATCTGATCCCGTATCTAAACGGGATCTAGTTAAAGTCATAAGACTGGACATCACTGACCTTTAACCACTGTCTGACAGCCGCAGAGTGGCAGCTGAAATCCTGCCTCTCTGTCACTGAAATAGCATGTGTGTGTTTGTGGATTATGTTTATATTACATCGTGGGGACCAAATGTGTCCCCCACGATGTAATAAAAACCTGTCGTTTTGTCCATGCCATTTTTCAGGTCCCCACAAAGATCTGAGAATCCAATCAAAAAAGTAAAAATGCCAAAAGTATCATATTTTGTTTGGTTATTTATGGTTAAGGTTAGGGCTGGGTAGAGGCTAAGGTCATCATGTTGGGATTAGAGTTTTCCCCATGGAAATGAATGGAGAAACCCTACCAAGATATAATTACAAACCTGTGTATGTGTGTGTGTGTGTGTGTGTGCCCTCTGTTTCCTGGGATAGATTCCTGGTGGCTCTCTGAGATCCTGGAATGTGGTTGGAAGATCTGTGGAATATTAGACGCTGAAACCTAATCATCCTTAATTAAAGTTGGCTGCAATAAAACTCTCATAATGAAACGAAATACCTACTGCACTGAAAAAGTACAAAACAAATCCCATTTATTAGAAACAGCACCGGCAGAAATCAATGTCCCCTACTTCAGGTGTGACTCTCTAGGGCCACGTTTCCCAACCCAGTCCCCGGGGACCCACAGACAGTCCACGTTTTTTCTCCCTTCCAGCTCCTGGCCAGACAGTCCACGATTTTTTGAGCAAAAAGGCCTTTTTGCTGCCCTCCCTCATTGTCTCCTTCAGTCCTCCTCCTTTTTGCTGGCTCTCCCTCATTGTTTCCTTCAGTCCTCCTCCTTTTTGCTGGGTCTCCCTCATTGTCTCCTTCAGTCCTCCTCCTTTTTGCT
>JAODJX010000035.1:1432879-1445045 GCA_026776945.1 Isichthys henryi | reverse complement strand
GTGTGTGAGTGTGCCCTGCGATGGGCTGGCCCCCCATCCTGGGTTGTGCCCTGCCTCGTGCCCATTGCTTCCGGGATAGGCTCCGGACCCCCTGTGACCCAGTAGGATAAGCGGTTTGCAAAATGGATGGATGGATGGAATATAGCGGCAGTTGCTGTGTGTATAGCCCTCACTGTACACCCCCCCCTCCCATTTGCATTCCCTGTATTACAAGATTACAAATGTGACATGTAGCGTACAATAAGAAGCCTTTTCCTTCCTGATCTCGACGGTCTGCTTCACACATTCCCTGGCCTCATATCACGAGAGGACGGGCAGCTCATTAAGTCCTGCGCTGAATACACCTACACAGATAGCAGTCTCATGCTTCTCATATAACCACCATGCCCAATTAATGCATCAATTAAATTCCTCCCTCAGTTTTACTGCCCCGCTAAAACTGACATACAGCATTAGTGAGCAATAGCATTCTCAGAATTCTCTAGAAGGCCTACATGCAAGTTTTTTGCATTGTTGCTGTTGCTAAACATTCACATAAATGTGGCCTGTCGAAGGGCCTTTTTCAGTGATAATGTATCCCAGAGATAAAGCTCCCAGAATCTCCTCGAAGTAAAGCTGTATTTGCAGTGGACTGCAGCAGTTCTGTCCACCCAGAACCGACAAGAGATTGCAGCTAGACTTCGCTGGACATAGCAGACATCAGTCTTCAGTCAGTCCTGAAATGCTGACGTCACAAAATTACATTTGTTGTTCAAGGATCGAGATTCATGGTTATTTTTGTTGGCATGGACATAATACAATGAAACTTTTACATGCATCCTTCATGCATATCATTGTGCCAAATAAAAAAAAACTAAATACAATTTGGACAACTAGCAATAGATAACAGCAAATAACATCACTGATTAGCCTGTATCCACGCCCACCAACCTCAAACATGCAGCGAATGCTGGCTTTTCCTCTTGGTATTAAATTGTAAGGAATGCAGCGTCTCTTTTTATGATGTGTCATTAATATACATGCCTAGTTTTACAGCTTAGATTGGCTACTGACAGGATCCTGAGGGAGTTTCCTTGAGTGGCTTTTACCATATAAGGCTTGTGTGTAAGGCCACCGTAGGATGCGGAGGAAGGGGGCGTGGCCTCAGATGGCATGCTCTGAGGGGAACGGGGAGGGGAAGAGGATGTGACTGGGCTGATTTCCTTTCTCTTACTTTCCTGCTCTTTTCTAAATGCCAGTCATTACATGCAATTAGATTATTAAACCCTGTCTTTAACTCGTATTTTATTAATCTTTGACAATTTGCTGTTGTTGGGGCATTGTTCCAAATCCTCATAATGATGAATGATATGATCAGTCAGTTCAGGAATTTTAATTAAAGAAATAAATTGATGCATGTAAAAACTATCGAATGCGGCTTTAACTGCAGGGAGTTCAGATTCTAACTTTGTCAAGTCAGCGTTACTTCTCCACTTTGTTTTATCATTTCATGATTGTGTTCCTGTGTTTATGTCAGGTAAATGTAATGGCTTCAGTCCATTGTTTGTTCTGGGAATTCAGTCACAGAACACAAATCCCTGAGTTCATGAGATTTTGGATCCACCAGTTACTATGTCAATTGCAATAAGACTCGCTGACAGATCGCATGTAATTTCTTGGCCACGATCTCTAGTTATTGTTGTTTAGTTTGCTTCAGTAAACATGTAAACATGCAAGACTATGTAAGGACTATGAAAACTGTTCCCCTGGGGATTTACAATGTCTTAGAAGTCCAGTTTGCAGTATCTACCCCTGTAACAAGCAACCACATCCATCATTTCTAAGCAGATGCTTTCAGGGCTACAGAGCCCCCCCCACGACGCTGCTCACAAAGCCTTATCTCTGATCCGTATTCTGTCTCCTAGATTTGCCTGAGATCACCCGCTACCGACTTTGTCAGTAGGTAACTTGCCTGACGCCGCGTGTGAAAGTGTGACGGGTGTGGCGAGCCTTTTGTCAGTCTTTTTATCCTTATTACGTTACTGCCGCCACTGGAGAATTTCTGGGTGCGTAACTTGGCTTGAGCAAATCCATCTGACAGCGTGTTGGATTTGTACAGTAAATCAGCCCCTGGGCCCTGTGAGTCTATGTCTGCTCTTTGTTTATACATTCTGCCTGTGGAGTGATTGGATCATTCAGGGTGGAGTCGTTTCCTGTTTTACAGAATAGTGTCTTATTGAATGTTCTCTATCATCCTGTGCTGCACTAGCAACATTTTCTCAGAGAATTAATGGGGGGAAAGTGCACTCTGACATGTGCTCTGTACATGCATTTCATTTCTTTTTCTATCATTAGGAAATCTGCCTTACAAAATTATGAAGAGGACAGATGCACAGGGACATGAGACAGGGTAGAAGCACAGGGTAGAGGCACAGGGTAGAGGCACAGGGACATGAGACAGGGCACTCCTTCAACAGGATGCCAGCCCCTTACAGGCTAGGCGCATGCCGCGGCCCATTTAGAGATGCCAGTCAACCGAAACCATTGGCCTTTAGTCTGCAGGAGGAGTCCAGCACACCCAGAGGTCGCGCGGACACTTCAAGAACATGTGGGCTTCACGTGCTTAAAGCCTTTGTTAATGAACCTGTGTGACGTACATTGTCAAATGCTCTGCTTCCTTTATACTTAGTATGTGTGCGTGTCTGCGTTCTCCCTGCAGCGTTCCTTTAGGTACTTTGCTTTCTGCGTGTGGTGATGGACTGGCATCCCTAAATTCCCCACAGTATGTATGTGTGCTGTGTGATGGGCCGGTACCCTGGTTAAGGACCTCGTGTGGTCTGGGATCTGCTCCAGGCCTCCCTGCAGCCTGGCGCTGGACCAGCAGTTTGAAGCTGCATTACTGGTTTAAGTAAAGAGCCGCATATTAGCTGTGTGATTATTGCTGGGATTCTGCTCTCCAGAAAAGTCTTTTCTATATTGTAATGTTCAGGGGGACCAAAGTGCAAGTTAATCCGGACTCAGCTGGAAATGTACCTTATGGATCAGTTTGGTTAACATAAAAAGGCGTAGTGTTGCTTGAATGTAGAACCACCAAACTTTGCACACATCATGAACCCACATGCCCCCCGAATGACGTTAGCGTTAATAAATTTCCCTCTATTGTTATGTAGTGATCTCGATATTGAAGGTTATTGTGAATTCATTAAAGTTCATGAAATGATGCTTTGTTATTGATAATTGTTCTAGACAAAAATCTGATGCGGACCTTTGATCAAAAAGTTTGGAAACCCCCGGTCTAGTATATATATATATATATCAGTGTCCTCCATGAGAAGAGGCCCGCAGGGTAACCCAAGAGCCATCTCTCCGCAGGCTGAAGGCGAGGTGGCGGCTCTGAACCGCAGGATCCAGCTGGTGGAGGAGGAGTTGGACCGTGCCCAGGAGAGGCTGACCACCGCACTGCAAAAGCTGGAGGAGGCAGAGAAGGCCGCTGACGAGAGCGAGAGGTCAGCGGGCAGTGTGGGATCCGTGGCTTTTCCCATAGACAGGGGTCGGGACACTCTAATGACACATTAAGTTAAAATGCATTGTATATTTATTTTGAGTGAGCTTATATGATTTGGGTGAAACACATGAGAGTCATATATTATTTTCAAACAACTTTTCCATATGGGCGTGGTCGTGAAGAGGTATGAAGGTGATCGAGAATCGGGCAATGAAGGATGAGGAGAAGATGGAGATTCAGGAAATGCAGCTGAAGGAGGCCAAGCACATCGCAGAGGAGGCCGACCGCAAATACGAGGAGGTCTGTACACCAGGGAATAAACCCCAGCAGCCCTTCACGCCATCCTGTTCCCTTACCTTGGTTTCACTCACTCACAGGTGGCGCGTAAACTGGTGATCCTGGAAGGAGAGCTGGAGAGGACTGAAGAGAGAGCGGAAGTCTCAGAACTGTAAGCACTGAAAACGTCTTCAGTAGAGTTTCCTCTGTGGAGCTTCTGCACCACGTAGCTCTCTGTAGGATGGCGCAGACACACTAAGAAACAGCTCTGCTCCTCCATCTCCACACTGCACTCCATGGACCTGCAGCAGGCCTAAAAGGAGGAGAACAGAAGGTGGAACACTAAGATTGTAGAGGAAGAGACAAATCAAACCTTCACAATGTTTTGGAGTTTTGTGTCCACATCACTGGCAACAGCTGGTTAAAGGCACTTTTGTTGACTTGAGACATTCATTAAATTTAAGTGTTGTCAGCAGAACGCCATTGTTGCTCTTTGGTCCAGTCCTACCAGCTACTTATCTTATGACCCTCCTCCTTTGTAGAAAGTGCATGGATCTGGAAGAAGAACTGAAAAATGTCACCAACAACCTCAAGTCTCTAGAAGCTCAGTCTGAGAAGGTAGAGCTTCTCTCACGTTTTCTTTTATTTTAGTACAAAGCTATTGCGTCATTGCCTTGTTTTATTAGTTCTTCATCTGTTTTATTTGGTCTGGTGAGGAACGTTCTCAGCCCGGCATTCCTAAGGCCTGCCTTGCTGCATGACATCATCGCTTGTTCCTTTCTGTGTCGTTTGCTTGGCATCACAGTGTGTTCCCCTCACTAATGACGTCACCCTGCATGTAACAGGACAGTTATACAACACCTGGGCAGCAATATGAAAACTCTTACAAGGATTCTATTTTGTAAGCAATATTGGGGTTAATTTTGCATTTCAGTACTCAGAAAAGGAAGACAAATATGAGGAAGAGATCAAGGTTCTCACTGACAAGCTGAAAGAGGTGAGGTGACTATTTTTGTCATTACTGACTGTGTAGCCATATATCAAGACTAAACATGATGACACACGGGGCAACTTTTCCGCAATGTTGCCGGGCTGACCGATGTTACTCAGTCACTTTCCCATTGATATTGGGCAACAAAATTCTGTTTCTAAACTAATCAGCAGTGGGCAACTTTTCACGACCATCCAGATGGAGATGAGCTGCCTTCGTCTCACCTGGCTGGCAGTTGCATTGTTCAAAAAGTTGTCCCTGTGATTCATTACCTTGATGTCTTTGCCTCCTTATTCACCTCCTGTGTCACTGTGTCACTTCCAAGGCTGAGACTCGTGCCGAGTTTGCCGAGAGGACGGTGGCCAAACTGGAAAAATCCATTGACGACTTGGAAGGTAAAAATATTTAGTCTGTGACTGGTATCAGAAAAACAAATTTGTCATTAGAATCTGACAACAGATTGAGATCTAGCTAAAATTTATTTCCAGATATAATACTTTCTGTGCCTTTAAACTGGCATCGTTATAAGTTTAAAAGTGCATCCCGATAGCAATGAACATTTTCTTTTAGACATCTAGTCTTGATGTAGATTTTACTAATCTAATAATGAAAGGTGTATGTGCACCGGTGTCCTACTGGAAGAGCATACGCATGTAATTAAAACGTCAGCTTAAGGAGAGGGTTTGTACAGTCATCGTTATCATTTCAGTTATCGACAAAATTACTAGGAAAGGCTGGTTTTCACATCGGAAAGTTGCTGTGAGTTATCCAGCATTCCCTCCTCTTACTGACCTGCTCTGTTTCTCTTCTTTGCCTTCCCTTCCGGAATCACCGGCTTCTTACCACACGCCTTTCCTGTTCTCCATCTTCCATGACCTTCACCCCTTTTCTCCCATCGCTGCTGACCTGTTTCTGCTGCCTGCTGACCTACAGATGAACTATATGCTCAGAAGCTGAAGTACAAAGCCATAAGCGAGGAGCTGGACCATGCCCTCAATGACATGACCTCCTTGTAGCTCTCAGCCTCTCAGCACTGCACTGTCCTCTGAGTCGCTGCCTCCTGGCAGACCTGGGCCCGACACTCGTGCCTTTTCTCTCCCAAAGCCCTGTGAGAGGCTCTGTAATCACAAATCTCCAATAAAGTTTATCTGCAGCCTGTGCAAACCCTCTCATTTCTGTATCGCTCTCAAACTCCTCCTGCATCCATCCTCATTACTCTGCTCTGTTCCTTCCTCTGTCTGCTATACATCATTTCGAGCTGATTCATGTGTGTTTGTCTTGCCATTCATCTGTTAGCTGTTACTTTTTAGTGTGATAAAATTAAGTCACGGGAGTTCAGTATATTGATCACACATGTCTGTATTTTATCGTTCCATAGCGAACGCTGTAATATGTGACTGCTTGG
Source organism: Isichthys henryi (assembly GCA_026776945.1). NCBI lineage: Eukaryota > Metazoa > Chordata > Actinopteri > Osteoglossiformes > Mormyridae > Isichthys > Isichthys henryi. The sequence goes on along the minus strand of JAODJX010000035.1, from coordinate 1,438,889 downwards.
TACAGAGTAAAGATATCACAGGTGGCTAACAGACCTGCTCTAGCAGAATTTAACAGACCTCAGCCTACTAAGGCAAATATGTACAATTTTTTTTCCGTCAGCTCAACTTATCGGGTTGTAATTTTATCAGAAGCATTGCAAATCATGATACTATGGCTCCCCAATGGCTAACATTGAATACAGTGAGGTCTGCTATCAGCATACATAGCTATGTACCGTACCGTGGTACAACCTTGCGGGTTTTCCCATATATGGTGGTCACAGTAGCAAACACTACGCTCTCCATTTGTCTTGCAGGCAGTTATATCTATATTCATTATATTGACAATGAACCTGAACTTCATATTTCCAAGGTTAGGAAAAATAAGAAAATTCCAATACTGTGTTTGAAATATTGCTACTTAAATTTGTTTTCCAGAGAAATTGTCTAGTGCCAAAGAAGAAAACTTGGGAATGCATCAAGTTCTGGACCAGACTCTGCAAGAACTGAACAGCTTATAATACAATAAAATGGAAAAAAATTGAAGACGGAGATGGAGGAAAAATTTCTAAAACATTCCATGGATACTCAACGCCATTCCACCTTTGTAGTAGCAGTACTGTTTGGGGAAATGCTTCATAATTATTTCAGTAATCTGTCAGCTGCACCTCTAAGTCGTTCTTTATGTTTTATTAACTCTTTGTAGGTGATGTCCCCTCCCGCTTTATCCGTAATGATCATGTTTACAGCCATGGTTCCTCTGAAGGTCCTTGTGTTGAGAGACCCGCACGTATTCCACCCAGCGCAACTCTTAGTGCTTACAGGAGGGGTGAAGCACGGCTCTTGGAAGTCAGAACAAACCCGTTTATGACTAAATCCCCGGCCGTATGACAGCAGTGTCAGTAGGGGATTTAGAAATTAGACTAATTTAGTGGGAAATTATGCAGCATTATTGGTAGTTTACTGAGGGAAATATTAAAGTTACAAATGAAATTCACTGCTATGTCTGATCGGGGCTAAACGGTCTGATATTTCCCTACACATTTATTTTATGGCAGAGACAGTACTTTGCTGACTGCATCCCGTCTGATTTCCAAGAAAAGTCTGCATCCCAACGTCTGTCTGCTAAATTACATTCCTGTGGTCTATATGAGATGGAATGGAAAAGACACCAAGGCAAATATACGCACTGGAATCCTGATCTTCAAACATATAAATGCGATTTGTATATATTTGATTTGATGGTAGTTATTGACAATTGATGGTCCCTTATCCCTGAAGGGTCTAGCCACCACTCATCGGGGGGGGGGGCTATCAATACCAAAGATGAGTCTCTGCTTCATATAACCAGGAAACTTTCACAAGATGAAAAGAAAATCATCTTGTCACTGTCTTCTTTTTCTTTATATACAAGTGAGGATGCCTCCTGCTCTATGACACAAGTGTGTTGCATTTTTCTCACTTAATCTGTGTTTATTTCTCATTTTCTCAGCCTTCAGTCTAATAAATTTCTTTGAAACCTTTTGAATTTCTATGCTACCTTCATTACAACATTCCAGTGTTATCAGTGTCATCCACTTTACTCCTGGTTTCTGTGGCTGTCTCTCTGTCTATAAGCCAGCATTTGATTTACTACTCTGGAAATATTTGTACTGGGAATATTGGTACTCAAGTACAGCTGAATGAGTCGACGCCCCCTAGTGGGTAAACCTCCTTTGCAGTATTTATGCACATTGCTGGTTCTCACTGCCACTAAGCCCCGTCGTAATTAGTCTGGATTCCGCTATTGGCAGCAGTAACTGCAGATTCACCTCGGATAACACTGAAGGCGCTAATAAAGCTATATTTTTTCTCTGTATTAAATCAAATCATTTCAAATAAGATCTTTCCCAAATGCAGCCGCATGCTTTGCACACCTTAGTAATGCTGCTGAAATAGACTACAGACGATCCCACAGCTTTGCTCTGTATAAAAGGCTGGAAGATGCATTTAATTAAATTCTATACGACATGAATGCCATCTTCCCACATGCGGTTTGCTCAAAGCACTGATTACAGAGTTAGAACAGCGGCACCTTAGCGTGCAGGTGTGGGTATTTGGTGCTTTAAATAATCAATGATTCTTGAAGATATGAATCAGCGAGATACTAGAGGTCTAAAAAATACTAATTCTGAAAATATCTAAGCAAAGCTGCTATCTGCTCATCCACCCAGCCATCCTTCATAACCATTTACCCAGTACAAGGCTGCAGTGAGCTTGGATCCTATTGCGGAGGACAAAGGACAAGCCGAGACCAACTGGATAGGACGCCAATCCCTCACAGGGCACCCACACTAACGGCATGGTGAGAATATGCAAACTGCAGACCGCAAGCCTGCGGGCGTAAGACCGTGTGGGAGCTGATTGTACCTCCATTCCGTCCAATATCTCTATAATTCAATTTTCAGCATTATTTTTGTGTCGAAATGCAGTCTGGTACACATATATAGTATTAAAGAACGGGAAAGGAGATCAAATCAAAAACAAAGAACAGAAAATTTTCTTTAATTATGACAGCAATTATCTCACATTGCATTTGTTTTTCATCATAACTGTAAGGTACTGTGATACCTGTAGATATTCTCCAAGTAGCTACTGATTGACGGTGAAACAGACATAGATTTAGAATAGTAAGTTGAGAATACACCTTAATCACCTTTAACAGTGGTTATTCCCAAATGCTTAGAATTAAAAATGTGAAATGTGCAAAGAACTTAAAATCTACATATTTCAAATTCTCAATATTTCTATGGAAAATATACTGGCAATGGGAATACAGCTTCTGTACTTTCTAAATGCTGATATCTAAATGCTATGTGCTAGAAAACAATTTGCTGGATCAGTTACTGTAAGATTCTTTGAGGAGAAGCCCCACGCTGCAGAAGAATTACACATGCCTTCAAAATCTGCAAATATGCTCTGCTACAGGTCCAAGGGCGTTCCTCAATACGTGTACTTGACCGTACTTGTGTTCTTGTGTAGCCGTTTTATGTCGTCTTCCACTGCCAAAGTCCAGGTCCAATAGTGAGAACAGAAGTATAGAGGATGCTACAAATACTCAGATGTCATTCTTACCCCATCACAAATACCAAGGATACATTGGCTGCATCCTCCCCAAACGAGAACAATTCCACAGTTTATTGGACCCCCAAGTCCATTCTTGCCAGGCAAGTTAACAAGACTGTTTTTGGCAAGACCACAAGTATGTTCTTTGCATACTGAGAAACACCCTATGTGACCTCTATTCATAATCATCATCATTACCACCATTGTAATCATCATTGTCATTCAACTGAATATCAGTCCTTATCCATTCTGTCCCCTTATACTCTGCTTGGTCATATAAGACTGAGGCCAATATGTAAGACAGCGCCCCCACTGGAGATGTGTCTTCACTCCACATCTTCTGAGACATTCAGTGCAGCTTCCGTCTAAATGAACAGCCTAGAGAAATGAACAATGACAACAGCGTCACCAGGGCCAAGCAAATAGATAAGAAGAAGAACAACATTCATTACGATTATTTCATAAAAATCATTATAACATATAAAGGAATGTTTATAAACATATATATAAACATATAAAGGAATATAAAGCATAATCACACACACTAAAATATTACAAAATTTTGAACGATTTCTCCTATTGTCCTGGTTTATTGGCAATACAAATTCTGATCCAATAGCTGAAGCATCCGAATCATATATGGGGCCCTGGTTGCGAAATGTCCTCTGACTGCTTTTTACCTTCTGTAAGGCGGCATTTCCCCCCCCTGGGCTGGCAGAGCACGTAGGAGCATCCAGGACATGGCACCACTCCCTGGGCGTGGCTGAATATGGTGGTGATCCTGTAGCAGCCTGCTCCAAACACATGCGAGGACAGTCAGGCAGCAGGAAGACCTGCCCACACTGCAGCAAGCCACGCAGGTGGACTTCAGCCGTGGAGCACAAGTCGGGTTTTACAAACCTGGGCACTTGACATCCATGAAGTAAGAGTTAGGAGACTGCACAAGCCTTTTCTTCTTGTGTCGACGCCTCTCAGCCTCAAACGCGGGATACATCAGGTCCCGGGCACGCTGTGACCCACAAATCATTTTAGGTCAAAGAAGACCATTTATCAGACTTACATTAAAATTCTTTTGTGCATGAAGAGGAAAAGTTACATTACAATAGAATCAGAATGGTCCATTATAAATACGAAACAAACATCTAAGAAATGTATTTAGATATTTCAGCCTACAAACTCCAAGGACGGTTAAATACAATGCATAGCTGAGGTGAAGAAATTCAGTACCGAGGACGCCCCCTACTGTTTCAAATCGGTAAGATCGGAAAGCACAAGAGCGTATTTCCTGGCGGACATGCCCGGGCTTGTGCGCCAGCTAATATTAGCCAAGTTTCGTTTCTCTTATATAAAAGCCCCAAGAATGACTTCATCGATGATAGGGCAATGCAATGCTCTGACAGACATTAAATGAAATGAATGTCATAATTACTCTTCAAAAAGCAATTTATTGTCAAACTGCATGTTTACATCTTTACTAACGTGATTCTTGCAAAAATATTTAATCTACTTGGCAAAATAGGGATGAAACAACGTTATTGTCAGCTGCCAAGTTCTCTTGATTTTTACAAGAAAAAAAATACAATTCACGTTTTAAACAACAATGTAGTGTTATCCTACTGCGTAAAATCATTGAGATCTTTGATCGTATCTCCAAGAAGACAACACTTACCGGCATTTTATCTATTTTAATGCGTGTCCGTTAGAAGCAAAGCTTAGTTATGGATGGGAAGCCCTTGTGCTCGCTGGGAGTAACGGCTGCCTATTCAGCTACTGTACTTCAGCGAAGAGAAACTATAACAGAAAACTGAGCCTCAGTCACTCACAACCAATCATGTAATTCCCGGAAGGCGTGACTTAAAATGCATGAGGAGCTGCGTTTGACATTTGGCGGGGGGGGGGGCTCATAACCTTCCTCTATGACTGACAAATAAGTTTACATGTTTGAGTTCCTGTATTCTACAGTCTAAAACATGCAGTTCGGTGAATTTGTGTCTCCAAATGATTTCCTCCAGTAACTCAGACTTCCCTCCCACTCTCTGATAACAGTGAATAGGAACTGGGAGATGACGCTATGGATTATTTTCCATTTTTCTGTGTGTGATGGCATCATGCCCAGAGTGCTGCTGTGTTTCTTGGGGTAGGCTTCATGCTCTGTACTGGATAAGCAGTTTGAATATGAGTGGGTATTTATATTGATTAACTCACTGACTACCTCACTGACAGACTGCAGTATGTCAGGCTGAAGAACATCTCATCTGACACTGTGGTCAGCAGCACAGGAGCACCTGAGCTGTGCTGTCTCCTCTCCTCTTCAACCTGTACACCTCAGACTCGTGTCACATTCAGAAGTTTGTGGACGACACGGCCATCATGGGGTGTATCAGGGACGACCAGGAAGAGGAGTACAGGAGTCCGGTGAGGACCTTTGTTATCTGGTGCCACACAAGCCACCTGCAGCTCAACACCTCAAAAACCAAGGAACTGGTTATAGGTTTTTGGGAGGTCCAGACCAAGTCCACGACCAGTTCAGATCAGAGGAGAGGTGTTGGAGGTGGTCCACCTACAAGTACCTCAGGCTGTGGGTGGACAGTAAACTGGACTGGACATACAACACCCAACACTTGTACAAAAAGGGCCAAAGCCGGCTGCAGGAAGCTCCTGTACATATTTTACCAGTCTGCGGTGCTCAGCGTGTGGGTGTCTGTAAGATGTTTTTATGTTTCTCTCTTCTTATATGTGTACTTTGTTCCCAGGATGTCCTATGTTATTGTAAGCAAAATTTCTTTAAAACGCTAAAAACTATTAAATGTTTAACAGCGGGGGCAGTGGTCCCCCGCTGCACTGGTGGTGCAGTGGTTAGCACTGTTGCCTCACACTTCTGGGACCCGGGTTCGAGTCTCCGCCTGGGTCACATGTGTGCGGAGT
>JAODJX010000035.1:1421123-1432779 GCA_026776945.1 Isichthys henryi | reverse complement strand
CCGCCCCTCGCGAACGTTTGGCCCAGGGGCCCACACAACCCATAATCCGTCCCTGTGTGTGAGTGTGGGTTGTTCCCTGCCTAGTGCCCATTGCTTCTGGGATAGGCTCCGGACCCACCGTGACCCAGTAGGATAAGCGGTTTGGAAAATGGATGGATGGATGTTTAGCAGCATTAGCCACGCCTTCTAAAAACAAGAGGCAGCGGACCACTTCAAGGCGTCAATCAGTCAAGAACCGGCTGCACGACCCGATGATGTCATTTCCGGCTTAAGTAGCGCATGGTTGATATTCGTAGAAAAAAGAAATTGCATCAATGTAAGAATTACATTTTCTCCAGCCTAAAAGAACAGTCTATTAATATTTTTATGTAAATGGGTGAAAAAACTACGATTTATTCAAATAAATACTATTAAATGTATTCAAATGCAGTACTGTTCAATTTCAAAATATGTGCATTGTATTTCTTAAATATATATTTTTTTAAAAATCCGGGTAAAACCAGACATCATACAGGTGGACTAATACAGGACGAATGCTTCCGTATGTAAAATATGGAACCAGTTCGGCCAATCGGGAAGGGGTAGTGACGTCATGCTTCTTGTGGGCGGGACTTTGCTGTAACTTCCGACGTGCTCTGCGTGGAATGTAAAAAGGGTCCGGGGGGGCCGGGTTTACGCGAACATGGCGTCTCTCGGGCCCAATTAGACCGCAACTTGTTTCCCCCTCGAGTTTCACGCAAGTCACTGCGATTGCCGGGCGGGATTTCCGCATTACCGAGTAATATGGCGAAGACGTACGACTATTTGTTTAAACTTCTGTTAATTGGGGACTCGGGAGTCGGGAAGACCTGCGTTTTGTTCAGATTTTCGGAGGATGCCTTTAACTCAACATTTATCTCCACTATAGGTATGTGGCACTTTGCTGTTGTCATGGTTGATTCTTTAGGTTTAGCTTCACCGAAAGCAACGGATCTCTCTGCTAGCTATGCCGATAGGCAGCGGTAATATTGCGATTAGACTGGAACAAAATCACTTTATTACCAAAACATTGCTGTTACCACTTCGCAGCTGACGACTTGACTGATGCAGTCTAGATTTGGGATAAAACTACACCGTGTTTAATCTGGCGCCTCGGATGGATGCTGTGAAGCTTCTGAAACATCTAGTAATAATCTAAATGGCTAGAGAAGTTGTCGGTGAGACGCCGCCTTTAGGCGCTGTATGTTATTTCCTCCGTGGTAATGGACGCAGATGTGCATCTATGTTACACATCTTCTGTACTTTGGACAGTCTGCGTGATATAGATTCAGTGACGTTTTCTTTAATGCCACTTGCATTTAATAAGGCGCCGAGTGCGGAAATGGTATACTTGCGGCTCGGCTCCCCCTTAGCGGATTATAGCGGACGGTTCTGCTTATTCGCCCTTTCCGTGTTTCCCTAACGCGGGAGGGGGGGTGGCCGTGCTGCCCCCGCTGCCTCCGCTGCCTCTCACCCACTGCCGGCGCATATATATTTGCATGTATACAGTGAGATCATGCGAACAATAACGGCGCTTAATAATACGCCTTATAGCGCACTTTGTGAGATGTATTTAAACAGCTTGGACTGAAAGATCCTCGGTTTCACACGTATTTGTGTAATTTGTGGTATTACTTATCTAGTTTGAGGTAAAACCAGTCCTTAACACAAATTGTTTCATCCGCGAGGTTTTTAAATTGTATCTCTGGTTATGATGAATGAACTGACGTACTTGATGTGTCACTTATGAAGGGCAGGTACAGACCACAATAGATAAGTGTGATTCGTTTTAGAAGTATGAGAGAACTTTAGCCTGGACGACCTGGTATCATACCACTGGTTTACGACATGAGTTATTGGACAAGCCCATATTATTCCTGCCAGGGGATGTTGCAAGCGCCTTAACCAGTAATGACACTGGTGTGGATTATTTATCCCCCAGTCCATACTTACACCCATAGCCACGATCCTTTTTGTCTGGTGCACAGAAACCAGTCTTTCCGGCATTGCACTGGATGCTAAGAGTATTGGGAGCAGCTGACGGCAGTGGCACACACATGCATGTTGTTCATCACTACAAACAAATGTGGTTCCTTGTAAAATATACCATTTTTACATGATGAAAATTTTTACTGTTCTACTGAGATGACATTTGATTTTTTTTTAAGTAAATGTCGGGTTCTTATCTTTAAATTACATTATTATCACTATATTTTTTTATTTGTAGAGCTGCTGGTCTTTCATTGGATCTTCCCTGAAACATTGTGCTGTAGACCTTCAGCAGCATTACTGCCTGATCTTTAATCTGAATCTGTCCGCTTGCGATCACCTATAAAGCAAGTGGTATGCTGGTATCCCATTTAAACTGAAGGTATCACTTTACGAGTTCTTGTAATGACCAAAATAATTCCCTAGTCATACCTGCATGTGCTCCGTTGCATGTTTGTGAGTGGTTAGGGTGAACAATTTTTTTTAAGCTTATTCTATTAAAAGTTTGATCCATTGAGTTTCTTATATAACTCTGATTAAGGGTATCGTTTAGAAACATAATGTCTTCAGCTGGTCTTCTAATTCTGAACAAAAGAAAACACAAGAAATGTAATGTCTCATGTCTCGCGGTGTGGTGCCACTCTGGCTGAGGTTCTAAGGTTGTTTTAGGTCCATGTTCTTGAAGGGCTGTTGTGTTCATATGCAAAGGTGCCTGGATTAAATGAATTCCTCACCGTATGAGTTCAGTTGTAAGACATTTATAAGTTTAAGGTGCTTAAGAACTTTTACTAAGCAAATACAGAAAAAATAATTCCTGAGCCATTCATGGGTTGAGTTTTTATAATAATGAATCCTGTCGTTTTCTAGTCTGCTTTATGGTTTATGAAAATATGCATCCACTTAGTGTTCAGATCCGTAAGATTCAGTCTTTGTTTGACAGTTATTGTGTTTGGTTTGTCCTTGTTTCTTCTCTTTTTCTAAATGTATGGGAGAAAACAAACTATAGACAAAATCCTTGTAATAATGTATTGGAAAGAATTGTTATATTTTTCATCAGTTGAACTGCTCAGCTGGTACCATTCCAGTTTGACCAGTTCTCATTAAGCTCTGAAAAAGTTAGATATCACCACAGTAGCAGGAATTTTTTGCTGGTTTCATGGTTTCATCATTTTTTCCCCCCTTACCATGGCAACAAGTGTTTACATCAATAAAATATGTTCATGAATGTTTTTAAAAAGGTGTGTTTTTATTATAAAAATCATTTACATTTAGTTTGATAGTATAACCTGCATGTAAACTATTAATGTTTATTCAGTTCGGTAGTGAGATGATTTATTGATTTTTACCGTGTACTAAGAATTGTTTTACTGACATGTTTTATCATATTAAAATTTTGTATTTGGATAGATGGCAATGTGTTTGATTGATTGATTGATTGGTAGCGGCATGTTTGCTTAATCAGCATGATTTTAATAATTATTACTGTGATAAATTGATTATTAGGGATTTTGCCTTACTGATACGCATTTAATTGCAGACCTAATTATATGACACATAATCCAAATTTTCAGACAGCAGCAGTAGCTATAAATACTAAGTGCTTAACAGTGTTATATGGAGCTTTGTTGAGTTATTAAGTTCTAACTGTTAGTAAGAAGGAGGAGACTCTATCAGTGAATTTGCTGCCCATTGAATCATCACAGCTGCTGTTTCAGCTATGCTGTAGTATGGTAGCATGTAAAAAGTCATTCCGCTTTATGTGTTATAGTCATATCACTTTTTCACACGTGGAATCCTCATTCTCTCATCTTTCGTAGGTATTGACTTTAAAATTAGAACAATAGAACTAGATGGGAAGAAGATTAAGTTACAGATATGGTAAGTATGGACCAAATATTTTCAGTAGGGATTGCTGTGTGTTTGAGCTCTGTATTATAGGAAATTATACATATTGTATGTGGATGAAGTTGTTTAATCACGTTTTCTTGCATATAAAATTACAAATGGTTTTAGATGAATCTATAAAACTGGTAAAAAGCAGTGTTGATCTGTCATGAATTATTTAGTGTAGTAAAATTGTCTTTTTCCGTGTAATAGACATTTTGCTTGCACAAACATATGTGGTGCTTTTAAAATCTCACTAAATAATGACAGCAGTGACATCATCTGCCATGTTACTGTTTGCCACAGTTTACGAGTGAGGCTTTTTACCTCCACGTAGTCTCATTGAAACGTAAATTGTAGGGACACCGCCGGCCAGGAACGGTTCCGGACGATCACGACGGCGTACTACAGAGGAGCCATGGTTAGGTTCCTCCTCCGTGTGTCTCTACTGCTGGCCTGGCCATGTGCTCATAGCCGAGGTTCCAGCTTGCTGCGTCTCAGTGCTCGTCTGCTCCATCCGCAAGGCCTTTCTGCCTAATTTCAGTGTTGTAACTGGTAATTTCCATTTACAAGTGGTGGCTGTCGTTCCTTAATGTCCAGGACGGCACGGCTGTGTGTTTCTGTGCTTTGCCCAAGCTAATATCACACCACTTAACCACGAGCAAACGTGTGACACAACCGTCATTTCAGATGTTTATGCCTAGATGGAGTAATTTGATTTTTATTAGTGTCATGAAACACACACACAGTATGAACTTTTTCTTCCTTTCTTAATGTAGGGCATCATGCTAGTATATGATATTACCAATGAGAAATCTTTTGACAATATCAAGAACTGGATAAGGAACATTGAGGAGGTAATATTGATTTATTGTATCGTAACTGTTATTATTATTTGCTATACTTGTGTGTAATTTTTACAAATGCCTTCCATGACACTGTTGCTAACTCCTTCCCCACACTAGCATGCATCAGCAGATGTGGAGAAGATGGTGTTGGGCAACAAGTGTGATGTTAATGACAAGAGGCAAGTGTCCAAAGAAAGAGGGGAGAAGGTAAGTGTTGTTGTCAAGGGCCGCTGGTTTAGAAGGGTCTCACGGCGTCATGGCATCATCATTGGTTTCCTCTTGCTTTCCAGCTGGCTCTGGAGTACGGCATCAAGTTCATGGAGACCAGTGCGAAGGCCAACATCAATGTGGAGAATGTAAGTGGTCTGCTGCCGGGTCGGGGCCCCGTGACGGCTTCTCAGTCATCGGTCGGGCCCCCCTCATGACGGCCTCTCCATTGAGTTTCTCCATATCATTCGACTTTGTCATGTTCTTGTTGTGCTAAGATTGTTGTAGGATTCATTTTGTCCTATTGTGATGCTTTTTGACAGCAGTCGTGAGTATCTTTTTGTATTTTAGGCATTTATGACACTTGCCAGGGACATCAAGGTAAAGATGGACAAGAAATTGGTAAGATAATCTAGTATTTTATGGGATGGAATCTAACTGGGGGTCAAGGTCTGGAAAATCTTAAGATTCATAGTTTTCTTCCCCCCACCTCTTCCTCCTCATGCATGGTTGTTTTTGGATGTTCTAGGAGGGCAACACTCCACAAGGCAGCACGCAGGGGATGAAGATCACCTCAGAGCAGCAGAAGAAGAGCAGTTTCTTCCGTTGTGTCTTACTGTGAGGACCATAGCCTTAATGTCTGCCCCAAGGCTGGACGTAACTGGACTTCGCTTTGCTCAGAGCACTTTCCTTCCCCTTCAGCTCTTCTGCTCTCCTTAACCCTTTGCGCTGCCTCCCTTTGTGATAACTAACCGACCGTTTGTCAGTCCTCCTACCCTCAGTCCTCGCGTCATCATATTTTACTGCTATATGTGCACAGCAAGAACCCAGATGTAGAGAACTTTTCTCCAACCATAATGCACGTAGACAGCTGAAACTCACGCCTTTCTGTTCTTCTGAAAGTCTTCCAGCACGCTGGCCAGTGCTCTGCATCAACAAACCCCAAGTCTGTTCAGGCCACTTTAGTTTGCCAGTAAGGTTCTGGCTCTGGAATTTGTGTTGCTGTCGTTTGTGTTTTGTGTTTCATTACGTAGAAAAACTTACCACTTACTCTTGAGTTGTTCTAAGATGGGTTGATATCACCCTCGAGTGTGCACTTTTTATGTCGTCGTCTTTCAGATCAGGGATGTGAAGGGTTTTTTTTTTTTTTTTTTAATCAGTGTATAACATTGTATTAGGACTGATGTACATCTCATTTGATCCATTTCTTTTGTTGTATTTATTTTTTTGATTGAAAATGACTTATTGCAGCAGTTTCTTAAATGCAAGTATCATTTTTAAATGACATTCCTTGACAATCAGTTGGATCCTATTAGCTATCCAGTCGAGTTGCCGTTCTCACGCAGTAGACTTCCCTGCTAAAGTCCAGTAGCTCTTCCATCTATCTTGCGCAACTGTTTTGTAGCTTACATCCATACGTGCATATGTGCTTGATAGCGGACTCCGCCATTACATCTTCATTCACTCATTCTCTAAAATAAACCATGTTTTGACAGTGATTTGTCCACTATACCCTTTGTTGTTTTCCCCCAGTTTATTTAAATTTCTGACTTCAGTTTGTTGGCCTTATAAGACTCTTTGTACCTTGTGTCCAGTACTTGACAGTCCAGAGCAAACCCCTCCATCCATCTGTATGTCAGTGCTGAAGGTTGTCGTTCTTGATGAATGAGCCTAGATATCTTTTGTACAGGCAATAATAAATGGTGTTATACATACTATGTGACATAGTAACCTTTTCTTTGAAAAGCTGTTTGTATGGATGGCTGTCTTAACAGTAATTGCCTGTGTTTTCTCCACTTACCTGTCACCAGTCCTCACACCGTCCAGGTGAGCCAAACTGAGTCAGTAGTACCAGTCTGTGGTCTTCCCTTAGCCCGATTTTTGTATCGGGTAGTTTTACAATGGGAAAATATTACAATATTTCATGGTTTAATGTTAGTCTAAATATTGATGTGATTGGCACTTGCTGCTTTTGTCCTGAGCCTGACCGTCAAAGCAAACTTTAAATATAGTACCAAGTGGTGTTAACGGCGTAGTACAGAGGCAGGAAAAGAGCAGGATTTGGAAGCAGCTCACTTTAAGTCAGTTTTTCTCAGCCTCTAAATGATATAAAAAAATTCTCATAAATTTCAAGAAACGTGTTTTGTTTTTCTCTAAATTGTAATTCCTTTTGATTTCTAAACATTATGGTTTAGCTTAAATATTTGAGCAAAAAGTCAATAAAATTCACCCTAAATGGGAAATGTGGTGTTTTTGACAAACACTGGATTGTAAATCTTAAACTCCAATAAACTGAAGGTCAACATTCCATTACGTTCAGCGCGTGGCTCCTGTTCACAGACTTTGCTGTGTTAGTAGTGATTAAGCATAAATGCCTTTTTATTAATGTACGCCTTATGGAAGTAGAGGAAGGGAGGGCATGCAAGGAAGATTGTCATGGTAATTGCAAACTTGGAAATTGAAAGAGGACAAAAGATGAAATGAATATTTCAATGAATAATGAAAGTGAAACCATGTACCTGTCTGGTTTTTGTTGTTGTTGTTATTATTATATTTTGTAATTTGAAAATGTTTTTACTTTCGGGATTCGACCAAATAGAAGTGTTGCAGTTATCAATATACTTTTTGATCTATAAGTGAGTGAAGTCCCTTCAAATGTGCATTTTTGCAACTTGAGAAGAGACGGAAGGAACCACCATCTTTGTAACCGTGAGGAAATAGTATTGTCACTCCTGTCAGTATCCAACCTGGCGATGCACACACCCCCCTCTGCACAAGCTGACTTGTTCGATTTTGAGAAAAATGTACCAGTGAATGTTCAGCATGTATCCATACTTCTGCATTTTGGTTTTGTCTGTTTACAAATTGAGTATAAGGTCTAATCATAATTTTATCCAAAACACAAACCATGTTTTTGGTGTGTAATGGGAAACCTGTGTGTGTGTGTGTGTGTGTGTGTTTTTACATTTTTCCTTAGATCAGTGATCTAACAGCACATTTACCGTCTTTTCCCTTGACGTCTTCATACTTTAAAGCTATGCATCATGAACCTTCTGGACCTCTGTGTCTGTGCATCTGTATAGAAATGAGGAAAATGTTCCTTGTGGTATGATGTGTGAAGGTTTCTGTTCTCCACAAACATTCCTGTTCTCTCCCTGCTTACTGATGCCCTGTGGCATTGTCACCATCAGAACATTCACAACAAGCAAAACACAGTATTTGCTGGCATAAAGGAAGCAAAACTGATATTGTCTCGTATCGTCAGTTCTTGAAACCTAGTGAGAATCAGTCAGCTTTCTGAAATGATGTCTGTCTGCTGCAAAGACATGAGGTTCGTGCAGCAGGTCATCTTCTTGCTGTCCATGGTCTAACAGCACGTGCGTCCCTGCTCTGGATGCGTGGCTGAATGGATGATCTGACAGCCATATCTATAAAGAAAAGTTCCAAGGGGTTAAAAATTAAGAAATCAAGGGTGTTAAAAGGGGGGAGCGAGCAGCTGTAAGAATTAAGTGATTTTAAAGCAAGCAAACTTGGAATATTTGTTTTATTGAGTAACTTTGTATTGCATTTGATTAATATTTTTGTGAGCAATATTCTGATTTTATTGGAGATTGTCAGTTAATTCTGGAATGGGGGGATGTTGGAAATTGTAAATAGCTTAACATAAGAGAAATGCATGATTGTAACAACTTTCCAAAAATCTTATGTAATTTGGTTCTAAAGCTTTGTAGATATGTGTACTTTTGATGATTTATTAAAATAAATTTGTTTTATAATGAGGTGTGGTTTGACCGTTTTTTGCACCTAAAAGTATTCCTCATTGGACGACGAACCCCAAACTAATTTTTTTTATGAACGAACGTTATAAATGCTGTACATTCTTCGACACATCCCTTAGAAGCATGCCAAAAATTCAGATGACTTACGACGGTAACTGACAAGGAGAAAAGATATGTGACCGAGAAGTGTGAATCTGTCTAAGCAAGAATAGCAGTGGAGTGAAGAGTTAATGAGAGAACACAATCTTTGTTGGATCCCAGACGGCAAGGAGGACACGTGACCAGTGACGCAAAGCTGAGAAAGAGACTCGTACAGGTGGAGGAATCTGCAGCCGGTTTTGAGCGTCACCTGCAAAGCTGAGTTCATGGAAATATGTACTGAAGCATTTACTCTCTGACCCCCCACCGTCCGAAAAACTTTTACGGTGAATATGGGTCATGAGTTACTGACCCAGGGATAATGTCGGTCCTGAGGCCAGGGGCGTACCTAGAAATTCTGCGCCCCCCCCGTCCAATTTCACCTATAATTTTACATATTCAAGGGGCCCCTGAAACTGCCAGGTAACCCTGCCCGTCCGACACCCTTTCCCCAGGCTAAACCATTTGAGAACCGCCACTTTATATTCCGTAACCTTTTTCACACAGTATGCCAAGCAGATGCCTAGCAGCGCACAATAAATCAGATTTTATAACCAAACAGCTTGGAGTGTCATTTCGCAGAGATGGGCAGCGGTCACGCCGCTTCTCCCCTCCGCAACTTGGTGAATCAGTTACTCTTTGCGCTGTTAGGAAAAGTGCGAACCCTTAGCAAACAGCTAGAGAGAGCTGTCTGTCAGTTCGCATTTGCCTAGTCTGTTTGGATATCTCTGTCATATGACCTGCATTGGTGTTTGTGGTTTGTATTATAATAATTATTTTTTTTACTATTTCAGGAGTAAAACACATCTTTGTGATTTTAAGTATTAAACTTACGTTTGTGGCAGCCTGCGTATATTGCTGAAAAATGTAACAGCTTTTAACGAAGGACTGATGAAAATAATTGCCTAATAATTGTCTTTTCCTGGTGCCGGTAAGGTAATCCGGAGAGCCGCGTAACCTCGCCCTTCGTCTCCGCAGGTGTCGCAGGCGGATACGTGGAAGGCACAGCTCCTCCTGTATAAGGCAAGTGATCAGCTTTAATATGAGCTAAATCAAACCAAAAAAAAAGACTAACAGAAACTTCAGGATACACAAGGAGCCCATTTTACTTTTCGTAACGATGGTGCTCGTAAATATACAAAGAGACTCGGTTAAAGTTTTGGAGGAAATACGCGCACGACCTTCAATGTTTTGCTTTCCGTTAAACTTCAGTAACGCTACTGAAATCGGATCTGTAATACTGTGATTTGAATTTATTATGGATTATACAGTCTTACTTAATAAAATTCATTTAATATATAATACGTGTAACAGGTACAGTACGTCATAGTAGCCTTCATGTTTTGCTCGATATATTTATTTCTCTCTTATCTAATCCTGGTAACAGCACAGCTTCGGATTGTCCCACTAGAAACAATGGGACAAAGAATGTGTACATTATGATAAGTGAAATATATTTCCTTAAAATGTAAAATGAGTATCACCGTCATGTAAAATAACGTCAACAGATACAACCAAGATCACTCACTTATATATTTTTTGACATACAGAAAACCTGTTTAACACATAAAATTACCATCCACCATGCTTCACTAGTTTCTTCTGGCTTTGTAGAAGTTATATTGTCTAACTTTTTTGATTGACATAGTTAATTTTTATCACAGAGTATAAGTTGCCAGGTAGCAGTGTAGAGAGACAGGCAGCAGAGATAGTGGCTGTGGTTGTTAATTGTTGTGTTTTTATTTTGGTAGTTCCCACTGGAAATGCAGGGGACCCCACTGTCTGGGGGGCACGATGCCTCCCTGGCCTGGTTCACACACATTCATCTGAACCGTGTTATGAGAAACGGAGCCATACCAGAATGGTTCCATGGCGTCGTTTCCAGGAAGTACGCGTTACGGCACTGTCCTCTCACATACATCAGGAATGTATTTAGTGTAAACATTAGGCCTACCTGATACTGTCTGAGCATAAATCCCTTTGGAAAAATCCCTTTGCCTTTTTCGTGCTGACTTCCTTTATTCAGCAGTATTATCTGAGGGTCCCACTGTGTATTTTACTGACGCGTTCTGCTCATGCCAGCAGACTAGGGTATAAAAGTCCAGATCCTGGGCTGTTGTGTAAAGTTTGTGCTGAAGACAAAGGAGAAACATGCAAGTGAAATAACATTAAATGGACGAAACTATTGTGACAAGCTGGCGATTACACCTACAGGAACTTTAATGATATCCGATTATAAATCCATAGGCATTAATATGGATTTGGTTCCCCCTCTGCAGCTATAACAGTCGTCACTCTTCTGGAAGGGCTTTCCACAACATTCTGGAGTGTGTCCATATTAATGCCTATGGATTTATAATCGGGTGTCACAAAAGTTCCTGTAGGTGTAATGGCCAGGTGTCCCGATACTTATGTCCATATAGTGTACATTAAGTGGTAAATGAGCATTTTAAGGTACAGAATCCTGTTTCCCCTGTGACTGACTGTCGTTGTGAGTGACGTGTCTCTGTAGCCTCTCCTGTTTCCCATGTGACTGGCTGTCGCTGTGAGTGCTGTGTCTCTGTAGCCTCTCCTGTTTCCCTTGTGACTGACTGTCGCTGTGAGTACCGTGTCTCTGTAGCCTCTCCTGTTTCCCCTGTGACTGGCTGTCGCTGTGAGTGCCGTGCCTCTGTAGCCTCTCCTGTTTCCCCTGTGACTGGCTGTCGCTGTGAGTGCTGTGTCTCTGTAGCCTCTCCTGTTTCCCTTGTGACTGACTGTCGCTGTGAGTGCTGTGTCTCTGTAGCCTCTCCTGTT
>JAODJX010000035.1:1392537-1421023 GCA_026776945.1 Isichthys henryi | reverse complement strand
TGTTTCCCTTGTGACTGACTGTCGCTGTGAGTGCTGTGTCTCTGTAGCCTCTCCTGTTTCCCCTGTGACTGGCTGTCGCTGTGAGTGCCGTGTCTCTGTAGCCTCTCCTGTTTCCCCTGTGACTGACTGTCGCTGTGAGTGCCGTGTCTCTGTAGCCTCTCCTGTTTCCCATGTGACTGGCTGTCGCTGTGAGTGCTGTGTCTCTGTAGCCTTGCAGAGGACATGCTGATGTGCAGCGCGAGGGGCTGCTTTCTGATCCGGCTCAGCCAGACCAGACTTGGGTTCACCTTGTCTTATCGGTGAGTTACTGCAGGCCCAAGTGCTGGTCTGTCTTCTGTGGTCAGCTTTACAATGTCAGTACAGTGTCATTTAATATCCACATCACATATAATCTTCCTTTTATATTGTACTGTAAAGCATATTTTTACCAACAAGCGACATCTCAGAGTATTTTTTTGCATTAAACATGTCCGTCCGTCCGTCCGTCCATCCATCCATCCATATATCTATCTTCCAGCATCTTAATGAGACCTGCATGGTGGGGATCGTACACGTTTCTTTTGTCGTATAAGTGAGTGTACAATTTCAAGTCGTTTTTTGCTCATGGGAGTTTTACTTGCAAAAAACAGAAAAAAAATGAGAGCAGAAAGAAAAATGATTGGCTCAGAGAGATAACCAATCAGATTGAAGAGACGGTGGGTCCATGCAACCTGAGGAGGCGGGACAAAGACATGTGATTGGTTGGACCCACCCCCTCTCTTGCTTGGTTTGTTTATTCAGGTAAATCTTTGCTAGTCATGGCAGAACATCTTCATTCACAATCAAGCCCACCAGCTCCTTAAGTCCAGTTTATATTCATGGAATTAATATTTATGGTTTTTCTATAGATTCTGTTTTAGCTTTTCAGTTTATACATTATAAAGGGCTGGGGCACAGGGACGTTTTACTGTGGCAAGAAGGTCTTTGCTCTATGAAGGGGCTTAAACGCGAAAATTCATAAACGTTGCTGGATCCATATTGGTTGAAGGATGTATTTAAGCTGCCACGTATTTTCTGATCTTTACAGTCCTCATCCGCCTGACAGCTGCAGCTGTGTTTCTGTACTGTCTTTACAGCTGTGAGCGCAGGTTTTCATTTCCCGCACTCTAACACTGAATCACTGAGAGATTGTGTCCCGGCGCTTTGCATTAACAGAGGCGAGGATCGCTGCTGGCACTTCATGATCGACGTGAACTGCGACGGCCTGTACAGCATCACTGGAGAAAACACTTATCACAGGTCACTTCAGGACCTTGTGGATTTTCATCATCGGGTCCCAATTCCACCCTTTAATGACCTGCTAACATGCGCATCTGTAAAGGTATAAAATTTAGTGATTAATGTGTTAAAAATATTTAATAATTGAACTTGAAGTTGATATATCAGGTATTACACTTATTATTTTTTTCCTTGTTGTTTAATGGAGAATTGTAATATTGACTGAGTATTCTCTTACAGCAAGTCATTCATTTCTTGTTTGTTGATATATTAGAATTAAAGCTACTCAGAGATAGAGGCTCATAATACTATATTTATATGAAGTTTTGGAACTCCTAGCCAACCTTGTACTTAATAACAATACTTCACAGATGAAGCAGTTGGCAAAGACTGGAGCTACACCCCAGTTTAGTGTGAGCTTGACAGATTCTGAATCCCTGAATGCAGCTCGAACACCTGTTTCTAATCCTGCATGCTCCCCAAGACCCTACCCCTGTTTTGACACAGAGGTATCTACAAACTTCCAGAGCCAAAACGTGGAAAGACAAATGTGTGCAGTGTTTGTGTATCTTGTATTGGATCTTCATGTTAAAACATTTCATTGTGATGAACTGATTTAAGTTGACATTATATAGACCAGATATCCTTGCAGAGAACTCTCCATGAATTACATGTTTGGTAGGCAGAACCCAACACTACTGTTCTTGGAAAGACTATATCTAAGTTTGTTGTAGTCTGCTTGTTGATTTTCTGTGTCCATGGTCATTTTTATCAGGTCGGCGCAATTCAGCCAGTGCCTCTGTCCAGGGAATCCTGGAGTTCCACCCCGTACCAACAGAGAAACACAGAGGCACCAGTGCAGCCCCTTGAAAGTTTAGTGCCAGGAGGTGGAGAAGAAATTAGCACTGGAAACAGCAGCTCCACCAGACAGTCCTCAACATCCAGTCAGCCAAGACTTAAGAGCAGGATCAAACTGATTCATTTCATCAAGAAGCCACACATGAAAAAATGTGCTTCACAGGAACATATGTACGCTGAAATCTCACAGGAGTCTGAAAAAGTGCCGGATCACACAGCAATCACAGCCCTAGAGAGCAGAAATGCTGGTGGTAGTATATGCGCTGAGAATGTGTACGAGGAGCTTGCAGAAGCATCGTCGCCGACTGGCTCCAGCAGCGATCCTGCGCACAGGCCTGTTCTCACACCCCCAACAGCTGAGGAACAGCTACCCGAAGAGTACTTACTGCCGCCTCCATTTGCTCCAGGATACTAAGGGTTAAAATAAAGAATTCCTAAAGGAATAACTCAGTGAATTTGATGATTTTAAAAGAAGATGGGCAAGTTTTATTTGTGTGTACTTTTTGGGTACATTTTCTCTAAAATGTACTCAATCAAATTTCAGTGTAAATTTCAGTTTAAATATATTACAGTGATTGCAAACAACCTGGACATCCCTATCAAAATTGTGACGTGAAACTGGACATCAAGATAGCAAATGACAGACATCTTTCCATCTCTGATGTGATCTTTTAGCCAACAAAATTCAAGAATAATTGAAATAATGAAGAAAAAACTTTGGCACCCTTTTAAATGTGAGCTGAAGCGACGTTCAGAGGTGATCAGTCATACTCAATATCACGCTGAAAAGTGAGCAGTATACAGCTGTCATGGTTGAAGGCTTCTGATGAACCACAAATAAAGAGCAGCTCTACCTGTAGGATTTTCTGTAAATTATCATGGATGGAATCCTACTGGGATTCACAGAACATAACCAGGATTATTTGGTGAAAGGTTCTGGACAGGACAGGGTTGTAAAAGGACATTTTTATGAGAGACAGTTTAACTTTTTTGCCTTATTTCTTAGAGAGATGTTTGGCTTGAAGACAACGCATCTCATCATCCAAGGAGACCCTACTTACTGAGAAGCACGGTGGAGGCAGCATCGCGCTTTGGGGCTTAGCCGTCGCTGCTGAACTCACTCTCGCCTACATGTGTGTCTGTGCTTCATGGGGTAGGCGGAAAGAGAGCTCCCCCACGGGTGCCAATAAAAGCCTCATCATTATTCTCTTCAGCTAGGACAGAAGCTCTGCTCAGGATGTGTGGGATAATGAACAGCTCCAAATATCATGATATTTTGGCCAAAAAACTGCTTTCTTCTGAAAGCTAAAGAGAATTTTCACGACTCACACATTCAAGTCAACCAAGGAATGACTTCAGGAAGATCAAAATCTTGGAATGGAAAACTTGTAGAATGACCTGAAGAGTGATGTGCAAAGTTAATAGAGACTTATTCACAAGGACTTGCTGCAGTAGTAAATGTAGTTAATGGAAAAGGTACTTCTGCAAAGTGTTACTTTGGGGGGATGTGGGCAGTTATGTGGGTAGGTTGTTGTGGGCTTTTTAATTTTAATTATTTGTCCTGTTATCTATTTTTCTCTTAAATTTGTTGGTTGCAAGGTTACAGTTATTTCACGAAAGATGAAAGGGATATTGCATATGATCAATCTTCATTTCTGGCTTCACATCACAACAACCTGAAATTTCAGTAAGGGGGTGTAAGCTAATTTTTTTGCAGGGTGATTGGGGTGTCCGTCCAGGGCATATCCCAGGCCTGTGCTGCTTGGCATAGGCTATAACATCTAATGACCCTGACCTGCATAAGTTGGTGGAAGATGGATGGATGGATGGAATTTTCAGGTACTGTGGTAACAGAACACTTCTGTATTCATTAACTGCAGCTGTTTATATTTCTTAACTGGTCGTGTTCCACTAAGCTAGAAATATTTATGTACATTCCTAGGAATTAGTTAATCAGCATGAATCCTAATGGTTGACCAGAAACTGTGTTTGGTGAAAACAAAACATGTAACTTAGTTAAATTGCTAGCATACATATATGGCACTTGTATGACTGGACAATTTAGATGTAACATGTAAACGCACTATTAGCAATTTTGTTTGAAGTTTTATTTGACATTAAAACCTCTAAATATCCTTAACCTCTTCCACCTTCCCGTGATTTGTTTAGCTTTAAATTGGCAGTTCTGACTGGAAAACTTTTTAAGCAATATAAACACAACTCTATGTAACACCAGCAAAACTACCCAAACTTCCGCATGTTTTCCAGAACTGTATATGAAGAAAATATCTTTTATCTAAACTACCACTTCCTCAAGCGTGTACATGCAAAGTTAGAGGACTGCGCATTGAGATCTGCTTAACAAAAGGCGGTTAAATAATTAAGTTAGTTATCAAGTTAGAGAGAAGGCTCATCCTTCGGATTGCCAGAGATTTTTGTAAACTGTGTACAAGTGCAGTCCTCTATAACCTGAACAAATAAATAAATCAAATAAAAATGTTCAATTAAACAAAGGTTTTTGGATATTATGTCACATTACCACTCATGTAAATTTAATGGGTTGCATACAGGCATTTTCTAAAAATATCTAAATAATAATGAACCATTATAAATCATAATTATGCGATTAGGTTTAGTGATCCACTCGAATCTGGGGGTTTGTATATCTTTCTTTACTTCCGGTGAGTCGACACACTGCAGTTGCTACGATCCTTACCGATTCAGCATAGCTTATGCTTGTTTTGCTTTCCACAGGTATTTTTTACTTTTGGCGCTGAATACTGTGTCACCCATTTTCCCAGTTTCCCAATAAAAGTTTGGCAGTGCAGTACAGTTCACAGTGCTGCTTTGTATGCTTTTCATAATTAATGAAGGTTGCCCGAAACAGCTGGGCCATATACCGACGACACTGAGAGCACTGGCGTACCGCACTTGTACACTTCCTTTTTTAAACAGTTGTATTTAAATATTTTCACAGACCTTGTCGCTGCACTGCCCTCTAGCTGTGCGTGTGGAGTTTGCATGTTCTCCCTGCATCACGTGAGCCTCCTCACTGCGCAGACATGCAGATGTGTAAGACATACATCTGTATCTGTCATTGGCCTAAAGTCTGTGAGTGTCTGTCAAAAGTGTGGGGGGTGGGGGGTACCGCAAACCGCCTGTACTGGATAAACAGAAGGACGATAGGCAGACTGATGAATAGTGTTGGTAACTCTACTTGAGGGGGCACGAATAATGCAGCAGTACACACTTACTTAATGTATTAATTAACGAAAAGATACGCGCTAGTTACGTACTGATCCCACGTTCGTTCATTATTGATCAGTCATGATTATATAATGTGATGTAATTCCAACATCAGCAAAAGTTTGATTTTTATTCATTTATGTATTTATTTTGGGGAGGGAGGGGGCAGAAATTTTCTGTATTTGTCCTTTAATAAGATGGCTGGTGTCAGATGAGCGCTATTCCCAAACTACACCGCTAGGGGTCTCACTCATTTCAGTAAAACCATAAAAATGCAAAGTAACACAAATATATATATATTAAAAGTAATACAGGAAAAAAAAAACAATTTCACAGCATTTGATTATACATTCTCCATATTATACATTTTCCAAGATCATGTCTACATTACATGGTAACGGCGGGAAATCGTTTAGAGTTTAATTAAACTGAGTATTATATCTTGAACATAAAATCATTCGAGGTGTTTGGTCTTTCGTTCATTTTTTTACTCAATACTCAGGGTGTCGAACCATTACTAATAAGTTAATAAACTAAAATGTTATTTGCTGGCTACTTTACTTTTACATCTACCATTAAGTAGAAAGTAACCCATACAATATCCCACATGCGCGCTCTTAGATGTATATTTCCTATATTAACCTTTGCATTTTTATTTTCATTTATATTAAATTATTTCAAGGCGAGGATTTGCTTACAGACAGCCGGGGCCGCCGGCTGTCCCGGGATACTGGGCTGGGCGCTGGACCTTAGATAGGAGACGGAGTATTACATCATCAGCCCTGCCTATTCATGTGATGAATTAGTGATTATTTCCATCCTTCAATAAAGACAATCGTAGCTTTCCATTTCCAGTAGGAAGGAGTGCGTACACATTTCTGTGAGTCGAGGAGCCCGTGTTGCAGTGATAATGTCCTTTATCCCGGGGCAGCCGGTGACGGCGGTGGTGGTGAGTTTGTCCCGGGAGCCGCATGTTGTCTTAGGCCCAGTCGAGCCTCGCTGTCGCCTTTTCTTTGCTACTTTAAAACACGGGCTACAGATCGTTCCACCTTTTAAAGAAATCGAAGTTGTACAATGTTTAGTATACTTTAAGTTTAAAGTGTTCGCGGCTGCGGCTCTTTCGTGTTTTACTTATTTATATCAGAAAGTAACAAGCTGTAATGAAACAATAATAGTTCAGCCAGTTAGTCATGGTGTTGCGCTTTGTTACTTTATTATAAACTACTAAAACAGTTGTTTCACTTAATGGGTTGTAGTAAATAGCAGTTAGTGTCCGTAGCGACGCCTTTTCCCGGATAATCCCGACTGTTCGTCCACCGCTCGGCGCGTTTCTCCGCCTTAACTATTTATTCTACTTTCTGTTCCGCACGAAACTCCGGGTCATTTTACAATAAAGCGGCAGGAATCTGGTGCCGAATGCAGATTAAGGCGGATCTCGGTTTTTGGCGCTAATCTTGGTCACTTCGGCACTTTCCTACTGCATAGTTTAAAAATGACAAACTGGAAAATCTCCATGTTGCTACGTAAAGTGTTTCGGACGAAGTGTCAAATACCGAAAGAAGTGGTGCCCGAGCAAAGGCAGTAACTTAAAAGTGGTAGATAATGTACGTAGGGTGTGTGCAAGCCGAAGCTGCGGAGAGATACGGCTTCATCGAATCAGAAGAGTTTCGTGAGACTCCATCCATTTCAATTTTTAAAATAAAAATATGAATAAAAGTGAAGCTGAATCCGTAGTGGATTGTCTAAATTCGAAGTGTGGTAAAATAAGGATAAATTCACAATATTTAATCACTCTTTCTGTACATTTGTGTATTAACTCTATGCCACCACTGTATGGAGAGACACGACAGCGCCTGTAAAATAAAACTCTTTAAGAGCGATTATTCATGTCATCCAAACTGAGGGCGTATATGGTGGAAATACCAGCTGCAGCTGTGTTGTGCGTGTAAATCACCAGACAGATGTGCGGAATATGCTGCTTTTAGACAATTCCCTGACAAAACCACGCATTGTATTTTGTTGTAACTAAATTTGGTTATAAAATACAATATCGGTCTCTAGGCGACATTTTCGGATGGTATCTATTCTGCAATACTGAAGCTTTCTAAAGCTATTGAACCACACTAAGCAGGATTTTGAAGCCCTTGTAAGATTTTTTTTTTGTCTTGACTACTCTAGGTTTACCCAGTTAACATAGAGCACGGTTCCACCTCGCCATAAATCGCTAATGTGTGATGGACTTTTCTATGATAGGGATGGTTATAACTGGAAGCACACTTTGGCTCGCATAACAGTGACGTCACAAATCCAGGTACACGTTGGCGCAGGACCCAGGAATGGCTGCCGAGGGCTTCTTACTGTGTTACTGCTTGTTACGTTCTGCCCCCAATGGGTGTAGGTTGTCTGCATTGCTGCTTATCTTCTCCTACATAAACTCGTCTCCTATCTGTTATTAATGCATAAAAATAAGATACCATAAATATTGCTTTTCTTTGTTGCGATTCTGAATTTTGTTTGAATGAGCGTCAGAATTTTTCAGATTGTTTTATAAAGAAAATTATGAATTATGAGGTTTTAACAAAGCTTGACTAATAATTATAACATTGCTGTTTCTTTCAACTGTTCATTGCGTAGAGACCCCCGACTGATTGCCTTACTCATTTTTAAATAATATTGATATAAACTTTAGCTTTTTTGTCATTAGAGGAAAAGTGGGTTGTAATATAGCAGCAGAGATGGAACGTTTGGGTCCAGAGAGTACAAATCCAGACCAAGGTTTTGTTTCAAACAACCACTTGAGTCACTCTGTGACTGTGACTCTTTATGCTCAACTGGTTGGTTGAAACTAAACCTTGGTCTGGACTTTTTACTTTTTGGACCTGAACTTTCCACCTCTGCATACATAGCAGTAACATAACCGAAATATGGCAGATACAGCTTTGAACAGAATTCTTAGGTTCCCAGAGGACAGGTTATATGCTGTACTCACATTCACTTAACCGATTAACAGTAAATCATCCTGCCCAGCTTTCTAAACTGCACTGTTGCTTTTCCTGGCCGTACGGTAAAGCAACAAGGGATGATAACCGATGAGAGAGACCATCTGATTCAGGCCCACAAAAGAGAGAGAGAGAGAGATCCCAGTCTCCCAAGCTGTGGGGAAATGCTGTGGAATGTTCCAGAAGAGCCCGTCAGTCTCTCTGCCCGAGAGGCTTTTTGTATTAATGATTTCAATAGAGTGACACTGCAGAACTGTTACACTGGTAACTTGGAGTATACAGTCTTGCATGCCTACGGAGCTGGTTGATTAAACGGTAGCTGTTTGGGGAGGGAGTCTGTCCTTGCGACTGCATGGTGATTGTTGGTGGTCACGGGCTGTCTGTGACCAGCCATGTCGGTCAGGTGGGGAAAGACTTCTCACATTCTACTTAACTGTGGATTTAAAAACATGATTATATGTAAATCTAATCTTGGTAGACCACTACACCACATAACGGGGCTCATTACTGACAGCCACAATTTGTGTGTTTTTCAGCAACGCATTGAAATTTGCAAGCTTCGTCAAGGCGACAACCTGATCCTGGGTTTCAGCATAGGAGGAGGAATAGATCAAGACCCAGGACAGAACCCCTTTTCTGAGGATAAAACCGACAAAGTAAGGCAAGGGTGTCCACAAGATTTGGCCTCTAAATGATGAGGATTACATGACTGTTAATCTGAATTAAAAGCTGCACCCTAAAAAGATGCACGATTTTGCTGTTTTTCTGTATGCAGGGCATCTATGTCACACGAGTGACCAAAGGAGGCCCGGCAGAGGTCGCTGGACTAGTGATCGGGGACAAAATAATGCAGGTATTTCTGCTTTATCCATTTATTTATCACATGTGATGTAGAATTGAGGAAGCAAGGCTAGATGGTCTCTCGTGCATTTTGACTTAAGAGTCTTGCTGAAGGGTTCAATAGTGAAATTACTCTGCTGAACCTAAGATCTGAACCAGCGACCTTGTGATAACAAGCACAGAGGCTTAACGCACGGAGTACTCACTGGCCCAATTCATGGTTTCCTAAGCTGTGCTTTAACTATGGACAGCAGCATCGTAGGATCGCTCATGCATCTTTCCAAAGTTGTGTCTCCTGACCAAGGATCCTCACGGAAATGGTGATGTGAGCCACGGTTGCTGCACATCCCTGTTCTGCTCAGCTCATTGTGTGACTTACAGTTTATATCTGACAAATCAAAGGATCCCAGAGCCACATCTGTTCTGTTTAAATTCTCCTTTTTGTTTTCTCCCGTCATTTAAGATGAGAAATTCCGTTGTTTGAGCTTGTAATCATGGTTTGACCAACATTAAATGTGTAAAATACTTTTCTGAATTATGTTCGCTCATGTTCTCTAGTGTCTCCAGCCTATTTGACGGTGCTGTAGGTCATCCTCCTAGAGTGTGAAGGAAGGCTGCTCTCGCCCCCCGTTAACTGCATAAATTTGTGGCTTTTTCTGGGGTCACGGGGTAGAAAGTGGGTGAATGGTTTTAGGTTATTTTAAAATGAAGTATAATCAAGGATTATTCAGAATTCAAAGTTGTACGGTGATGGAAATGCTAATTATTTTGTAAAGTAATGGTAACTCACAGAGAGGTTATTCAGATCTGCAGTGCAGCTTATTCCTATCCTGAGAGTGTAATTTCCACTGTTATAACCCCAGTTGGTTTTTCAGTTGGTTTGCTTTTTAAGTCCAAAGTGATAGCGAATGTGCTGTAAATCCAGTATGCTGCTCTACAATCATGGCCAGTCCTTGCTGTCTTCATGTGCCTTCATGAAAATGATTCTTTAAATAACTTTGCACCTGATGTCACTTGTGGACGGTGGGCAAGATAAATATCAGTGTGTGCGTTTAAGGTTCTGATTAATCTTTGCACCCCTAGTGCCTGAAAGCACAATGGTAATTACCACATGACTCAAATGTTCCGTCTCGTAAAAAGTTAGAAATGAAAACACTGATTAGATTAGCTTCTTGTAGTTTAAGGTGAAATGAGATCAAGTCGCTGCAAGCCTGAGCGGAATATTCACAGCTTGCTCTCTCTGGCCTTTCTGAGTAGCAGAACGGAGCAGGCAGCTTTCTGCTGATGAGAGTGGGTCTGAAATGGACCTGTTATCTCGGGCTACTCCCCCAAACCAGCACGCGGCAGCGGTCTGACACAGACGATCTGTCACAGGGAGGCATCTGTGAAGTTACACGTTTATCGGCATGTCATTTTGTCCCCCTATCCGTTTAATTCGTCATGAACATGGTATTTGATAATGTAGATCCTCACTTGCTCTGTGTAGGTTCCCATATTCACATCGCTTTTACGGCTTTGTATCACTACTGCGATTTACCTATAAATCTCGATTCAGTCTGTGACGATTTTTCCGTATTTTGCATTGATTTTCATTAATTTATTGCCAAACCCTTTAACACCAGCAGGAGAATTCAGATTCCGTTGTGTAATGTTTTATTTCTCCTTTGCTGTTTAAAAACCGTAATGTGCAAATTTATGTTTGCGCAACAAAATTCATAGTTTGTGCAATTGGGAGTTGAAGAACGCACACGGCTTTATTTGTTCTGCTTTATATCCCCTGGTAGTCAAAGGCTGTTAATGCTTGTTAATAAAATTTATTCTGTTTTTAAAATGTTGGAGTGTTAACCATCAGGATACCATGGTAACACCATGGTGAGTATTGTATCGTGGGCTAGTTGGCAACCCAGTGCTAATATTTACATATAGAAGAATTATGAAATGATTGTGCCAATTAAATGTTCATCATTTTCCTCAAACCTGAACAGGCAGTCGATTTATGTCTGATGGCATTTTCGGTCTTTCACACGTTTCTGAAATCAGGTCAATGGCTGGGATATGACCATGGTGACACACGACCAGGCAAGGAAGAGACTCACTAAGAAAAACGAGGACGTGGTCCGGCTTCTGGTTACCCGGAAGTCGCTCGAGGACGCCGTCAGGAATGCAATGGTGTAGTAGCTCAGAGGCACAGCTGAAATCCTGAAGTGAGCAGTGGAAGATCTCGGAAGTCAACCTGTCGGCCGAACATTCCTGCTTCCTCTCAATACAACCGTCTGAGTGCAGCCCTTCATTGTTTCAGTTATACTCTTAATTAGAATTTAATTTGCAATGTAACCTTCACCCGAATAATCATTTGGTCACATATTGGTCATTATTGCTCAGCTCAATTGTAATTCTCTTTCTGCATGTGCCATCTTTGAATGCTCATGAAAAATCAAAAACTGGTAATAATATCGGTTGCCGTCGCAATTCCAGTCCTCTCGGGACACTGGGTCTGCTGGTGCCTGATTAAGCCGGGCACAGATTTTCAATCATTCATCCACCTTCGGTCTGCTTTTCCTGGTAATAATTCCTGATATTAACTGATCAAACAAAAATGGTATTTAGGCAGTTTTTTGTATTAAACAGGATGTTGCTTAAATGATAAATTCCTACTAATTCTTTTATATATTCAAGGTCTAAAGCCTGAGTCGTCATCAATCAGTCTAAATAATAAGCATTGATTTGGGTGAAAGGGGATTTAATCTTTACTATCATGTGCCCTGTTTGCTCAGGTGACCAGTTGGCTGTCAGTCCTTGTACTTTTCCTGTTGATAGATCTGCTTCACATTACTCATCATTTGGATTTTTATTGAACTAGTTTCCTTTTTCCTGAATTCAGCACAAAGATGTCCGGTGATGTTTTGTACGTTTATTTTTGACTGTTAAATCTCAGCAAAGTGCCATTTAGTGATTCAAAATTTGGTTCTTTGAGTTGGTCTTTTCTACAATTTCACAGTTACCTTTTATATTTTTCTAAATATACATGTACCAAAGAGCGTGGTATATTTCTTTTTTTTAAAATAGATATATAAACACATTTGTGCACTAAATTAGATATAAAAGTGTGAGTTTTTTTTAACGAGGGAGTAAGTGTGTATGAGTTATTTCCCAGTATCGCTGCTTGTTTGATTTGTGAAACTCTCAGCTTACGTCAGTGACTCCACTGGTGCGGCGCAGCGGCCATTCCCAGGTCGGCCCCTAGGTGGCTCCTGCGGACCACGCAACGCCGGCCCACTGCGCAGGATGACCGCAGCAGTGCCATTACCTTCGCTTAGGCAGAATTTCTTGTGCAACTGCGTTATTGTTGAATCAGTAGTTTTCTCGCTTTACAATGAGCATCAGTGATGTTTGTTGAAATGATACACTGGAATATTGTGGTCCAAAGGTTGATAGATCAGAAAAATAAAGTTGATATTAAATTCACTGAAGTGATCATTACAGCAGTTTAATGCGGTTTTGTTGTTCATTACTAAAGTGCAAATCTTAAAATAAAATAACCCGTTAACACTATACGACCACTTGCATAATAATGGCAGCAGGTGGTGCAGCACACAATCTTATCTGAATTACCACTAGGGGGGGCTACTCTAGGTTGTGGGAGTTATGGTTCAGCTTGTATGTCCTGTTCCATCACTAATTAAAACACCTGAAATGCTTACACTTAATAGATGATAGACTTAAAAGGTATATTACTAAAGGCATGATATATTAGATGTGTAAATGACATGCAGTGTTTTTGCAGTTGTGAATATTGATTGATCTCCCTGGTTCCTTAGCCCTCAGGTGCCTGAGCGAAAAAATGCTTTTGATTTCGTCTCAAAAATTGCATCATTACCACACTAGAGAAATAGACTTACTGGATATACTGGCACGTGGCCTATTCTCTTCCCTGTCAGTGATTGAGACGCATGACGTTGGATCCATTTTCAATAGCATTCAGAAGACCGTTGTTTAAATTCCCTTGAGAACTCCAAGGAATTACTGTTGTTTACATTGTTTAAAACTGATCTGAATCATAAGCACAAAGCTCTATTGAAAGAGAGCTGACAGGGAGCCAACATTTAAGTCATAGTTAAGACGCAGTTGATTCAGCTTCTTTAAATCCACGCACAGCTAATTTTCATGCCAGTATCTACACGCTACTTTAACAAAGGCTACAAAAGAGTGTTGATGGATCTGACTGAAATGTCAGGCTGAATGAATGCAAAATTTTACCTTTCAAACCGCTTCAATAAACCGTAAATTCACTGTTTATTACCATGGAAAATGTATTTGTGGTTCTTAAAAAAAACCGCATGGAGAATAACTTTGGCGTACATAACCTGTAGCTGAGAAGAAAGTGTTGCCCTATTTTTACAGTTTATCACTATAACCCATTCTGTGCGCGCAGCACCGTGTTGGGAAAATGAGATACATGCATATGTATATTTACATTATGTGACACTGGGATAGTGCAGATAAGGCGTTTGATGATGTAGATATCAGTCGAAAGTAAAATATGAACCATTTGGACAAATTTGCAAGTTTATTGCACGAAGCTAATTTGAGCTGGTGTTCTAACCTGACTCAAGGCAGTAAAAAAAGAGGAGGACACATGTTTTTAACTTAGAAACTCAAAGCAAGAATGAAAGTGTGATCAAAGATCATAAATAATGCAATATAGTCAGTAGGAACTTTGGCCGCGCGAGATGTCGGGTTTTACGCAGCGTAAAGCTACTGCGACAAGCACAAACTGACCACGATAATGCTTTTGTTTCCATTAGCCTTCGGTTTGTCTTCTAAAGTGGTCCAAACCTGACCGTTACTACTAAAAGTGCGATAACATGGTTACGTTAGGCTTTGCTGATAGCGGTGTCAGTGTGACACTTTATTCGCTGTTTTTATCACACGTTTCACGGGTAAGATTGTTAGCTGGATACCTATAGCGCTTCAGATAGCAATCTGCAATCAAGAGTAAAAAGTTAAAAATATAAGTGATTTATTCCTTGCGCTTGTCATGTATTCTTTTAGAATCACACACCTTCAGCCAATATTAATATTCATTTCAGCTGCTTTGTAAATCATTAATAATATATCCCTACAAAATTTCCATGGAGACACAACAACATGTCTGCTGACCTTAAAATAAACCAGAATCAAATTAAATATCATTTATTTTGTCTTATTCTCATTGTTATGCATATGTGATTCCAAAGCAGTACGTTACCTTTCTATTTCCTCTATTACCATTAAAGACTGATTCTTTTATATAGAAACAGACAGTATTTAGCATCAGCTGAACATTTAAACAGCCCGCTATGTTTTCCCAGCATCCTGTGACCTCTTACAGCGCGGCAGTGATGATGTCATTCCTTTTCCAATATCCCAAAGGATACGGAATCACATTTAATGTCTATAATGATATACAGATCTGAACAGCGGCCAACAAGATTAGGCGAGATTCACAGATCTGCTAATTAAATTCAGTGAGATGATGAGAAATTGCTCTGTTGTTGTTATGTAGCTCCATCACGGAAATATTGCCTGATTTTCATTTTGTGAAAAGTATAGGGCAGCAGCAGTTTCTTGAAATAGTGCCACTCTGATATGAACTGCACAGTACTGCACACCTTTGAGGCCAGTAACCTGCATGTGCATTGTGTGATGGGTGGCGAGGTGTTTCACTGCTTAGCGCTGCTGCCTCACGCCTCTGGGACCCGGGTTCGAGTCTCCGCCACAGCTTCATTTGTGGAGTTTGCATGTTCTCCTAACGTGGTTGCCGGGTTTCCTCCAGGTACTCCGGCTTCCCGCCACAGTTCAAAAACATGCTGAGGCTGACTGTAGTTACCAAATTGCCCGTAGGTGTGAATGTGCCCTGCAGTGGGTTGGCAGCCCTTCACGGTTTGTTCCCCGACTTGCGCCCGTAGCCTCCGGGATAGACTCCTGACCCCCCGCGACCCTGAATAGGATAAGCGGTTACGGAATATGGATGGATGGATGGATGCATGTGTATTGTTATGTGCATAAACCTTATTTCAATGCAAAGAATAATTTAGCTAAAGGCTGCTATGGGAATGAGGATAGTTTCTGCAAATATGAGTGTGTGGTCTTGGGGATCTCTGGGGAGACACGGTGTGGCAGTGACTGGGGGGGCGGTATTAGAGTATGACGAGATTTTCTCAGTTGCCTGGTGACTCTCTAAAAACACAGATCAGAAAGTAAATTTGAGGCAAGGCTGTAAAGATCAGGTAGATCAAAGCATCACTAAGCAGCTGAACGTGACACGTGCATATTACATATTACAAAGGTGTCTTTCAATGGCTTTTCCTCAGAAATAAACCATTTTAGCAAGGAAGCAATTAGCAGTTATTAGCAGAATATTTTGTATGTGATGATTCACATTAAGAGCATAACTCCGGGCTGACCATTGGGGGGGTCGAAGTCTCCGCCCCTTTACGGAGGCCCGGTGGGTTCTATTGGCTGGTTTTAATTTAATTTTCTTGCATTCATGCATTTATTTCATTAAGCCTAAAAGTGACACGTATGGGGCTTCCGGCTGGCAGCGGGAAAATAATCAGGTGACATTTAAAAGGTGACACCCCCTATTTAGTGACCTTTTCCTGTGAGCTTGGTGATGATGATACACCGATGATGTTTACACTTTCATCCTTTAATGTTGGCAGGGCTCTACAGAAAAATGCTCCCCTATAAACTCTTCATCCATCCATCCATCCATCCAACCATCCATCTGTCTGTTCATCATAAATACATCCATCCATCCATCCATCCATCCAAAATGCTTACCCCCGACAGGGTCCTGGCGGCTGGGAATTATAGTTCACAGGGCTGGGGACCCTTTGGATGGGATGCCAGTCCATTTCTGGCCATACACATATAATCGCGTAATACTGTCCCTAAATAATCCTACACCATTAAACCATTGTGAGAAAAGAAAAATGTCACACAACATAACAATGAGGTGTTATTTTACTATACATGCCAAGCAGGGTATGAAATTGTTTAACAATTTTGTGAAAAGTTATAGAAACATTTTACAAAATCACAAATTAAATTTTTACTGCCATGATTTGGCCCCCATTGGTATGTGAGTGGTGGTCATGAGGAAGATGATGAATTCCTGAAATGTGTAACATGTCAAGCTGGGAGGGGGGGGATGTGATGGTGTGTTACGATTAAATGAGCTGTCAGTGAGTATAAGGCAGTAGTCATGGTGACATGCAGAGGTCATGCCGACGACATGTCAGGGACACGTGTCAGCGATTATGCTAAGAGATTATGGTGAAATAGTCATCTATTCTACCATTGTTTGTCTTCAAAATTTGCTTGTTGCTAGGTAACTGCGAGATTAAAAATACATAATGAAAAAAATAAAATACAGACGCCGATATTCCCCAAAAGGTTCGAAAGGGTACAGCTAGAAACTGCATGTATACAAATTTAAATAAAACACATGTATTTTAAATGTAATATTTTTATTTAGGGTGGCACAGGGTTGCACTTTTGTGTCACACCCCCAGGGTCTGGGGTTCAAATCCTGCCGCCACTCTCTGTGTGGAGTTTGCCTGTTCTCCACGTGCTGTGTGTTGCCTTTCCAGTTTCCTCCTACAGTCGAAATACTTGCAGTTAGGCTGATTTGCATCTAAGCTGCGGTATAGTGTGTGATTGTATGTGTGGGCCTCTGTCCTGTGATGGACTGGCTTCCCATCCAGGATGCACGCCAGCCTTGTGCCCTGTGATATCTGCAAACTCCACATGTGACCCTGTTCCTCTGAAGAGGTTGCAAGATGGGGGTATATAATTTAGATGTGGCATCAAATCTACTAATCATAAACTGAAGATAAATCAAGCTTTCCTGTATATAATTTTAACTACCTAATTTTCTGAAAGTTAAATATTTCTCTGGTATTTAGTGTCCTCGCTGTACATAAATCCTAATAAAAGAGGAATATTAAAACCATTAATCAGGTATATTCCATGATTGTAATCTGCATGCTAGAGAATAATTGCCTGGTTAAATACGTGTGATGCTCCCCCACCTCCCACACAGCGACGGGCCCTGCGGGTTTCCATAGTGATGAAATCGGCTGCTTTTACATGAATACGCTGATCTTAGTGTCTTTTAAATCAAAGAGAATCTGGACATTTTACATTCTTTGAAATCACTGATAAACACATATAAATAACATAATTTAGAATGAATAATTTGCACCAAGGCAAATGAACCAATAATGGAAATAAGTACAGCCTCTAAAATCTGTAATGACAGGGCTGTACGTATTGGTCATTGGGAAGATGTTCTCGTCCAGAACAAATATCCTGTGTTGCCCAGAATAGACAAGATAAATGACTCCAGAAGGAATCATGGAATGCAAATTCCTAGGAGAATATATTCCTTAACTTTTTTCCCTGCATGTTCCACTTACTTGTATGCCTGCAGTTTAAGACGGTTCTGTTATTCCCCCCCCAGAGGTCCGAATTCCATCAGCGGCACTAAGTCCGCGACCCGCCAACTGCGCGCTCCTACTGGCAGGAATGCTGAAGTCGCGAATTCTGTGGCTGTACTACCTTGAAGTCAGTGGTTGACTCCTTTTAAATGACAAGCATGTGGAAGATTACAGTACAATTTTAAAAGAAAATTAGTCATTTGCTTTTATGATTTTGTAGTGGTTGAATTCACTTCTTATTTGGCAGATGCAATTCTTAATTTAATGTCCGATATGTAATATATTTAAATATGATTTAATATTTTAATAACACATTTTGCTTTAGATGGACAATATAAGCCTTGTGGCTTGGTCTTAGGTGAAATGTTGAGGTACACTACTGCTACTGTAACCGTGCCTAGACTAAGTAGATTATTACAGCGCTACTTAAGGTTTTGGCTGATAGTGATGGCATTGCATTCAGCATACCCAGCACACAAATACACATCGTTATTCAGATAACTTTGGCACATACATATGCACGCACAAAGGTCCAATGGCAGCTACGTGGGTGGCAACGTGGGTTGGCAGGCGGTTCAGGCTGTTTGATCGCGGGTCCCATAAACATGTTGTGCGGAGGTAGGTAATCGTGGAGAAGTCAAACGTACAACGACATACACAGGGAAAGTATAACAACAAAATCACACTCACACAATAGCTGCTCTATTTTGAACTACGCATCGTTTGCATATTATCCCACATGAGTCCATAGTCATAATCTCCTTGCCCAAGTGAAGATCAAAAAAGGGTGATGCCACCCAGAAAGGGGCAGCAGGTCCCTCAGCGCCTGAGGATCTTTAACCTCCGCCTCCCTCTCACCGACCCTTCCAGCCGCGTTCTCCGCCGCGTTCCAGCCGCGTTCTCCGCTGTTCCCGCGGCGGGTTTAGCGCAATAAAGATCCCTGCGCGCTCTGCCGAGGGAAATTTACTGGAGTAGAAACAAACGACCACTGGATTTCTGCCATAGGCACCATAGGCTGACACGGTGTTTACGGGAGTAAACGGAGGAACGGAACGGGGGAAAGAGAAAGCCGCCGCAGGCAGGTACGCGGCAGTCCGGCGTCTGTCCGCTTAGCGGCTTGCGGACTGCGGAAGGTTGGGCTGCTTTTCACTAACCGCTGCTATTACTATTATTTGAAACGGAAGGAATTGGTTTTAATGCAGATATACGCGATTTAATGTATTTTCTTCTATGAATGAAAGTGTTACTTAATTTCTCTTCATTGTATTAACATGGCAATTTATTTCAAAACTAGTTTGCGTTTCAAATGAACGCAAGTATAACGAATCATACTATTTTTAATGATCATTTTATTTAATCTTAAATATTTCATATCGAAATTTAAACAAAATAGAAATAGGAATATGATAGAATAGAATAAACCTGATAGAATATAATACCTTGCGTTCTGTCGCCGTTTAAAAACGTTAAACAGTTTCTGTTATATAGAATCAATATTTATTAGAGTAATGGTTGAAGTCTTATAGTTCAAACGTTCTGAAGCTTGCAGCGTTTGTGAATTGTGTCAAAACGAAATTGCTGCAATTTTGAAACAGGTTAAGTTTCGAACGAAGTTGTATTCTATTCGAAGTCCTGATCACCGGTAAGCGGAAAAACAGTGACAGCTTCATTAGTAACATGCCCCTTCGCTGCATTTACGTGGTTTATTTTCTGATTTTGGCAAGTCTAGCAAAACGTGAGATTATTTGACTGAGACAGTAACCCGCCGACCGGGGCTGACTGGCCGCCTGGCCGCCCGGCGGCCGCTTTGTAGCGGCGTGTGTCACCCCGAGGCTCCAGAAGGTCAGGTCAGGTCAAGTGGGCTTTCTATGTCCGCTTTTTGTGAAATCGGAATCACTCAGAGACTTATAAAACGCATATCAGTCCATTTTTTTAGCAGGGGTAGAACCTGGCAGCCACGAGGCAGCTGGGCTGCTTCGGTAAGAATTGCATCCTGACATGTAGTTGTATTCATAATAGTGTATATAAAAGTGTTCAGCTGTTGTTTTCGCCTTTATAAATGAGTCTGCGAGCTTATGAGCTTAGTTTCTAACTTTGATGGTGAGTAAAGCGTCACGAGAGACTATGTGATCCCCTGTTAGACACTTTTATGGTTGTATGGTTAATATGCCCTGTTACCGCGGTGTTCCAATTCACTGCAGATTCTACTAGGTCATTGTAACCTGTTATAACGGCTACTGGGCGTTTCATCCGTAAATCCATCAATCTTCCGTGTCACTTATAGGGTTTTTCCTGCATTGGCCGGTTTATGTTGTACTGTTATTTGCCACCCAGTCCTTCTCCAATCCGATACAACTTTAAGAGAAGTTATAACATTCTGGAATTGGAAAGATTAATAAATA
Source organism: Isichthys henryi (assembly GCA_026776945.1). Classification (NCBI taxonomy): domain Eukaryota; kingdom Metazoa; phylum Chordata; class Actinopteri; order Osteoglossiformes; family Mormyridae; genus Isichthys; species Isichthys henryi. The sequence goes on along the minus strand of JAODJX010000035.1, from coordinate 1,400,935 downwards.
TTTTTCTGACTTCTTTTAATAGTTTTTATCTTTGTAAATCGATGACCAAAGTGTCTCAGTGATGCATCCTTGAACATCTTAAACTTTCACAATGTATTTTTTAGCATTCATTATTTTTTTAGTGAATGTTAACTGTATAATCTACTTTCTGTCTAAGGAACTTTGCTGTGCTGCCTGTCTGCACCATCTGTTCTGTAGCTTCCCTGTCGTTGAGCTCACCATCAGTACACTGCAGATAATGGAGGACTGTCACATGGGCCATCGTTCCACCTCTCCTCCCAGCCTTATCTCCGTTCCTCAGTAGCTCTACCTTAACAGAAGCCCGGGCTCAGCATTCCGGCAAGGACACGCCATCTTCATAGATTCAAGCTTTCATTGTTCTTGTCCGTAATATCCAAAGTCAACGTCAGTTAGGTAATGTACGTCCTTATTCATTAATATGCTGTCAAGTAATACAGTGACTTAGCTGGTAAGGTTGTGACCTCACACCCCTGGGTTATGACTTCTCACTTATGCAGTTCCTGCTTGAGGATTTGACATGTTTCCCTCCCACATTCTCAGAATCCAGAGACATCCAGTTAAATTAAGGGTTCTCTCTATACTGAGTGTGTGTGTGTGTGTGTGTGTGGGTCAGAAACACAGTACAATGTGATAGAAACCTGTTATTTTGAAGTTGTGGGGACCGTTCTTTCGGTTCCCACAAGGGAAAATTCAATTTTATAAAAATCAAAAAACTAAAAATGCCAAAATTCTTGTATTTTGTTAGGTTACTTATGGTTACGGCTGGGTTAGGGGTTAAGGGCGTCATCGCTGGGATTGAACGGTCCCCATAAAGACAAAAAATACAAGCAAGTCTGTGTGTCAGTGTGTAGCCTGTGGCAGACTGGCTTCCTGTCATGGGTACAGAGCGTCAAGTCTCAAGTTCCTCTACTATCATGAAGGTTGCTGGATGCTCATTTATTTAGCATTTTCTCTGTTCTGTTGTTTTCCATGTTACTGTCTCTTGCCTTTGTGCCTCCACATGATTTTGTTTACATGTGTTGTTTTCTTCTGGCTGAAGGATTTAATTTGGAAAAACAGTAATCCTACATATACATGTAAATGCTTATGGTAAGACGTCGGAGTGCGTCTTTAGTTTTGTGCGAATAACACGTCACCCTTTTCCTCTCTGCTGCTGTTTACTAGCTGCTGAGATTCCGTGTTCCTTCTGTTTACACACAGCTCATACATTCTCCTCATATCCCTTCCCCTCCTGCAGTTCCCAGTGCACCTCGTCTTCTGGATCAGCTTATGGAGCCCATCATGACTGAGAAGCATTCCAATAGCCATAGCCTTTTCCTGAGCAACGACGCCAAAGAGGCTGACCTCCCCAACAGACGCTCACAGCCTCGGGACATGCCGACCGGAGCATCCGGGCCCTGTGGCCGCTGGAGCGCCATCCCGTGCCAGGGCGTCCGGAACTTCTTCTGCCGGAACGCCTTTGTGATCTTCACTATGGTTTCGGTGGCACTAGGCAAGCAGTTCGCTGACATTCAGCACCATATTTACAGTGCTAAGCCTGGATATTTACATTTATTTATCCAAAGCAACATACGATTGAGCAAGCAGGGTTGCCCTTGAGGAATTGGGATGTAGGACCTTATTGAAGCGCCCAATAACAAAGTCATTCTGCAGACTGCAAGATTTGAACTGGCAACCTTCTGGTCGTAGGCACTCTGTTCTAACCCCCTGAGCCGCTCCGAGTTATGACTTGCAGAGACTTTTGCAGCTTATTTTGCTTGCTGGGTAATTATGTTGCAAAGTTATGGCTTGGAATGTTTGGCACTGATGTTGATATGTTGATATTCCTGTTGATGTGTCACCTAGGAGTCATGGTGGGCTTCGCACTGCGGCCCCGCGATTTGTCTCTCAGAGAGATAAAGTATTTTGCCTTCCCTGGAGAGCTTCTAATGAGGGTGCTACAGATGCTGGTCCTGCCACTCATTGTGTCCAGCTTGGTCACAGGTAAGCAACTGGTGAACTTTTCCTGTCTTTCTGGAGAATGGGACTGACTGTCTACTTAACCTTCGAACTGAAATTCGTGTTATCAAAGCATTCCTATTGCAATGCAAATACATGCTGTTTGTGTATTTTCTGAAAGTATGTACACTAGACTAGTATTTAGAAGGTATGAAACTATTACAACTAATAGTTTTGAGTAGGTTATTCCTGTGACATCCCCACCTACAGTCAATAATCATTTACGGCTTCCTTTCAGACTATAAATCTTACGTCTTGGTTCATTTTTATGGTTTATTTATTAAGTCAAAATGGGCTGCTGGTTGCTGTAGTTTTGGAGTGACTACAGTATTTGATTCCAATTCTTTTTAAGACCTCAAATGAATTTGTCACATTGTTTCTATGCAAAGATAAATCAAACGAGCCAATTAGCATTTTAGATTCACAATACGTAGCTAAGCATGATATCCTTGGTAGATGCATGTGAAAAATAGGTGTAAAAGTTGTTTGTGCCTACATTTGTATCCTTTAGTACCCAATAAAATATGTTTTCACTATAAGTGAGTAAAGTCAGATGTTGTATCGGAAAAACACACCACCCAAAGTAAACACGTAATGAATACGGCATGAAATGCTCTTATGTTACAGGGATGTCCTCTCTGGACAGCAAGGCATCTGGAAGGATGGGAATGCGGGCTATTGTGTATTATATGCTGACCACCATCATCGCGGTCTTTACTGGCATTGCCATCGTGATGGTGCTTAAGCCCGGGAAAGGTGGCTGGGAAAGTCCGGCGCCCTCTAGCAGCAGCATCGAGTCAGTGCAAGCGGTGGATGCCTTCCTGGATCTGATCAGGTAAACAATGCGGGTGAATGCTGCTTCAATTAGAGATCGCAGTTCAAACAAACAAACTCCAAGGGCTTATTTTTAGCTTAATGTTTATTTCTGCTTTGGCTTTTGCAGAAATATGTTCCCTCCTAATTTAGTGGAAGCTTGTTTCAAGCAGGTAAAGCTGCCACTTTAACATTTTAGTTCTAAATGATTCTATATTTATAACTTAATGCCATTCTGTTTAGGCTTAATATGGAAATAATAACAGTTCCTCTGTTTTCTTTCGCCAATCCAGTACAAAACTCTGTACTCCAGACGCATGATCCAGAAGAATGTGACACTGCCAGTTAACGTGACCGATGCAGTCAATGTCAGCGGGGTCCTGTTGAACCCCGTTCTGCAGACTATGGAGGAAATCGTTCCTATGGCAGGCTCCTCTAGCGGGGTCAATGCTTTGGGCCTGGTGGTTTTCTCCATGTGCTTTGGATTGGTCATTGGAAACATGAAGGACAAGGGCCGAGCCCTACGAGACTTCTTTGACTGTCTCAATGAAGCCATCTTGCGTCTGGTGGCTGTCATAATCTGGTTGGTACTACGATTTTGGCCTTTATTTCCATGCGCTGGTTGAAGTACCGCTGAGACTTCACAGCTGTTTCTGTCATTGATCTAGAAATTGCCCTGTGTATGTAAAAATCACCTTGATTTTCCCCTTCTAATGAGATCACATTGACAACAGCTGTTTTATGATCTGAATTTAGTGCACGTTTGTAAAGATGTGACTTTAGTTTGTCCTGTGGACCAGGTACGCTCCGGTGGGGATTCTCTTCCTGATCGCGGGGAAGATAGTGGAGATGAAAGATTTGGCCCAGGTGGGGGGGCAGCTGGGGATGTACACGCTGTCGGTCGTCCTCGGCCTCCTCCTCCACGGTCTCATCGTCCTGCCGCTGATCTACTTCGCTGTCACACGCAAAAACCCCTTTATGTTTATCGGAGGGCTGCTGCAAGCTCTAATGACGGCCTTAGGCACATCGTCCAGGTGGGTGGGACGAGAGCAGAGACGCCTTTACTGACAACCACACAGGAAAACAATGAACGCTGCTCAGCCAAACCCCGCCAAGGTGTATAACGAAGCAGGCTACCTCTCCTTCTAAAGGCTTTCGTAAAGTTCTTAAGAATGATGCGTAATTCCCATTGAGCCGTTGACTTGATGTAACAGCGTCTCATCACGGAGGCTATACGTGCATTCTGTATGTATGTTTCAGCTCGGCAACACTTCCCATAACCTTTCGCTGCCTCGAAGAAAACAACAGGGTGGACAAGCGGGTGACACGCTTCGTGCTACCTGTGGGCGCCACTGTAAATATGGATGGCACCGCGCTGTACGAAGCTGTGGCAGCCATTTTCATCGCCCAGGTCAACGAGGTGGAGCTAAACTTTGGGCAGATTCTCACCATCAGGTGACGGTGCTGGACACAGGGGGCCATTTCAGACACTCATCTAACCCTCATCCATATTCCAGACATTGCTACTGTTCCCATCTTTATATTCACAGACACTAATGAAAAGGACCGGCTTCCTTTTCATCTTCCCGATACTTAGGCTGTGTTTTGCTTCTCTGCTCCAAGAATTAAATGGAGCCTTAAAAATTCATCCCGCGTCCCTAATGGTTTTCTCTTGACTGCTTAGTATCACGGCAACAGCTGCCAGCATCGGAGCCGCAGGCATTCCTCAAGCAGGACTGGTAACCATGGTGATTGTATTGACATCAGTTGGACTGCCCACGGAGGACATATCGTTGATCATCGCTGTGGATTGGTTCCTGTGAGTCTTCCTAAATGTCACCCCAATGCAGGCCAATAGAGCAATGAATTCTCTTTGAAAGGTTAAGACTGCAAATATGAACCCTGAAGTTTCAGATTCTTAATGCATTTTAATTCCGTTTGATTCACTGCAGATGCATTTTTAGTTATTAGTAGCAAGGTTTCTTTAGATTATTCGAACTGCAGCGTAAAATGATGCACCGTCCTGTTTAAATGTGATAAATCACATCAATATGTCTGACAGCCAAACCCAGTGACGGATTTGCATGTTTGAGCAGTGATCGCCTGAGGACCACTACGAACGTTCTGGGAGACTCTCTCGGCGCTGGAATCGTGGAGCACCTGTCCCGTCGGGAGCTGCAGACTCAGGACACTGAGATGCGCAGCTCTGTTGTCGTAGAGAGTGAGGAGCCCATCCAGAGCATCTGCCTGGGAAACGACGCCCATGAATGTCGCAATAGCAAGACACCCACATGACGGAGGATCTTTCTCTAAAAAATATGGGCCATCAGGTTCTCCCTGTGTCCTTCAAGCCCTTAGCGTGTTGCCCCACCTCTCCGTCCTTCAGCATGGCTCTATGTTTAGAGTGTGTGGCTATAAGACCTTTGATCATGAGTTTGAAACCAGCTTCTTCCTTATTTGTAATTATTTTGTTCCCCAGTGTTTATTTTCTACTTTAGTTTTCTTGTCCCTAGTTTCTGGTTTGCCTTCTGTGTTGGGATTTGCTACGTGCCCGTTTTTGTGATTATGTATCACTTGCCCTTGTTATATTCTTCTGTTTCTTAGTTTCCCTGTTGGTCTCTGGGCTCCTTGATTAACTTTATTTGACCCCCCCGTTTCCCTGTCCATCATGATTACTCTGCCTGATTGCTCCTTGTCCTGCACCCACTCTGATTGGTTAATTGTTCCATGTCTCACTCCTGCTGCTTCGCTACCTGGTTCAGTTTGTGTATTTATGTTCCTGCCTTAGGTAGGTTCGTTGGTCATTATGTTAGGTGTGACCCTGTGCTAGATTATGAGTTTGCCGTCTGCTCCTGGACCTTATTTCCCCGTCATTTCTTATACTTAGTTATTGGTTTCTCCATTTTATTTGTTGACCCCTCGTGGTGCTTTCGTTTGTAGTTTTACCCGGTATATTTACTCTTATTGTCTGAGCTGCTAGTGGCTCGTCACCTTCTCTTCTTGCCTGCACTGCGCCCCTTTCCCATGATAGAGATGGGAGTTCGGAACGGGGGGCCAGTGTGAGGCTCTGGCTGCACTCTGTGTTTAGGGCTGCTGGTGCTTTAAAAGCTGAGCGTCAAAAAGCTGCAGTATGATTTTACACACAAACATGTGCGTGCAAATCACTCAGTACATCTTGTCCTTGGCGTTTCTTTGCAAGTTATGTAATTATTTGTTATACAATTTTTAAATTATATAATAGTTTGTTTTTGACAGCTTTTCAAAAAATATTGCCCTCTTTAGCTTTATTAGTGAAAGTTGACATGGTGGTATAACTTTATTTATATAGTTTAATTGTATGAGTATCTGGAGAATCTTCTTTAAATACTCGAATTGAGCCGATTGCCGTCCTTTTCTGCAGTTGTCAGTATTCTGCTCTTCAGTTCGTACCGTCAGACGCTGCCATAATGCAGCATTTACTTTTGTGATTTCAGTTTTCTATTGCAGAGTTACAATGTATCCATTGATCTTGGTGTGTGTGCTTCTTATATATGGGTATAAAATGGACGTGGAGCTAATTATATTTATGTGACGATCAATGACTATGATCTGGATGCTGATTATAAGTAACACTAATAGTTCACCTAAGTAGTAATTTTTAAAGAGAACTCCATAACCCCCCACTTTCCATAACCCCCACACGATGACACATACTTATAGAGCCTTAACTATCTTCTTGATTCATTTTTTTTATGTTTTATATATTTCGTTAATTTATGTGCATTCAAGTCTTTACCATATTGAATGCATGTCCAATCATTTTAATGCAGCTTTAATGTGATATATATTATAGTGAAATAATATATGAGCTATAGACGACTTTACTAATCCAATCTAATTATGTCACACATTTTTTTTTACTTTTTAAGTTGTATATGTTTTTGAAAAACTATTGATGGCAGAATGACATTTGTACAAAATTTGTATTGTAAACTTTTTGCATTTCTAAGTGCCATGTTTCATGGCTCACAGTGCTGTCGAGTGCCATATATTATATATAACGAATAAAATAAATATCCACATATCCTGTCAGGTGTAATTCTCTCTGTGTAGCAGCTCCCTGGGAAGATTGTACCAAAAACGACAACAAAACATAAGTGTTTTCTGTCATGTGCTGACAATACATAAATCTTTCATTCGGCCTACCGAGGCGTTGATCTTGTCCACCTTGGCATGGTGTTTTAATGAAATACGAGGGAGATAAATGAACGTGACACTTCCTGGGCTCTGAAAAGTCTCTTTGTTATGAGGGAATGTGTTCACCTTCCAACCTCTTACCCTTGGGCCTGAATCGCAAAAAGTGAAATTTGCTGGTCAGCCAGAAAGCATGTGGGATTTAAGGCACCCCAGTGTAAACGGCCATTATCTTTATTGACTTACATTTAGCCAACATGACCTAAAATCTGACAAATTCTCTTGGTAACCCAAAAATCAGGGAATAACCTGTCCTGGTTATATTCCCTGCCCTACGATGGGTTTGCACCCCATCCTGGGTTATTCCCTGCCCTGCGATGGGTTGGCACCCCGTCCTGGTTTATTCCCTGCCCTGCGATGGGTTGGCACCCTGTCCTGGATTATTCCCTGCCCTGCGATGGGCTGGCACCCCGTCCTGGTTTATTCCCTGCCCTGCGATGGGTTGGCACCCCGTCCTGGTTTATTCCCTGCCCTGCGATGGGTTCGAGCCCCGTCCTGAGTTATTCCCTGCTCTGTGATGGGTTGGCACCCGTTCCTGGGTTATTCCCTCCCATGTCCCCATAGCTTCTGGGATAGGCTCCGGACTCTCGAGACCCTGCATAGCACAATCTAGTATAGAAAATGGATGAATGACATTAACCTGAAGTTTTTTTTAACCATATCAACTCCAAACTGGGACACTATTTTTTATTCAAATCTATCTTTTTTATATATCTAAGATGCTTTTTGAAGTACAGAATATTGCCAAACTACTATCTGAACTTTGTTTAATATTTGCAACTTTTTACCCCATACGGTAAAAAAGTGGGTATTCATCAAGTTGTGAGGACATTTGGTCCCCACAAGGTAATATATACCTGGACACACACACACACACACACTGATAACTGGACCCAGGAATCCCATGTTAAACCCAGCTGGGCTGTACTTCTTTCCCCTAACCCTGGCCACCAGTATGTCTGGGTACGAACTGCATACACATGCAAGTATGAAAATAAAGCTGACATTTTACTGGAGAAAGCAGTCTCCGGCCATCTGTTTAACCTTAGTTCTGCATAAAGAAGACAGAATACATACACAAAATATATACTTCTGTGAGTGAGGGAGGGGTAACATAAAAATCCCAGCCACTTCACCCCCTCCCAAGCTCACTATTTGGAATGCTCTCAGATTGCATGATGTTGCTCCTCAAGTGAATCCTAACAGCATTAAAACTCCTGCTGTTAGAAGCTGACCGACTCCTTGTGTGGGGGGGGGGGGGGGGCGCGGGCGGGCGGGGCGGGGGCGGGGGCGGGGGCGGGGGGGGGGGGGGGGGGGGCGGGGGGGGGGGGGG
>JAODJX010000035.1:1346443-1363334 GCA_026776945.1 Isichthys henryi | reverse complement strand
TAGAGGAGGTGGGGGTAGTCCTGAGATAAAGCTGAGTGTCATCAGCATAGCAGTGGAAAGATAAACCATGCCTGCTAGTTTTATCACTGTGTCCCTGCTGTTAACATTTAACTTCTGGTTTTTATAAAATATTACACCTTTGAGGAAAAAGGCTATTTTTCAGCTTCTATGTATTACTTATAGAAATATTTTTTGACAATTTAAGAACTTTTCTGCAAGATTCACTGATAAAAGATTGAGACAGTTTCTGCCAAACAACGAAATGTGGCATTAATTTAGCCACAGTGTCCACAGACCTCTGAGAAATCTCTACAAAGCCTCTTCAAAGTTGTTCAAAACGCAAGATGCCATAAATCCAGTCTCAGAGGCACATTTGATCAGAATCGGGTTTTTATGAAGGCCCATTATCATCTGTGTATAATTATGTAATTACTCATGTATTAATCTTCCTGTTCTGGTAATTAGTTGACAGCTGAAATTTTTAAAAATATCCTTTCATATGTCAGGGAGAAACAGTCAGAATCATAAAGCACAGCAGTGACTTTATCTCACCTTATCTTATCTTATCTTATTGTAGCGTAGTTTGTCTTATCTTATCTTAGTTTACCTCATCTTATCGTATCTTATCTTATCTTAGTTTATCTTATCTTATCGTATCTTATTTTAGTTTATCTCACCCTGTCTTATCTTAGTTTATCTTATCTTATCGTATCTTATTTTAGTTTATCTCACCCTGTCTTATCTTAGTTTATCTTATCTTATCATACTTACAGCTATAAAATAATGTGCCTAATCAATTCTGAGAAGAATATTATGTTCATTGGTTTCAGTTGATGGATTACATTTATTTTTTAGCAAACACTTTTAATCAAAGTGACGCACAATTGAGGAAGCAGGATCCTCAGAGCTACTGGAATTTAGGATCATAGTGGAGCTACTGTAAGTTAGGGTTAGGGTTAGAGCTACCAGGTGCTCCTGAAAACATCTAGCACAGAGTCTGTGCCCTGCGAAGGGCTGGCATGCCGTCTGTGATGATCCACAGCTTACCACAGACCCGTGGCCCTATGTGACCAGGACCCCGTACTGCGTAAATGGGCTGAAGAGAGCGGGAGGCAAACTGCTTCGCTAAGCACCAGCACAGTGCCGTGAGTAATAAGCATGCGATACATGTGACTCAAATGACTTCAGCTTACTTTTACCGGAGTTTGGGGTGCGGAAGCTCATGCTGGGATTCAATCACTCTTTGTTTCGCCTAATAGCATGGAGACTCAGCAGTGGCACTGACGCTTCAAACCTCCGTGTTTGGTGTTTGAAGATGTTTGGAAGATTGATGAATTCATTAAGTTATTTTTGACAAATGTTAAATGAAGTGGATTTTTTGGCATTTGCGGTTTTCAAATTAGATTACCTTACTATTTTATCATTTCTGAAGTCAATGTATTTGGTTTGTTGTTCGCTAAACAATGCGTTCATGAAAAAAGAACTGAAATTGCTTGCACCCTTTTACCAAAGTCGATTTTCAGATGAAAATTATGGTGTGTTGTTGCTTAAAAGTTCTTGTGCCTGCGTTTATTGAACAAAAGCATATGGTCTGATTTCTGAGGAATCAGCTGGAGCACGGGGGTGGGGGGGTTTGGTGCAGCTGGGCTTTCATCAATACTATCTTTATATAGTCATATGGGCAGTCATTGAGTTCTGTTTAATAAATGTACTTTTTAAATGTATCCAAAAATGTATTCTGCCATTTTTTTATGTTAAATGTAAAACTGGTAAATAGCAAAATATTGATTCAACCCCAATAAAGGTGAACTTTTGTGATAAGTAACGTAAGAACATTTTATTAATCTTATGTGTTAATTTGACTTCTGGCAACTGCTGTGAAAATCACAATTAGTATCACGTGCTTTTAAAATTATTTATGGAAATCAGAAATGGAATTGAATTTCTGTGAAACACATATTTTTATATGTTGAGCATGCATGCCAAAGGAACCACTTCCCAGGATTCACCTTGAAGGTAATATGATGTATATATCATATATATCAAAGGGTTTCAGGCTTTACATCTCATACCAACATGATTAACACTCGGTGGCCAGGTTATTAGTTACACCTGCCTGCTAATTCAAACAACATGTTCTTTGCAAGTACTGAATCATGTGACTGCAACTGAATACATACAGGAGACAGACAGAAGTCAAAAGGTTTACTTATCATTAGTATGATCACTAAGCATTAGAATGGAAAAGACGCCTCATCTGAGACATTTTGAACATGGTATGATTGTTGGCACCATATGGGTTGGGATTTTCACATACTACAGTAAAAAATGTACTTGAATACAGTTCTGTATAGCCACCTAACTTCTATTCTTTCAGACATTTTAGTTATTACCTTTATATTTTGAAATTATAATTTCATATGTATTCAGTTGAACATAATTGAAGCTAATAATTTATTTTACCATTTCAAAATATTCTCTTTGGGCATTAATGAATGTTCAATGAACATGACTCCAAAATGATAATAATTCATCCAGATAGGGCCAGAATCCAAACTATTTGCGTTGCCTTTGTGACAGGAAGTGCGGAAACAAGAGAGTAACTGGCAGGGGTCCAGCGGAGAAGTCAGATAAGGTTTCTCAGACTGCCATTAAATACGAACTGTTTGGAGTGCCTGGGATTCATCCCATAATCTAATGTGAAATGTTAACAAATAAAAGTGGAATACATTTAAAATCTAACAGAGAATCATCATGTGGAAGCATAGTATGTATAAGAAGAACATAAAGGCATCAAACAGGCACTGGCTAAGTTTGCTTTTAAGAAACTGATTTAAGCACAGAAGGAAAGAGAGATATGGCAGGATGCATTAATCAAAACCATTCTATATTTGTGGTGAGGATAAAGGAACTGCCTCATTCTCTTCTTAATAGCATCAGCGTGTTCAATTACTCAGCAGTGTTTCCTTGAAAAGAGCTGTCTTTAGGTATGATGGCATGTTTCACGATAACTATGCTCTCTGATCTGTCATCAGATAATACAGCAGGTGTGTCAGGACAGGCAGAATGCGGCCTACAATCCAGGTTTGCTCCATACCGCTGTACTGCTTTTTGTATGGTGCAGCAGATCAAAGGGGTTCCGAACGCAGACACGCACACACACACACACACACACAGCAACTTCACCTATGAGATTCCAGTCACTGCCTGTTCTCTTCTGTCAGCCAACAGACTAACCGGCCATGATTCATCATAAAGACGCTTTCCCATTTAAGAAGAGGGATCTGCTTCCTGGTTACGGGTTCTTGGACATTCCCAACGCACAACACAATATGTGACCTTTGTACTAAATAAGCACGGGAGACGCAAAAAAGGATTTAGATTAAAGTTCACGCGAAATTTCATACAAAACTACACCACCCCAAAATAATGGAGGATTTTTTGTTCATAATTTGTTAGCTGGTTGATCATGCAGTCCAACAAATGGGACTCAGCCTTTAATTTATATGACCAACAACATGTTTATAATTCATTATTAAATCTGGCCAGCAGATCGATCTTTCGTTTTTCACAGAATAAAAAATGGAGAACTTTTTGTTTACCTGTTTTATAGCGACAAACTTGCTGATTAGTTGACCGCAAGTGCTGGTTTTAACTTGGAAGGCAAAAACTGAGCAGGTGAAATTATTTCTGTACCTGAATTACATTTAATGCATTAATGAACACCTTGATGTTTGTGTCTCCATATTTCTGCATCGGAAAATTCAACGTAGATTATGTCCTTCGAAGGTTGCAGCCCCCGAATATGAACACAGCCCTAGTAGGGGCTAAAAAAGGTTCCAGAACTACCTCCTAGGAAACTTGGACCGAGTTCCTGTGGGGGGAACACAACAATACTCTCAGGTTTTTTGGACCGCATGATCAAGTAGCAGCACAAAGTCCTTCAGTTGCACCCTCAAAGGTGAACTGCTGTGTTCTCTGATGTACCCAGTCATACACGCTGCTGGGAGCTGCTTCAATATTCTCCCCAAGAGAAGTCAATGGGAAGCTGAGCTTCTTATATAGTATACAGTATACAGGTGCACTTACTAATCATTGCTTCAGTTCTTCAAATGCATTATGGCAATCCTCCTTCCAATAGCCTGTCAAGGACTTCCCAGTAGGCTTGGGAAGCCTTGTGCCACCAGACAATGTAATGGTGCCACCAATCTTGCAAAACCCTCAATAAAGCACCATAGCAAATGCCTAACAAATACTAAAAATGACTGATGTGAGGGGTTTCCAGATGGCAACAGTCCCAACAGCTTCAATCTTACCTGGATCAGATGCTACCCCCTGGTTTTAGAAAGGGGAACTTCTTAAACTTTGTCTTCAACCTTTGTTTCAAACATGTTAGCATCATCTCCAGCTTGTTCAGGTTCTCTGTCACATTGGAAGAAAACATGATGATATCATCCATTAAAAATAATAGGGAACTGAAGGGCAGGGTGCCAAACATGCTTTCCATGAGATGCTGGAAAGGATTTGGTGTATTGCACAATCCAAAAGGTAATCGATTCCATTCAAATAATTCAAAGAGAGTGCAAAATGCAGTCTTCATTCGATCTTTTTCTGTAATTCTGTTCTTCCCCCTGTGGGCCCACCATCGGCAGGGGGGACTGTGGGGGTCAGGTGCAGTGTAGAACTGGTGGCCGTCTAAGGCCCTGGTAAGGTCTATGCAAGGGTACTGGAGAGGAGGGTCTGTCCATTGGTTGAACCTCAGCTCCAGGAGGAACAATGCCGATTCCGTCCTGGCCGTGGAACACTAGACCAGCTCATCACTCTCACGAGGATACTGGAGAGTTCATAGGAGTATGCCCAACCAGTCAACATGTGTTTTGTGGACTTGGAAAAGGTATATCATCATGGCCCTCGGGGGGTCCTGTAGGGGGTTTTGGGAGAATGGGTTATGGGGTTCGTTGTTGCAGCCCATCAGGTCCCTGTACAATAGAGTGAGAGCTTAGGTCTTATTGCCAGCAGTAAGTGAGTATTGGACTCCATCAGGGCTGCTCTTTGTCACCGATTCTGCACATAATTTTTATGGACAGAATTTCTTTGCGTAGCCAAGGGGCTGAGGGAGTTTGGTTCAAGGGCCTAAGGGTTGCATCTTTGCTTTTTGTGGATGAAGTGGTTCTGCTGGCGTCGTTGGCCAGCGACCTCCAAGCCTGAGGCCATGGTTCTCGACCTGCAAAGGGTGAATTTCCCTCTCCTGGTGGGGGATGAGTTACTGCCCCAAGTGGAGGAGTTTTAGGTGGTGTTCACGGGAGAGGGAAGAAGGGAGCGGGAGACTGACAGGCAGATCGGTGCAGCGTCAGCAGTAATGCGAACCCCCGTACTCTTCTGTCGTGGCTAAGAGAGAGCTGAGCTGGAAGGTGGAACTTTCATTTTACGTTTCTACCCTCGCCTATGGTCATGAGCTCTGGGTAGTGAGTTCACGATACAATGAGATCACGGATACAAGCAGCAGAAATTAGTTCTTCCATAGGGTGTCTGGGCTCAGTCTTAGAGATAAGGAGAGGAGCTTGGACATTCAGGAGGGGCTCAAAGTAGAGCCACTACTCCTCTGCATCGAAAGGAGCCAGTTGAGGTGGTTTGGGCTTCTAGTTAGGATGCCTCCTGAATGACTCCCTGGGGAGGTGTTTCGGAAAACCGAGAGGAGACCCCGAGGCAGACCCAAGACACACTGGAGAGATTATGTCTCTCGACTGGCCTGGGAACGCCTTGGTATTCCCCCAGAGGAGCTGGAGGAGGAGGCTGTTCAGAGGGAGGTCTGGGCATCCCTGCTTAGATTGCTGCCCCTCACAACCTGATCCAGGATAGGTGGCAGGGAATGGAATGGAATGGGAACATTCACAGGCTCATATGTTTCTTCAGCAAGACAAAGGGAGAGGCATGGAAACCCGCCATAATGCCGGCAGGGAAGCCTGCTGTGGTACAGGGCATCTAGCTGAAAATATAGGTACAACAAAACATCAGTTAGTATTGGGATAGAAGTAGTGCCTCTAACTACATAAACCAAAGGAGGAGAAGCCAACAACCCAGCCAGAAGGTTCAAACATCACCATTTCGCCAGCCCCATAACAAGCGGGGGCACAGGTGACACTAACTAACGTCATAGAACCACCAGGTATGTAGACTGGTCTCCTCCCTCAAACACTAACCTTTGTAGACTGTGGACAGGGGGTGGATGAAGGTCAGTCTGGCTGCCATGGGCTGGAAGCTATAATGTCCACTGCATCCAAAAGAGCAGAACCATTTCATCCAGACAATTCATGATAACATTCCCTAATCACATTTATACCCAATACAACAGGAGCACTGGACAAGGCATTGGGAGGATCTGTAATGATCACCTCAATGTCAAGTTCTAAATATCCTACAAATAGGATCTCCATGCCATTAGATGCAGCCAATGACAGGACTGAAGCCCCTCAGAACCCCATGTTTGGAAATACTGTAAAAAGAAACTTTCAGTCAGCATAGACGCCATGGATCAGTCATCTAATAAGCAAGGTACAGCAACCCCTCCCAATCTAACAATAACATAGAGGCAAGAATCCAAGAGCCATTGAATTCCTTCCCATGCATCTATGTTGGAAACACACATTGTTTCAGCTCTCTATGCAAAGCTAGATCACGAACACATTCACAAATCACATCGTGTAATAAAAGCTGAGCATTTGGCATTGCATGAGGTGCACTAGGAGTAATTTAATCCATTAAGCCAAACATAGCATGGGAGATCTCTTGAAGCATTTCTCTTTATTGTTGCTTCCTAGACAAGAAACAGTCCTGTAACGCAATGCAGGACTGAACAATCTTAGATATCCATTAATAATGACATTTTGTCAGGATCTTCTCAGTCAGTCTCATTCTTGGCTTTTCCTTGTGTTCTTAAAGGAAGTGAACTTTGTCAATAATAGACAAATGTGAGGCGATTACACACTGCGTGGTGTCTTACATTCAGAGTTAGTGCTTGGGCAAAGTCAATTATTATCACACAATTGTGTTTGGTTTTTTTTAAATCATAATGACAAGTGGAAAAACTGAAGTGGCTTGGATCAAAATGTACATATCCTTGAAGTTTTGGCCTGATAATATACAAACAAATTGACAAACACAGGTAAATTGGATATTAAGGGTAATTGTTCACACCTGTGACTTGTTTGCTATTAATTAATGTCTGTGTATAAAAAGTTTGGGAGAGTTTAGGCTCTTGATAGTCACCTGCACATGTCGGCCATGGGGAAAGTAAAAGAACTGTCAAAGGACTGGAGAGAGAAAGTTGTTCAACTTTATAAATTAGGAAAAGGATATAAAAAGATATCCAAAGAGTTGAAAATGTCAATCAGCAGTGTTCAAACTCTCATAAAGAAGTGGAATTTGAGGGGTTCTGTTGACACTAAGCCACGGTCAGTTAGGCCAACAACAGTTTCAGACAGACCTGCCAGGAGAATTATTAGGGATGCAAAGAACAAGTCACAAATAACTACAGCTGACATCTAGGCTTCTCTAGAGAAAAGTGGTGTGGATGTTTTTCAAGATGCACAATAGCCTGCTTAAAATGCATAAAACAGCACCTAGACAAGCATCAGAACTTCTGGAAAAAAGTCATTTGGAGCGATGAGACCAAAATTGAACTGAAAATGTGCAGTTCATGCAAGTCAGGCCAAGAATTTACAAGAACTGGAGGCCTTTTGCTAAGAATGGGCAGCTTTTCCATGTGAGAAATTAGGTCCCTCATCCACAACTATCACAAATGACTACAAGCCATCATTGATGCTAGAGGGGGGGATATATACTGTAGTATTAAGAATTAAGGGTATGCAAACTTTTGAACAGAGATCATCTCAGTATTTTCTTAATTGGTATGTTTTCTTTAACGAATGTGCTAGTTTGAGATCTCGTAGTTTAATCTGAATCCCATTAAAAAACATTTGGGGAAGAGATGTTTTGCCAGATTACTCATGTTTCCCTTAAAGAATGGTACACATTTTACAAAATCTGCCAGGGTATGTAAACGTATGAGCACAACTGCATATAGAAGGTTGTGGGATCAAATCCCATGGCAGACAGAGTCACCAAGTCATTGTTGGGCCCTTGAGCAAGGCTCTTAACTCCAGCTGCTCCAGGGAAGCTGGCCAGGTTCTGCTTTCTGATCCTGGTGACACGCTGCCACATGTATCCGGCAGCGTTTGGTTCCGTGGGCTGAGCCTCTGTGACCGGTGATCAGAAGGTTGCCAGTTTGATGCCGGCCTCGGCAGAATAGTCACGTCTGTGGGCCCTTGAGCAAGGCCCTTAACCCCCAGCAACGTGGGTGCTGCTCTAGGTGGCTGCCCTTCACTGCCAAGTGCGCTCTCATCTGCATATGTGTCCGTGTGTCATGGGGCAAGAAAAAAGAATTTCCCCATAGGGATCAACAAAGTATCATTTCATTTCAGTATCGCCAGTAGACATCTGAGTCTCTGTTTGCTTTCTGCTTCTCAGTGAAGCAGGCTGCTCTTCCCCATATTCATCTGACGACACTGAAAAGTCTTTGTGGCACATGACAGCAGTTCCTTCACCCCCCGAACTATAGAAACAGTCCCTCGCTACTCATTTTTCTCCTTGTCCTTCAGAAGAAATATAGATAATATATTGTCAGCCGGTTGCGGTGACACATTTTATACTTAAAATGTGTACAGACGCATCTGTATGCACAACTGTGGCAGTGAACCGGAAAGCAGTTTTCTCAGTTTAAATTACTGTTATTAATTATAGTTGTCAGCATCGAAACAACATTTAAGTTCATTTTAAAACAATTCACAACATTGTGCCGCACGTCGTGAATGCCATCGAATGAAAAAATTCTGAACACAGCTGCTGTACATTTCATAAAATGTATATGGTGACCGATAAGAAGGTGGACTCCTGCCAGGGACAGGGCTGAGCTTTATTAATAAAAGCAAATGTAGATTAAATAAGGAGAGTGCAAAAGCACTAAATACATGAAACCATGTTTAATGAAAACCAAAAGATGCAAAAAAATTAAATGAAAATCATAAGCCACCATGAACAGACGGACCCTGGATGTGACTATAGAAACTCTTTTTTCTGGGGACATAACTCAGTCTCCTTTATCTCTTCAAAAATCCATTCATCTGACATTTTTAACTTGCAAATAACGTAATTGGTTCAGTTAACACAAGCTGGAATTCATTCATGAGGATTTTTTTTCCAAACTTTGAGCTCTCCCAATGAAAAAAATTAAGGCTCAATACTGTACTGACGATGCTTTTCCAGCAGTCCAATCTATGCTCCTTTACCTGACCCCGCATGTTTAATAATCCCTAGGTCCACCATCACAGAGTGAAAGACGGCGATCTATGTCATCGTACTGAATTTTTTTGTTGACTTGGTGAAGTCTGTTAAATCGCAATATGAAGCCGACCTCATCACAAAAGCTTTGGAGAGCGATTGATGAATACCACAAAATCGTCAGAATGAGAGCACAACCAGCAATGTCATCCTCTGTTACTAATCTGATGCCTTTTTGCATCGTACTGCTTTTACGAGTTTGTCACTGTTTTAAGAGCCTCATTCTCATCCAGCGCTTCATTCTTTTAGGATCTTCTTGGTCTTTGAGATTCTTCTTTCTTCAGCCTCACATAGGAATTCCAGAATTTCTTCCCAACCAGAGAAAGTCTGCTTGGTTTCATGCATTTGTGTCTGATATCTGTTCTAAGGGGAAATTTAGGGTTTTTTTATTCAATTTAATTGAGATGGATTGCCATTAATCTGGATACAATTGCAATTCATATTTGTCCCCTTTCCTCCCCCTCCCCATATGGAGCTCTTTCAGTTGGGCAGTTGTACTGCCATATGTGCTCTATACCGCGGCCTGTTGCAATGATGAAATATCTCGTGTCGCTTTCACTTAGCGTGTGTTTCTTTCTGTGGTATTTTCATGGTTCGTTTTTTGCGATCTTGCCTGAAATTGTCTCACGAATGAGTCACAGCCTCAAGAAAGACTCATCATTTTCCAGTCTTTTTCCTCTTTTCAAACTCTTTTAAAATCGGTAGTTTGATCCATGGCATTGAAGCAAACTTTGCTTTGCAATTTTTAAGGGATCCACCTCCTTCCAATGACTTTCCCTCACCCTTCGAGGGGAGAGGTTTTCATTGCGGACTTACCTGTCAGGGCAGATGACTGTATTTAAGGGAACATATAACCTTTACAGCAGAATCACTGGGTAGATCACTGCCATGCAATTTATAATAATGCTACAAGACATATTTCTGTTGTAAAACTTCTGGAAAATGTTTGTGTTAAATTGTGGCAATGTTGTATGAAAAAATTAAATTGTATGCACCCATGCAAAGAGAATCTATTTCAATCAGTATACAGGAAACCTGTTTTATGATAGCGATTCCCACTAGGTTATCAGAGAAAGAGCATGACTATATATTTTTCTTCATTAAAATCCTAAAAATTCCCTCACAAGGAAACCACACCACAGACACAAATAACTTGCACTGGTTAGTGTCAGTACACAATGACCTCTGAAAAACCTCGTCAAAGATCAGCAATCAGACTACATCCTTCAGTAAGATTTGGGGAGGTTGGGGATATCTCAGGGGACAAGACACTCCCCACCAGTGAATCAATACCTGCTTAATGGTCAATTACCATTTACCTGTGATCATTTAGGATGTGTGAATGGTATAAGACTGGCTCTCGTTTACAGAGAATGGTGCAGGAAACAAGAAGCATCCAATCAGAAGCATTTCTGTGGGCAGCACAGACACATTAAAGCTGACTGGAACTGAACTGATGTAGATGTGGAGGAAGACCTGTCTGAACACACAGCCCACCCTGTCCAACCTTGTAGCAGCTCTCAAGGAAAAGCTGGCCTTACACAGCACTAGCTAGGCGTGCGAGAAAAGGTAGCTGCTGTGTGTATATATCCTCATATGGTAAAATATTATGGCCTTTTGTCATGCAACCATATGCTAGTCTGGCGAAACAGTTTTCAATTTCATAGTGGAAACGAATTATAGCATTTTTTTCAATTATGTAAATGTGTACTGTGCCCAATCAAACAAACTTGGAAAAGGGGGGGGGGGAATTAAGGGAACACCAGTTTGGCTGTAAAAAGTAATAAAGTGTCCTGATGCTACAAATACCATCTGAATAACATTGAGATTATTTTCAATAACATCTAATTTAAACTGGGACTCTGGCTGGCAAACCGACTGAAACGTGTCACTGCCACGCTAAGCGAAACAGTGCAGCAGTAACAGTGAAAAACTAAAAACATATGACTCTCCTGGGACAGGCACCACACCTGGCTGTGAAAGCTCTCCCAAATAACAGAATGGCATGGTCATTTTTAGCAAAATACACTTATATTTGCTTAGTGAGAAAATATATTCTCAGACGGTAGGTCGACACACGATGTCCTACATTATGTTGACACATTGACGACTTTAAGAAATACCTTCAGTAACTTCACATAGCTACGACACCCAGCCAGCTATGGAAAATCCCACCTGTTATATACTGTTGATCACTTAATTACTTTCTTTGATTCCAGCATTCTTAAGAGCGGAGATGAGATTTAACATATGCTGTTACCGTTGTTATATATGTTGAAATCCTAATTGTTAACAGATGCTGTAATGAGCATGTTGATTAAAACCATCCGGTTGCTTACATGAGCCATACTCTCAAAACTAATGACAGAACTTCTTCTGAAACTGGCATATGCAGACGAGCTATTATAAACCCATCTTTGTTTAATCTATATGTTTCCACAACTTTTAGATAGCTGTGATCATTCTAAGCCCTTTCGAAATATCCAGTCTGGATGCGAATGATTCGATTGTCTACAGGAGTAAATAAGCATTTGGAAAAACGTGCTGCTCATCAGTTGTGTGTTGGCCTACAGTTAAAGGACGTGAATGATATGCGTTGTTCCCGAAGCTAAAACATGGGGCAGTTGTTGCTACACTATATTGCAAAAAGTGTTAGGATTTACCATTCGATCTACGTTCCTACTCTCACCTATGGTCATGAGGTTTGGGTAGTGACTGAAAGACCGAGATCGCGGATACAAGCACCAGAAATTAGCTTCCTCCGCAGGGTGTCTGGGCTCAGCCTTAGAGAGGGGGAGGGGCTCGGACATCTGGGAGGGGCTCGGACATCTGGGAGGGGCTCAAAGCAGAGCCGCCGCTCCTCCACATCGAAAGGAGCCAGTTGAGGTGGTTCAGGCATTGATGTAGGATTCCCCCTGGATGCCTCCCTGAGGAGGTGTCTCGGAGATGTCTGACCAGAAAGAGACCGCAGGGCACACAGGAGAGATGAATATTAATGAGTTTTCCTGAACTGCTCTGTAAAACAGGAATCCTGAAAAATGATATCGACATACAAGCATGATGTCATCAGTCATCCCGGTGCAGTCAAACTATCTAGCCCATGACTGCAACAAGCCACAGTGGCTGTTAGCAGACTTCTGGAAAAGACGTTTGTCTTAAAGAACTCGACATCTGACATGGCTGAGTCACTGAAATTCTTGGGAACTGTTCTCCTCCTGTGAGATAAGAACGTTTCCATCATAAAATATAGGGACAGCAGAGGCTCTTTTCAAGGCAGCCGAAGCAACTCAGTGCTCAACCCCTCAGAAGATGTTGCTCTGGGCAGATGCCATGTCTTTGGTGATTAAAGTTCATTCTTATTTTGATTGTGAACTTGCCAATATTGTATGGATGCAAAACTAGAAAAAAAGAGACTGGCCTTTTGTTGCCTTCTCATAACATATACTTAAGCATTTTTTCCTAATTTAAAATATCATCTTACTTTACTTACTTTGCGACCAAGTTTTCCTTGACATGTTTCCCTGTAATGCAAAATAGCAACTGACTGGAAACCTGACTGACAATCTAAAAGACACAAGCGACAGATTTGACTTTGTTTCAACGTGATTTGTTTTTACATAAACAAGAGGAAGAAAAGGCGCACACAGAGCCGGAGGACATGATTCAGGTCTAAGTGATAACTTGTGTAAAATCAGAATACAGTGTTGTTTACCAAAGAGATAACATTTGCTTTGGTTAAGCCAGCAGAGCTTTTGAGTGATGTGATAATGCTGGTCAGTTACACGTTTTAAGCCGAAATAGCATCTGTGAACAGCTGCTGAAAAGCGATGGCAGAGTTATGGGCGAGGGAATGAGTTTGCTTTCAACACTGATGCAATAACAATTTGTTTGGGGAAAGAATCACGGTAGATTCGACTGTAATGGTGTAAAGGTGGAAGAAGCTTGCCTGTCATAAAATGTTACCCACTCACACTGAGCCACGTGCAAAAACTGTACCCAACATAATCATCAAAAATCTTCACGGAATGCACTTATAATAAACGAATTGAACGATACTGGTAATCAGTGAGTCAGTTCCCATCTCAAGTGGCTGCATGTCGTTACTGGGAGCAACAAACGTCTTTTAAACCTGTGCATTAGTGTGTAACTTGATAGTTCCCTCCTCTTCTTCGTGAACGTTAAAGGGGACGACAATGAGTTAGCGAGACAGATGGGGAAGGAAATGGAGCGACATCAGGATGCATAACGAACATCAGCAGGAAACGTTTTATCATTAATTCTGCTCTCACCTCAACGTGAGAAAGTCTGGAAATTGCTAAATGTCCCTGTCATCCATTCCCATATCTGCACGCTTGCTTGGTAGGGACATGCGCCTACCATTGACACACAGACCTACACCCTTGCCTGTGGGGTTGGCACAAGGTACACACAGAATTACCTGGCTTTAATGGGAGACTTACTTGTTAGTCACATGCAGGCTTGCCATTCAATTACTGAAGCAGGCGAGAATCTCAAAAGCTACTGGGAAGGAGTCCCTATTGGCTCAGCCAGCATGGAGAGATGTCTTTGGGCTGCAGTAGAGAGCCAGGTCACCCACAGAAAAGCCACTCGCCATAGAAAGAGCATGCAAGCTCCTGATGCATAGTGCAGAGGCAGGAATGGAACACTTAGCCCTGGAGGCGTGAAGAAACGATGCATTTTATTTTGATTGCAGTATTTTAGCAAAAGCACATTACAGTAGAAGCAAGGGTTAACCATTTCATTATGTGTGTTCACCAGCATCTGAACACACAAGCGAATATTCTAATCGCTGTGGTACAGGAGTTGCCCATCGCGTCACAATTTAAGCTCCAACCCAAAGCAGACAGGAAATCAAAAGGGGCAAATGAGTGCTGAAATTGGGCAGGAGCACATGCATGGTGGGGCAGGTTTCTGGGAAAGAGGGGGGGGACGGGATCCAGCTGTTTGTGACCAGCAATATGGTGTCAGACGATCGGTTAAAATATGATAAATAACTGTTTGCAAGTTGAGAACCGTAATGGTAATGACAGAATGCAATTAGAGGCTAAAGGCCTGAATCAGGCCAATCGTGCAGGAGGGCAGTAAGATGCATGAGTGAGTATGAATAAGCATCATTCGTCATGCTGGAAATATAGATAAATTCTGCAGCGAGGAGAAATATTTGCATAACTTTTGTAAGGGAATTGCACTTTCTTTCTGCGACGACCTTTGTTCTGTCTCGTGTCGTTATTTTTTGTATTGGATCTATTGAGCTGAAATGAGTGAGTTGAGTGATCATGAAGTAATAAGGAGAATAAGGGACCGACTAAGCGATCTTGACATCTGCGTGAAATAAAAGTGTATAGCGCCTTTTTTCTGAACTATTGTTGAACAGAAACATTTGTTCCATATGTTCAATACTTGGCAGCTACATTAGTGTAATAAAGTTACACAGCGTCCTTATATATTGCTATCTTTGCACATTTGATGTGTTTTTAGAGTGTTTATTTAAATTGTTTTAAGAAACTGCCTTTCTCCTGCTCACTTTGATAATAATATCAGAAAAATCACAAAGTTAATATTCCCTGAGGGGTATTCTGCTAAAAGCCCCGCAGGCAGTCACAATCACTGAAGCATACAATTTCAGATTCTCTGGCAGTTCAGCAAATTGACCGTATAATTATTGTGCTTTATTGCACATCACTGTGCAATAGCCTTTTGCTTTGTATCTTGCCCATGATTTGCCATTCCTCACATTTTGTGTGAGTGTACAGGATTACAATTAATGACTGATCCATATGATAAAATCATTTTGTCTGACACTAGACTGCGATCTTCTTTAGCTAGGCCTATACTGTATGTTTCATTTTCGTTCAGCCCCTGTTTGTTAGCATTACACAGATAAACATTAGTTTACAATGTTATTGTCTTCAGTGTGAAGGAGTAATTCACAACACCATTCCTATTTACATCAATATTCAGAACTGTGTAATGACTACAATAACACCATGGTTTGTCATTGTCAGTCGAACGTCAACATACGACTCTGAGGGTCAGCAGGCTAATCCTGAAGTATCATGTATCATCATTCATGAAGATGCGTGTGGGCGATAGCATTATTTCTCACAAAAATTCTCATTATCTTTTTCTTCTTGTTGCTAAAAACCTAAAACGTTTGTTGTGTAAAAAGCTGTTAAAAGCTGATCCATGCTAATCTGCTATGTCAAGTCTCACATGTGTTTCCATGTTTGACAGGAAGGAGAGTTAATTTGGGCAGCCACTAGCTGAATAAATTACAAAGCACTTAACAGAAATCGTAAAACATGATCCTTTGTACTGCGTGACTTATTTTAACTGCCCAAAGGAAATATTTTGTCTTTGAAGGAACAATTGATTTGCCTGCCCGAGGTGCCATTTTGGTAGTTATCATGTTATTCCATATATTCTGTATATTTTTTATTTTGACAGTCATCGGTTTCCAGGATTGCATGGTATCTTACACCTTCATTGAATTCATTATTTTAAGGGAGCGTCTGCGAAGATGTAATTCAAGTTGCTCATTTTAGTTTTGTGGGCAAACAAACCTTAGGGACACTTGTCAAGTTGCATAACCTGCCCCTTTATTTCTCCCCAAACATGGATTACGCTTTGGAATGTCTGGCTTTGAAATGCTATATGTGTATGAATCTGTGTGTCTGGGGGTGTGTGTCTGTGTGCCAAAGCACTTTCACACAGGCCTGTTTCACAACATCCCTGACAAGCTCCCAAAGGTAACTGGTTTTTATGTGGGATCTGTATGAACCCAGAACAAGTAGCGACTCATTTTAAAGCTGTCATAAGTTTTCAATGAAGCACAAGTATTCACAGGGCTATGTTAGAAAAGACATCCCCCCCATTAACAGCCAAACCAAAGGCCAGAGGCACACAAGTGTGAACCTGCCCTTCCTTAAACCCTTAACAGTGAAAGTGATGTGTTTCCACATAAAAATTGAATGTCTTTCCTTTTAATAAAGCCACATCCCCAGTATATGATTCACCTGGAGACACATTTTTATATGCAAAAAGAAGAAATCAGTTTTATTATGTGTATAGGACAATTGTTTAAACATCCAAGGCGAACATAAAGAATACAAAACAAAAGGACACAAAGACGACCCAGAGCACTGGCTCAAACTCAACAATTGCTACAACTCCATTCACAGTCGACGCCACCTGAGCCTCTTTGAGGCATCTTGAGTTCTTTGATCTTATTCGTCTCTGATGCCGCATCGATCAAGAAGTATAGATACTGTATATGCAGTAAAAGTATAGAACCTGTTCTCTAAAAACATCACATTCACTGTCTTTTTCAATGTTACAGCTTAGCTTACAAAAACGCAGTGGCACATATCTGATTTAAGCATAATATAAAATGAATTACTGCGATGGGCTGGCCCCCCATCCAGGGTTGTTCCCTGCCTCGTGCCCATTGCTTCCGGGATAGGCTCCGGACCCC
>JAODJX010000035.1:1320240-1346343 GCA_026776945.1 Isichthys henryi | reverse complement strand
GGATAGGCTCCGGACCCCCCGCGACCCAGTAAGGATAAGCGGTTTGGAAAATGGATGGATGGATGGATGGATGGATAAAATGAATTATAAACTCAAGGAAACCACAAAGTAACCGATACATTAATCCCTTTGGTTTTTGTCTGATAGCTGTTTACGTGAAACATTATGAATGTATAAAAAGCTGAAAATGTTCACATATGATTAAAAATGTATTAAAAATAATTAACATATTTCAAGTGAGCAGTGAAGACAACGCCACTCAGTTCTGGGAGAAACATGTTATTTTTGTTTCCATTGCTGTACGAAAGCAAATGCAGGCAGCCCTTCTCTCCCCTGTCATGGACTTTAAACAAATGGTGAGGAAAACGATACAGGATTTAACCAGGTCAGGTAGAACATTCATACGTTTTCAAAGCAATGTTTTCAAATGTTTTATGATATATTCATTTAAAGGCCATTAGGTCACTTTTGAAGGATATGTACAGCACTGTGCAAAAGTCTTATGTAGTCAAATAAATTCTGATTAAATGTTGGTCATATTGGTGTAAAACAATGACAGTTAATCTATTACAGTGTGTTAGCTTAGCCATTTCAAGACCTCAGTATCTGCGGTAACCATCCAACACACCCATCTATTCGTTAGCATACCATGTTTGGCTAATCAATACCTCATCATTTAACCATTTAAGCTAATTAATTAAGGGTGTTGATGGTGAAATATAACCAGCAGCCCCCCTGCGGAGAGGCTCCGGAGCTGAAGCCGTGTTCTATCCATCAACAAGACACCAGTAACTTTTTTTAGGGAACAGAAGATTTTTTTTGTGCTTTTTTCTAAGCGCATTAAAGCGTAAAGATTAATACTTTTACGCATTGTCTTTGACGGCCTAAAACTTTTGCACGTTACTGTGTCATTCTTAGATGAACTTTACGGCGGTTTCCTAGCATGCTGTCATTATCCACAAAAGCATTTAACCACTGGTCACAGCCCCATTTGGGTCCATTCGCTGGTTCCTCTGGTTAGAGATGCTCCTTAGATGCTGGTATACCTGCACGAGCTCTGACCGGCCGGTATGATACGCATGACGCTTATACATGATGCATACTGAGTAGTATGAATGGTTTTACTGATTTCTCCACATGCACATTTCCATGCTAGTATGGTGCAATAAAAGAATTCAATATTTATCCAAATAAGAAGAGTGTTTTTACAGCAAAGCAGAATGGAAAAAGTCCCGCTATCAAACCAAACTAGTTATGATCAGAATGAGTAGAGACATAAGCTTTTTGTAACCTTGGAGAAAATGACTTTCTATATAAATTCCTGAAAATCAGAACCTAATGGTGTCTAGAGATTCCAAAGGACACACGGAAACAAGCTTATATGTAGCTACAAGGTTACATGCATGACGGGTTGGTGTTCAGCTCTTAGAAAGCAGAAGTTACTGTAATGGCAATTACAGTGTATCAGTATTTAGCTTGTTTAATCAAAAGCGACATGTCAATGGTCTTCATCAGTGATTTTACCCAATCATCACTGGGATTAGTGCAGATTTGTTTCCATTTTCCCTTGTAGTTCACTCTGAACCTGTAGGACAAAATTATAATGCAATTGATAAATCCGTTTCTCTCCCATTTTCCATGTTATTATACTTGAAGCAGAGCTATAAATATGGCTGTAAGCATTAGTAGTAATTAATGTTACTACATTACTCTTTTGGTATTGCTGAACCTTTATTTGTATCCATGACAAGGAGAGTAATGCTGCGCTCACTGGCTAGTACTCACACGATAGCCGGGAGGTTGCAGCTGCCGTCTGTTTCCTGTCTCCTGTAGCCCACCACCAGTTTCCTCGTCGACTTCCTGATACCTTGTACATACCTGAGGCAGCAGTTCTCGTATGAACCTGTAAGTCAACATGTTACTAAGTATCATTAGCAGATACACCATCATCTCCCTTACAGGCTGCCCTGTAGCCAATACCAGGTCAGAAGACTCATTACCTAACACATGTTCTTAAAATTCATTTTTAAAGCTGCTTGCTCAGATTTCTAATTCCGTTTATGCATAACAGCATACTATTCCATGTTCAAGAGTGAAATACATTTTTAGGCTTTTAAAACATAATTCCATTCCCAGTAAGTGGTAACAACAAAGAACAAAGCAAATGCTGTTTTCGTTGCCATCCACAGCAACCAAAGAGTATTGCATCCTGTTCATTGATTTAGATATTGACTTTTACTGTAAAGTGGTGAATCATTTTTGGTTGGTGTCGATTGGCCCATAAGAATCTTTTTTGACAGTAAAATAAGCTTTGGGGCCACATAAATTTAAAAACAAGCCCCCCCCCCCCCAAGGGTTCTGGGGAAAAAGAAAAGAAAACATGAAAAACGTCAGCGATGGGACTCGAGTTAGAGGCAGAAACATCTATGATGTACAGAATGGCAATTTGCCTCATGTGAAAATGTACTCAGTTTTGTAAGCATTAGTTTCAAGGCTGGGACATGTAGCTCCCTCAATGTGAAACTAACCCAGCAACATGATATTAATCCCCTTCAGAAGCATGTAAACATTTCACTCTGTTGTCAGTGGCTAAGGAGTGTGGTCTGTTACAGTATACAGTGCATGAGTATTCAAGTCAGAAAACTGATGATAGTACCAATCTCTTTATCACATGCTAACTGAAAAAGCATACGGTGTCGTCCAATCTGTAGTCCAAAATGAGTTTTAATGCTCACAAATGCCTCAGTGAAATTGTAAAATATCTGCTTCTTTTCCACATAAGCCTATGTACATGCTGTGTCTTCCCCTGTAGCGCACACTGCCAAGCAGGTGGATTCCCACGCCACGCAAACGCTCACCACTTACCTGCTTTTCTCACACTCTCTCTCTCTTATTGAGCAACTCCTCAAACTTGGAAGACTGAGCTGTTTCCTCCTCTGCCCCCCCTCGCCCCAGCCCCTCCAGCCAAAACGGTGAGACTGGTGGGAACCCAAACATCTCGGCGACCTGCCGGATCCGAGCCAGCCTCTATTCTCTTCCTTTTTTCTTTTGCAGACAGTTAATGTGGCGCAGTGGTGATGGACACCACATTTCCAGGGTCGGCTGCACCAGCGCGCCGCTGGGGAGCTTTCTGGCTACCACCCCTTCAGCTGCTCCCACTTTTTTATGCTAAGCTGGTCTATCATAATCATCAGCATGTGATCCAAATGCATATTGCATGTTTGGGAAAAAAAATGAGCAAAATCTGTCTGCATGCGTCGTACTTGGGCATATTTTTTGAGTTTGTGGTCAATACAAACGTTTCTCGACCATGTCAGCATATCTCTCTGTGTCGTTTAAGATCAGCAAGATCTTTTTGTGCAGATAACGTGAACTCAGTCGATAGCCATATCACTGCATGTATTTTCTTTACAGGCAATGCTAAGGAAAACTGTCTGTCTGAGGACTACATGGTCAGGAAAAGCTTAGTATACACTATAAGAGCATCCTTATACTCTTTCATACTGTGCAGTACATTAGTTTAAGATGAACTTCATTGATCTGGGAGGGAAATTCTGGATCTACATATAGTGTATATATACACCATGTGTAAATAACATACTGTACCTTGTGCCAGGGTGAGGTACAGGCAGGTAAAGAACAGGATGCAGAAGAGCATGCTGAACTTCATGGCTTGAGGAGATAGGGCTGCATAAACGATGAAGAATGTGTGACTTTCTGCAGCGTTATACAGAAGGCGCGAACAGCCATGCCTGCAATCATTTTTATGCCACGTTAAAGGTTTTATTTAAAATCAGCGCTCATGCTATTCTATTCTAATCAAATTGCTGCAAGGATTAATTCGATTGTGGCTAATACAAATGATTCTTGACAGTGTCAGCGTATGTCTCATTGTAATAACGTGTTATTACTTTAAAAATAATGCAAAAATCCCAGTATTAAATTATAGTGTTTATTGAGCTTAGTCTTCATTTTAAACTAGTTGCACTCATATGCAAACAGTACCTCTTAATATAATATAATATAATATAATATAATATAATATAATATAATATAATATAATATAATATAATACAAACATTATCTCAAGATAATGAAATAATTAACTCGTAATAATTCACTCTGCATTTACAGAATAACTGCAGCATGACCGTTCTCAGCTTCCATAACTAATGTACGCTGATAAGCAGCACATTAATGCACTAGTTTGAGTCTTCTTGTCATTGACTTCAGTTACTAGAGTTACTATGATACTGTAGTGTACGCACTATTATCCTTAAAATTATACAATGATATATACAAGCCACTGTGCTCACGATATTCAACAAGCAGGATGACTGACAAAATTTAAAGGTACTTACACTCTTCAAAGGAGAAGCAGTAACAAAGCTGGATGTTTCAGCTCCTTCCAGAAAGTTCTCTTGACTGGGATTTGATCAGGGCCCTTTTATGATCTCTCCCGCCCCCAGTTTTCAGCCCCCTGAAACACACCACTCCTTCTTGGCAGACTTAAAGTTTTCACAAGAATAAAAAATAATAATAATAATTGACAAAATGAATTCCATCATAGAGGTCATATACGCAGTAATTGTAATGAGTTTTGATATGAATGAAAAGCCAAAACTACAACAATCAATCTTCAAGACAACAATGGTTCCGATCAATACAATAAAAAGTCGGCTTTTCCCTTTCTTTACTTTTTAACTTTTAAAAAGTCATAGTTGCATTAAGTTAAATCGAAAACACCTATACATCAGTTCCTAATACATGCAGCTTCATGTAAAATTCAGTCAAATGGCTTATAGTTGTTTTGAAATTTTTATTTAATGTTCCTTTCATATATTGAACTTCATTAAGTATGAAATATTTAAACAAAGATAATATTCAGCGGTATGCTATTCGCAGCCATTAACAGTAACATCAGAATGAAATGGAATTGTACATTAACGCTAAAGCAAAACTCATCTTTCCACATGACTTCACACTGGACTTACTGCACGAAATTGGATCACCTCACATATCACGATTACTTTCGCTTATGGTTTCTCATATTACAGTACGGACTCACTGTTCTCAGATAATCTAAAAAGCACTTAGCTTTTCTTATTTTTGGCATGGATGCTGCTTAAAAACAAAATAAAGTCAAGCTGCGACAGGAATGCTGTTTGTATTGCTGCATCCTAATGGATTTGTATGGACCAGTCAAACCAAACTTCTCGGACCTGGTCAGCAGCTGGGTAATTCCGACCACCCTGCTTTTGTTGATTTCTGGGAAATTAAGCAAATAATTGCAGCAAACATAGTTGTAGGAATCAGCTTTAATGCGGGGCAGACTGGGTTACACGCTTGCACATAACACAAATTGTAACAGAGTTCATTTTTCCTATAAGTGAGGTGTCCTTTGGGTATCGTACCAGCCTATTTTTGGATAGATAAGCCCCACGGAGTTTTGATCTACATTTAGCCTTAGAGAAAGCCCTTTAACTCGCAGGCCAAGAATAAGCCCTGTAACTGATACCCCTGGGGAGTGATCAAAGGCCAGTATTGTTATCATCGATGTTCAGAAGCATTCACATATCAGGCAGTACGTCTGACATATAAAGGAAAAAAACAGCTCTGTGAGTAAAGTAGCATGTGCTGAAAACACTAAAAAGATTTTTATAAGCTAAGCTATAAACGGGAAACGAGGGAACAGGAAGTACAGTTCAAGCCACAACGAGATCCGTGCCGACATTGTCGTCCAACCAGTCATCTTCCTATGGCTGAAGTAGCACCAGACACCCTGAAGAGGACACCAGTGCATCACAGGGTAACACGCAACGGGCAATTTCACGATGCCAGACTGACTTTCCAAAGACTGATGGGGCAATGGTGAAATGCACAGAATGGAGGTGAGATTCACCCGTCGGTGGGAGGGTGCTGAAACGAGTCGCCGTGCCACCTTTAACTGGCTATTCGTTAAATACAAAAATGCCTTTAATGCCGACCCAGAATATAGCATGAGCCCCAAATATGACCGTCCAATTAGCATGAAGCAATTTAAAACATTAACAGTCCTTAGTTTTAAAAGACAGAAACGGCCCATTCTGTTTGCCCGTTTCGGGACATTTATCATAGTCCAATTAATATTTGTTACCCTGGATCGCCACCTTGTGCTAAAAGTGAATCTGCAGCATAGTATGCAAATAATTATAAAACAATATTTGAAAAGAAAGGGCATTTTCGGCTTTGTATGTATAGCATAAAATGTGATGCACAAAA
Organism: Isichthys henryi; assembly: GCA_026776945.1. Taxonomy (NCBI): domain Eukaryota; kingdom Metazoa; phylum Chordata; class Actinopteri; order Osteoglossiformes; family Mormyridae; genus Isichthys; species Isichthys henryi. The sequence goes on along the minus strand of JAODJX010000035.1, from coordinate 1,340,082 downwards.
TGAAATAAGTGGAACTTCTCCAGTCACTTCGAATGAGCTCCTATTGAGGTGTCAGAACCTCTAGGTTTTATTCATTAGCATTATCTACTTTTAACAACCTTAATCCCTACCCAGCACTAACCATGACCATGAGTAACCAAACAAAATACGAGACTTTTGGCATTTTTAGTTTTCTGATTGCATTCACAGATCTTTGTGGGGACCTGAAAAATGGTCCCCACAACATCCAAATGACAGGTTTTTGATTACATTGTGGGGGATATTTGGTCACACACACAAATAGGTGCCACTGTTGCTTGATATCCCAAAGATCAGGGGCTCATATCCCCCCTTTGCTTTCTTGGCACGACGCCCTTTTGTTATACAGTTTGCCTCTGGTTTTCCAGAATTCTCCAGCAGTTCAAACACATGTAATAAATTGCTCTTTGTATGCTGGGCTGGAACTGCATTCAGAGAGCAGCCCTGCCTTATGTCCTGTACGGACTGGGACAGGCCCCCCAGCATCCTGTACTGGATAAGTGGCTGGAAGATGGATGTGCACATCTGAGGTCCTTAATATCATCAGGAACAGCTGCAAAAGTGTGCTTTGGTTCCCTAGAATCTTCTGCACTGTGCTGACATGATTCCCCCCAAATGTTCTTGCTTTTTTCCTTTATACACTTACAAGGATGACCGCAAATGGAAGGAATCACTGGAACTGCACATTACATGACCGTGCATAGGTCACTTAAGCTGGAAGAGAACATAAAGCACGAACACAAGTATGAAACACTGTATACCTTCAAAGGTCCTCAAAGATACCCAGCAGAATCTGCAGTTGCAAAGATTGTCACAAGAAGCATTTGTGCCACAAAAAGAACCCCAGGAGTGCTGCATACAAGGCCTACCTTACGCGGATATATTATCTGGCTGATTAAATTGCCTGTTATTAAGATGACATGCATATATCGACACTAGAAGAAAACCCAGTGGCAATGTCCCTTTAAATATTTAGCATGAGCAGTGCAAGGAAGGTGAGATCATTTCACTTGTCGAAATGTCATTTTTAGATAGGTAGGTAAAGAGCAGGCAGGCTGTAGATAGCGTTCTCAGCCAACAGACAGTGTACTGTACAAGGCTGCCTTACATATAATGCTACAGTACTGCAAAGAAGTCCAGTTACCTATATTTTATTTATCTGCAATGTATCTAAACTACTTAGTACAGTATTAAACACATCTTACAATATGGCAGCGCAGAGTAGCCTAAACTTTGTAAGTGACTATGGAAATATTCAATCAACGCCCAAATTGTTTGACATCCTTTTCCTAAGGTAATGCGGACGTTAGACAGGGGATAACTGTGTAATGTATGATATGACATTTAAGTCATCTTTAAAAAAAATGGCACATATACAGTTTGCTGACCTCCATGTGATGGGCAACATGAGGAATTCCAGTGAGCACATGTGGAAAATCTAGAAGGCTGCTGAGCCAAGTGGTAGTAGTAGATCAGGTGGTGTCCGCAAGAATACCCATAATTCTATGCTGTGGGATAGGAAAACTGGGTCAGGTGGCCTCTGGAAGAATATGCATAAAATGTATAATAAACTGGTTGCATAAGTCTGCACACCCTTAAATTAATTCTTTGTTGAAGCACCTTTTGATTTAATTACAGCATTCAGACTTTCTGAATACGAGTTTACATCTTGCCAATATTTGCTCACTCTTCCTTGCAAAAGTGCCCCAAATCTGTCAGATTATGAGGGCATCTCTTGTCAACTTTGTAAGAAAAGACTTCCGTCTCGAGACCCTACCCCATAGTGCAGACATATAGAGAATACAGGAGATGCCATACACAGCAATGTACTACACACCCAGTACTTGCCAGAAATTCCTGCAGCTCCTTCAGCATTGCTGTAGGCCTCTTGGCAGCCTCCCTGACCAGATTTTGTCTCGTCTTTTCATAAATTTTGAAGGGAAGTCCAGTTCTTGATAACGTTACGGTTGTCCCATATTTTCTCCACTTCTTGATGACTCTCCACTGTGTTCCATGGTATATCTAATGCTGTGGATTTTTTTTTATACCTTTCTTCAATGAGATCCCTTTGCTTTGTAAGCTCTCCCAATCAGATTTATTTTTCAATTGAATTGTGCAGGTTATAAGTCACATTGAAGGTGGGAAAAGTTTAGTCTCATTTTTTTTTTACTTCACAAGAACCTGGCATTTTAACAGGGGTGGGGGTGTCTACACTTTTTACATCCTCTGTACAGCCTGCCTGGAACTCAGCAATACCTTCGTCTACTTCAGGCTGATGGAAGAGTAGGAGGACCAGCAAGGATGACACACTCCATGGCCCAGCCGCAAGCTCACCTTCAGGGGTACGAAAGCAGCACAGGCATCCCCACTGTGATGTACACCACCTGCACAGCGCTTCGTAATGGCTTTCTCCCCGCACAGTTAGCCCCCAGCTACTAGTGTAGAAGCTGGAGGTAGTCTAAACACAGTTTAACATTAACAGAAGGAGATTTGCAATAGGATTTGCATGCATGCTGCTCGAGTTTTTACAACAGAAAATACACAATCGCATGTTAGACTTACTTGTTCTCGTGTATTTCTTGGATAAACTTCAAAATCTGTCAGTTTCGATTTTTTTTGTCATGTTTAAGGGGTCAGTGATGCTGGCAGAGTAATTTTCAAGACATTCTGGAAAAAGTAATGGAAATTTTTATTCAACAAAAAAATTCTGCATATTTCGAAAACATCTGCAGTGTTCTTGAAAAAGTAGGTAGAAAACACCATAACATGGCAGCAGAAGCTTGGGCTTTCGATCTGTGTTCTGTTATCGCTTCAGGCTGTATCTGTGTTAATGCAAAAAGGCTGCAACATCAACAGACTGCGAATCCCAGAGGCACCAGCCAAGGTCACAGTAATGGCTATTTCTTACGTATGTTTTTAACAGAAGTCAGTATTTATGTCATTTATGTCACATTTGCAGTAATTCCCCCCTGCTCCCCTCCCGACATCACAGCCGGTCCTTATACTCAGAAACCACTTGTTAGGGAAACGGCAGCCAGCTGTGTGTAAAAGCTTTCAGTTTGTGGGTCTGCAGCTGGGGTCGGTCACACAGGCTGGAACGCCCTCCAATCTGCCACAGTATCACACAACACCCTCAGCTGTGGAAACACATTAATACTCTGCTGAGCCGGTGCCATGAGTGAAACCTAGGAGCTGGATTTCAGCGAGCGGCTGCCATGTCAACTGATCACCGCCCTCGTGCCACCAGATGGCCCACGAGCAGAGGCCAGGCAGCCCCGGTTTCCTGAAGTGACACCGCAGGGGATGAACAGCCCCTCTAGACGGCACGCTTTGGTAGTATTTCTCATCTTGGTGCGTTTTGTAAAGTATCACAAAACACGACACTGCTAAATGTTCTTCATTCTTACGTTGTGCCCAGCATTGCCGAGAGCCCAGAGCTGGACGCAGGAAGAACAGCACGGAGCCCTGCCACCAAGCAGCCAGGCTCACAGCTTTCCCTCCAGCTGCAGCCTGCACTACCGGGAACAGCCCTCATGTCACATAGAGGGAGCCTGACAAAGATCTGGGAATGAGCCCAACCAAAGCTTCTTACCGTTACCGTCACTGGTAAACAGTTCTCATAAGTTCTTAAAACTCTTCTTTGAATATTGCAGGAAAAAAAGAGCTATATAAATCATTCATAAAGAGAGTTTTCAAGTTCATTCAAGATTACTGGGAACAAACCTCAGTGTCACTAATGTAAAAATTCAAAGTGATGTTTAGAAAACAATGCCCATCGTTTTACCAAAAATATTCATTAAGAAACATTTCATTTGACGCGATTTGCTGATTGTAGTGCTTCATTCATATTCTGGTGACAATGAGAGTCCATCTCCTGCTTCACGTTGACAGTTTGGTCCCAGTTCGCAGAAGCCTGGTCCCATGGAGATCAGTCTAGTAACTGGTATTCTTGTTTCCGATACAGACAGTAATGCTGGACGATGAACACCACGTCAAAGAAAATGGAGAATACGCCCAAGCCAAACTTCGTCGGGTCCCCAAAAATCAGCCGCCATTCATCTGCAAATAAACACAAACCAAACAGTATTTATTGAAGCACAGAGGTGGAAAAAAGATTCCTCAGGTTCATCTGCTTTATGTAAGACCCTGTAGCTGTTCTGTGCAATACCCAGTGATTATTCCATTTTCTTGGAAAATTATTTTGGAAAACATACAAGAGTGTCACCTTGACTGTCTGTATCTGAGTGTGCAATATCCCCCTGCACCAGGCAGGAGTGCCTTGGTACCCTGGGCTCCTCCCTCAGTCCAAAGGCATGCAGACGCTCGAAAGTGTGTGTTTGCCCCGTAACTGACTGATTGCTGCACTCCTGCCTTACGTCCTGTGCTGCTGGGATGGGCTACAGGGCCACCTGTGACCCTGCTCTTGATAGGCTGCTGGAGGATGGATGGATGGATGGATGGATGGCAGAATGCTATCAAGCTTTGGTTTGCCATTAGTTCCTCTCCTTACGGAACCATTTCAGGTTCTGGTCAGAAGGGAGGCGGATGAAGGCCAGCCAGGAGCTGGGCTGCCAGATTGGGCAGGGTAGGGTTACGGTGACACTGCATACGGTGTTCATTTTGGCCAAAAATATCCCCGCCATGCACTCAACAGAATGGTGTCACCTTATAAAACACCGTATAATGTGGTCTAATGTCTGGATGGCATGACAGTATTAAAGATCAAATACCGCTCAGGCATAGTGCTGGCTGGGGTCTCGGCAGTAAAACTTCTTGCCGGGTAATTTTACAGCCAGTGAACAGCATAATGACAGGTTTCCAGGACATTATGCATCATCTGAGGGTGACAGAGGGGTGTCGTCACATTGCGGGAGATTCACAGGACATCAACGATAAGGTGGCAAGTCTGATTTCTTAGATTTTGAAGTCTGTTTCTTAGATTCTCCCTCTGGAGATTATGCGTATATAGCATTTCTGACATGAGGTTTTAAGCAGTGTTTGTACAGCTCTCGCTGCCAGCTTAGCCGAATAGCACAGGCACCTAAGCCGACTCCCTGTTAAGTATTACCAGCTTCGCTTTAAATCATTTTTATGAACAACATATGCTGAATAAACAAATGTAGATGTCCCATGTTGACAGGGCTCACTGCACCATAGCTAACAGTATCCTTCACTGCATCGTACACTGCATCGTACACTATCCCATCGCTGCATTCACAGAGTAGCCGACTTTGGTCAGCTGGCTAGAATGATATTATCAATTTCAGAAGTCTGCACGCACATGCAAATGCATTTACACATATGTAACGGTTTTATTACCTAAATAGAGTTTGCAAACTATCCCAAACACTTTTGATGTAGCTAATTTTAGGTTTATAATGGAAAAACACAGATTTGCTGTAAGATTTCACAGGTGAGTATGAGTCTGGAAGTGTGAGTATCACGCCAGATGCCTGAGTACATGCAGCGTAGGGTACTGAACCTCACCATTGTTGTAGGACTCCAGAAACATCTGCAGAAGGCTGAAAGTGCCCCCAGTGAAGTCAAGCAGGACATTCCCGATGCTCCACCCTTCGGTGCTTTTTCTCTGATAGTTCATGTACGCCTTGGGGAACAGACAGACTACCATGAAGTGAGGAGCGAGTAAACAAAGGAAGACTACCGTGTTACTGGCAGCATGCAGAGCCAGGCAGGGCTGTGATCCCAGGCATATCAGAGCTTCTGTAAAGCTGAGAAAGGCAGCTCTTCACAACAAGACTGTGAGCTCACAGATGAGGTTAATCATGACGTCTCATCCAAGGTCATCGGCTAATAATAACGTGAATGAAAATTGCCAGATATTGCACTTATTACTTACTTAGCATTAATCACAGGGTTGCCAACTTTGGTCAGCTGGATGGAGTGAGATTTTCAATATGAGACAAGTCTACACATGCACACGCATTACTAACATTACTAACACATATTAGTAATGGTTTTATCGCCTTGTAAATAGTCTGTTGGGTTTGCAAACTACCCCAGTGCTTTTGAGGTAGCTGATTTTAGGTTTATAATGGAATAACATAGATTTGCCCTAAGATTTCTGATGTGAGCGTGAGAGTCTGAAAGTGTGAGTGTCATGCCAGATGCGTGAGAGCTGGCAACCCTGTAATCACAATACAATTTGAACTGCCTACAAAATATAGAACAGCAAGCAACAGACAAGTATACCTGCGGTATGTATTTCACCAGAGTCACACCTAACTTAATGTAGGAGAAGTAATAGAGATAATCCAGCCATGTGATGGTGCCGGCCAGAGCCAGGAAGAGGGTAACCAGAGCAAATGACCATCCGATCACCAGCAAAACAATGGCCACCTTGGACACCTTCTGTCCACCTCTCTAAAAGGCGAAAAACAAGAGTCACATTCTGCCATTTTTTTTCTCATTGGGGGAAGATGGAGAGGTCTTCAGGCAAACGGTAAAGGGCCGCTTACCTCGTAAATCGCACACTGGCAGATGTATATGAGTGTCAGCACCACCGCATGCAGGCTGAAAAACACATCGTTGGAATCTACTGGGTTCACACCATTTGGATTCTTCTTCAGGAACTCTTCCTGGGAAGAGAAAATACCAGCATTTATCAGCACACATAATATCCCCTGTAAGGGTTGCACACATATGCCCTCACCCCGAGGAAGGGAGCCCCTGGAATGTGTGCCCTCAGAGGGACTCCCTGCATCTCCTCTCTCTCCCTCCTCGCAGATGCTTTTACATCCACTGAAACTTGGCCGAAAGGCCAGGACTGCATACAGCCACTGAAGTCAAAGCAGAACTCAGCAAAGTCTTATTGTGTTACTTAATATAACAACACACAATAAAATAAAATACGCACAAAGCTTCTGTTACTTTGCAAACCTCACACTCCCCGTGTAAAAGCTAACAAGTTAAAACCTACCTTCATATAGGGGACCCAGAAAAGGCCCACATTGAAAACGCTGTAAGCAATAAATCCAGTCAGATTGAGGGCTAGGAAGTCAAAGTTCAGGCCGACTACACTGCAGAGACGGAGAAATAAAAACAAATGTTACTGGTCAATTCATGGCCAATTGTATTCAGCTTGAAAGGACAATAAAGGAAAACTACAGACAAACAGCTTATACTGTAGTATAAGTATAAAGAAAAACCTTTTTCTTTTCCAGTTCTCATATACTTGAGGGTAGAATGAAATCGACCATGCTAGGAAGTAAATCCAGCCAATCACTTGGTTGATAATCTCAAGGATCCTGCTGCGTATGACCAGGAAACGGATACGGGCTGCAAATCTGATATGAACAGGAGATTATTTCTGGGACAAGCAAACACAAGTTCCAAGTCTTAGTCTCTCTTTCCCATTGCAGATCTGCCGAAATCTCTTTACACGACACGACAGAAACAAAAAGTTAAATTTTTAACTTTAAACTTTTAAATTTACAAGGCCCTCCTGTTGTACACAAAAATCATTCAGTAATAATACAACTGACTACTGTTGGATATGACTGTAGTTGGTTGATCTCAGCTAAACCAAAAGGTTTTAGCTCATAAAATGTATATTTACTTGTCATCTACTAGCTGGGACTTTAAAACTGTCATTAATCTTTAAAGCTGATCTGTCAGCATGACTCCGGTTCCTCTGCGTCCTACTTGCCTGCTGTCATGTTCTGGTGACTTACCCTAGTAGGTCACTGCTGTTGCTGTAGAGGTAAGCGGTAACCTGACCCACTTTTTCAGCATGGACCTCAAAGCTGCTGGATTGGGCCCCTGCAGGCAGCAGAACCTATCAAAAAGCATTCGATAATCAAACCAGTGTTACATTAACATTGGTATGGACCTCAGGACATGCTGTTAGCAACAAGGAGCTGTGATGGCCCTCAAAAGTCACACACACAAGAAGGAAATTAAAGTACCTATATTCGGCAAAAATAAGGAGAGAAATGCCAGAGAAGCCCTCAGCACAAATCATCTTACCTCTTCAGGGAGCAGAATAATGCCGGTGACATTTCGAGAAGAATAAGTAACATTGAAGTGCAGGACAACAGTGTGGTTCACTGGAGAACTAAAGAAAAACATACGAGTCACCGTTCTGCTAAATAATCAACTTCAATAGCAAAATATACTGAATATCTAAACACAGCTCTGCCTGAAATAACATGCAACGCAAAAAGAAACTTGTACTTCAAAGAGTCAAACAAAGGCTCTACCATCTTGATGCAATCATGAAATACTTTCTTCTGAAAATGACTAATAATACAAATGTCTGAGCTACAAAGCCAGCTCACAGTAGGAAACCCTTCAATAATCTTGGTAAGCCTAGCTGACACCCTTATGCACATTCCGCATCACTGTACCACAAATCATAGCTTACAATATTATGTTTGCCATTTACGACACGATACATTTTCACTTCAAGTGAATTTACAGCAGGTTAGACAGCAGATCCCACTTCTGATTTCTGTATGTACAATGCTACAGGAAAAACACAGTTCTGCAGCGTCCAACAGGAACTGCACAGTAACTTCAGGTTTTTGCTAAAGGCAGTGCCACTAATCATAACTGAACACTGTCAGAGAAAGACTGTCGTGCAGCGCATGCTCTCCGACACACCGTCCTGAAGTGTTAACTCTTCCACTAAGCGGAGCTGTAGTGCAGAGTCTTGAATCTTTCTCAGGAACCCATAGCAGATAAGAAACCAGCCAGCACTGCTGCTTACAGTCACTTACAGTCATGATCAGTCCTGATTTCTATTCCACTGACCCAAGCAACCTATACACACACGAGCCATTTTCAGTTCATACATGTTTTACCGAAAGCAGTGTGTTAAAATGTGTGACATAGGAGTAAAAGGCCAGAATCATTTAAACACAATATTAAAAATCACCTTAAATATATTCGTCACTGAACTTCTTTCCCGTGTGGTTGTGGGATCATTTGTAAAGCTTTTCATATTGTCACCCATCACACATGCTGCCACCTCAGCAGTATCTGACTGAAATATCCACAACACACTTCCCAAAAAACATATGGTCAACATTACAACCCATTGTCTTGAATTCTAAGAACTCCAACAATAGTCTTAAAGCTGCCCCTTTGTGATAATCTGATCCAGAATGGTTGTGACACATTGGGCCACGATAAGTTTAGATCACAAGATGGATCTGCTTCGACTCTGAAAAGGGAAATTGTTTCTCTCTGAGGCTGATCCCACTAAAGTCTGACTTTCACAGGCATTATCTCATTCAGGTTGATAGGCTGAGATCCCTCTTTATAGAGGTTAAACAATTCATTTGTATTACAATACAAAGGGTATATGGGGGAAAAAAACAAATGTATATGGATTATATGAATCTCTACTGAGCAACTGAAGACAATTAAGAGAGGTCAAAATATATTTAAGATGATATAACAGAATAACTTGATACTGTAATGATGTGGCCTCCACTAGATGCATAACAAGCTGTATAGCATATACTTAACAAGAACATTTAACTGGTGTGCAAATATAGCTTTGAATACAGTATCATGTTCTTACTGACTTCTTAAAAATGTCAGGTTCCTGTCAGACGTTCGTAATTACGGTACATTTTAAAAATAAACATTCTATTTTATTTATCATATAGGTGTAATCACGTATAACGATGGATTGTTTCTCAATTTAAACTCTATAATTACCTTGCCTCAAAGCTGATGTTTTGCGAAGTATTCTCCACTAAACTTACAACTGGTGGAGCAGACAGGGTCACATTTGCGTCTATAGGGAGAAGAAACCAAAACAGCATTACACTGCAGATAAGTGTATACTCATCATTAGTAATGTTGTCCAAATTTTACCATAAAGCGCAATATTAGCTGCACGATAACCAAAGCGATCGCGTATTTATTTCGTTGATTATTCCATACGGTACTTTAGAAACTCACCACATGTCATAAGAACTCTTAATGCCAGAGCCAGAGTAGGGAGAACTCTGTATGCTGACATCCTCCGTGTTAGAAATGGCACCTCTCGGCTTCTGCTTTAAAGAAAAATCCCTTTCCTGGTATAAAAAAAAACTGTAAATCAAGCAACATTACTCATTTTTCACGCCGTAACAGAAAAACATTAAACAATGAATTTAACTTCATCATGTCACATCTTTACGTAATATATAACATAACACCTTGAATACGTACTGAAATACAGTACATGTATATACACGAATACTTCTCCTTTCGTGTATAGTACGAAGTGAGTTAAACACAAATAACTAGCAAAATAAAAGCGGCCTTTGTTTTAATCACATATTCATGCCGTTCCATGTATAACACTCACACGCTCACATCCATATTTTTACAACCATACAATTTACAAACTCACCACTCAGCAGACTGTCCGGCTTCACGTTGTTTCTTCCGCTTCCGTCATGCGGGTCACATGACAAGTCAGCTGATTTGTGCCCGGGGCGGGTGACGTATAGTTTTTTTCTACCTTCCGAGATGCTGTTTGTTCGGTAAAGACCGTACATTTCGGTTATTCCATCTGTGCGAACTCACTTCCTCAGCTATGTTCGCCATATGCTCAACATAATTTACCACCGCTGTCTGTGATGTAGTTGTCACAAATATTTGTAAAAACTGTACAGACATAACAATGCTATTTGTTACTGAGTTGACAGGGCAAAAGCAGAATAAAACAAATGAATAAATAACACGTGCATTTGCATCGACTATCACTGCACCATTAATCCTTTAAAATTTCAGTATGGCTTCTTGAAAAGAAAACAGTATCCTGACTTGTAAACTTGCCAATAAACACCGTAATCTTATCCTGTTCTTCCTACATCATACTGACATCATGTTTCCCCAGACACAGATGACGATAATCTACGTTCCAAACAAGCTTATTTAGCAAACCATCCACTGCAAACCCCATAGATGCCCCTCTCCAGCTCTCTGAATACCCTACATATTCATCATATTTCATCTCCTGATTAAAATAAGTATGTACTTGAAAATAATGATGTTGTCAACCGGTCGAATAGATCAAATACCTAAAATGACCGGATTTATGATTTATGACTGTAAGGTATACGGGGTGATCTTTTCCGAACACCTGAATAAAGACATGTTCCTTTTTCTATGGACTTAAACAAAAACAAAGTCCATAGCGCCACCTACTGTGTAGGAGTGCAAGTGTACCACGCACTAACCTGATGCAAAAAGTTTTCCTGATCAGGAAAAATCCAGCCCAACAAATCTCTGTTTAAGAAACTAATCAGATATTTTATCACATATAAGAACAAACATATTTTCTATAAGCCATTATACACGAATAGCTGGTATGTAAAGGCTGATGCAGCAACGGAAAGGCCGGGAACACGTGACTAAAATTTCATATCACAGAAACCAAAACCACCAGTCAACTAAATGCTGCATTAGTCCGGTGTGGCACTGGGTCTGATCAGCTTATCACAGCCGTTTCTATAGCGTCCACATAAATGGACCACTCACATGTTGCTGATTCCACGTGCCTTGTAAAAAAATGTAAATATTTTTTTTTTATTGTAAAACCAGCTGGCACTCGTTTTTTCCTGAGTTTCACAAAGTTGTGTTTTTTGGCTTCAGTTGCCTGTTTACCCCTGTTTATACACAATAATATTAATCTGCTGCTTGTTCCCAGCATAAAATCTGCATTTCAGCATGTAATACTTGATTACTGCCAAAATGTATTTACATGTTTATTAGGAAACATCTGGAGTTTTGAATCTCTGCAGGTTGCACGGAGACACATGACGAATATACTTTCTCCTGCCACTAAAAACATGCCATTCAGTGTTACAGTGCAAGTGTAAAACAAAATGCAAGAAATTGCAGCACAAATAAGATTTTCAAATGTAATATCAAATTGCTATTAAATAAGTAAGAAAGTAATTTAAGAACATTAGCTAATTCGCGGGTTATGGCCACGGACTTGGTTGATGGTTTAAGTTAAAAAATAAGGCAAGCTGTAATATGCTTGGTTAGTGACCTTATCAGCCCATGCTCCTCCAACAATGTAACCAGCTATATCCAGCAGAACTGCATCATCAGCTGAACGAAGGGTTCTCATATTTTATAACCTGTGTTTGCATTGCATTTTTTTTAATCTCAAAGAAGAAATTCTTTATTTAAAGAATTATTCCTTTGTAGTTGCAAATGTAAATGACGCATATTACCCATAACTTTAAATGAAGCAGAAAAGTGACGCAAAACAGAATAACTTCAGTTACTGCCTGGACGTCAAGAAAGTATATTTTGCAACACGGTTTGTAATGTGCATGCTTTTCACACTTATTTTTTAAGGACAGTGAGACAGGGCTATTAGTTAGGCCTAAGTATTTATATATAGCTGATGAATCATATAGCATACACACAAAAATGAAAGAAAAATAATATACGACGTGCACGCAATTAAACATCTTAACGCTACTGAGCAGCAATAGGTGTTGGTGCTGCCTGTAAGTTTCGCAGACGGCGTGTCCGTAAAGCAGCCCCCAGCTCCGCGAGGACGCAGCGGCGCGTGAACATGCTCGCCCCGCCGTCGGATAGAAATAGCGCGCATGTCCAGCGCGGGGCATCGTCGCTATAAGTAAGGAAGTAAAATGGCGGACCTGGCAAACGAAGGTAAGGGGTGGCGGAGCGGAGGGAAAAGCAAAACAAACACTAATGCGTGCGTGTCGGAGTTTGAAAAAGGCTTCCGGGGCCGGTGAGACCGTGTGAGGCGGGCTGGCGGCACCGAGACGCCCGGGACTAGACGCGGTTCCGACGGGACGGCGATAGCGTTACATGTCTGGCAGTCGGCGGCGTACGGCGCGTTAAATTCCTGGCCTGTGGGATAATCCCACACGGGGCGAAATTGGGGACAGCCAGGCCAAAGCGGGGGGCATTCGGGTCGGGACGCGCCCCCATCGCGCCCCTTTAGCGGAGGGCATCGCCCTGGTCTCAGTGCGAACCGGAAAAAAACGAGCCGTCGGTTTTGTCGGTGGCCGTAAGCATCGGCGCGTCTGGCTGCTTTTGGACAGCATCGGCTTATTAATAGCCGTCTGGCCCCGTTGTAGGTTAAGTGTGAAATGAAATAACATAGTCAATGGATAGCTTTACTGGCGCATTCTTACAGATATTCTTAACTGTTTCTTTATTTTTCGGTAAATGATCTATTACTAGACATTCTGCTTTTCTTTAGGATCTTCAGCCTTTTTTTCCTTTTATGGAACAGCAAACCCAATAACGTAACCGGGCGGCTCGCTATTTCTGAAATGAATAAAAAGCCAGTCTGTCTCGCTGGCATGTTTTGAGGTGCAGCAATGAAAGGTGCAAAATGTTCACTTTCCGTGAACGTCGCCATGGCGGTTTTGTTCTTGAAGGGCCAGCTGTCGCCCAGCACACAGCCTAATGACAGCAGCGCTTTAGCAGGTATGTTAGGAAATAGGCAATACCACGTTTCATTTTTAACAAACTGCAAATAGGTGTGACTTTATGCCAAACGACTGAATGATTAATGGGGTAGAATTATGTGTATTTTTTAAATATCAGTCGCAGCTGGGCGTGAAGGGCAGCTGCTGCTCGCGGTGTCATTCGGGCTGAGATGGATCCGGCCAGGTGTTTTATTAGAACTGCCTGTCTGGCCCGAATGAGCCTTTTCATCTCTGCTGCATTTCACAAAGTTGTCTGTGCTTTTTTTTACTCCCTCCCCTCCGCCTGACTTATTTCTTCACCCACTGCAACTCCAGTTGGTCTGTGTGTTTTGCCGATCCACGTGAAGTTGCCTCTGTTTTTATTATTGCCACACGAAATGTTGCCCCTCCTCTCGCGGACTTGCCTTGTGTCATGAAGGACGCGCCCTTGACGATTTCAGTGCCGTTTATGGCTCAGTAGCGCTCATCACGTGTGGTTATCCTTTATTTAACCTGAATGCCACTGTAGTAAAATCCCAGCTCAAACTCTGTCCGGAATAGCTCACGACGAACCATAATGATTTATTTACTGTAAGCCAAAACGTGAAATATTAATTTGTGTCCATCGTCGGTCTTCTCTTCCTGCTCAGGGTTATAGGGCTTGTTGAACCTTATGTAATTTTGCAGTGAAAGATTGGTTTTTAGCTGAACTTATTCAGTTTTAGTATGGAAAAACCCTGCAAGGTGTCCACAAGTTCATGCATGTTAGATTGTGGATTGGTGGTTGAATGGAACAGATATGGTGATAGTGGGGATCGTCATAGATTGATGCTAAAACCCATGTAATACACAAGTGATCTTTCAGCATAATAGATGAATTTTTCCTAGTGTTGGGATGCACTCTGGTAAAAGTGAGACTTGCGTATTTGCATGGCTTTGGCAGTGGTGAATTCTGATGCCTTTTGCTGCACCTGGTAGTACTTGGACCTGGGGTATTCTTAGAAGTATAGTGGTACTGATATTCCCTTTTTTTAGCAGTCCATAATCTGCTAAGGTTAGTGGCAGGCTTTAGTGCTGAATTTGTATTGAATTTTTATGGATATTATATTTAAATTGGTTTGCTGGAACAGGATGTGAGGCTGTCATCGCTTTTACAGCTGTGAGTATTTTTGTAGAGTGAACATAAGTTGTCATGAGATATTGGGAGGCACATTGACAGAGTTTAGTCTTGTGACTTGCAGCTCACTGAACTCTTGCCAGTAACTCTCAAATTGCTGGTTTATGCGCAGGAACCCAGAAATGCCTGTAATTTTTGACTGTTGATGTAAAAAACATCCCCTGCATCAGGTTTTTCATTGTCATTTTTTTTGAGGGAGACCTTCCCCTGCGTGACCGGGTCTTAAGATAAATATCATAATTATAACGAAAGTTTATTTTTGACCAGCCATTTTACGGATGTGCCTTTCAGGAAGGAAATGCGGTTAGAATTTCTGTTCTGAAAAGAAAGGAACTGTAAGATGGTATTATCTATCATTATGTAGGTGGCTAAATTTGCTGACACGCAGTATGTAAAATAGCATGCAGCTGGTTTAATTTCCATGGCTGTTATTAATTTTAGTTGTTTTAATAGTTGTTGGTACGCCCCAGCTGTTTATAGGTAATTAATTAAAAAGCAGGTTTGTCAAAATCAGAAGGTAGATGCATACTTGCTGTGTTTTCCTTGTTATCCAAGGTTTGGTGGTTTTGGAATAAATGCAGGAAATCTCAAAATCCCTTAATATGCCGCAGCAGTGATTGGCCAGCTTCTGCCCATGTGCTGAGTGAGCGAGATACTTTTCCTTTAAGATGGTGTGGCTTGTGTTTTGTTGAATATATGAAATACCTGAGCCTTTTTATGGACTGCATGATGGCTTAATGGGTCACTATAACATCCATGGATCTAGGATTGGTTGGTTCCTGACTGTGTGTGTGCGTGCGCAGAGTTAGTCTGTTATCTTCGTAAGGGTTTCCAGTAGGTACTGCAGTGTTTTCCTAGAGTTGAAGGAATTTGTGCATCTGTGGTGAGTGTGGGCCTAGTATGCCATCCAGGGTGTCCCATGCCTTGTGCCTCATTCATCCAGAGACATGCACCAAAGATCTTCCAGTTTTGAAACATGAACGATCTTCATTGCCTGTCAATAAGTGACCATGAATAATCTGAATGATCGCTACTTGCAGAATAACCTGGTAGAGTACATGTTGGCCTAAATATGGAGAAGAGGGATCAGCTAATTTTCCTGCTGCTGAACAGTGGAAAGGTTTTGGAGGAAGTTGCCATCTTAGATTCTAGAGCCAACCAGCAAGGCTGGGGAAGTTGTTGACAAGAAGAACATGAGAATATTTTGTGGCTGACGGGAGGCTTTAGTATTGAAGATGGGCTGTGTGGGTGTTTGTGCTTACAGCCGCTTTAATATACTACAGAAACATGGATGCTGCTACAAACCTCAGACCACAGTTGACTTTCTAAATGCTTGTCTCAGCCTGCAACTGTTAGCATTTTGTCAGCTTGGTGATAAGAAGTTGTTGCTTATAGTATTACACTAGTGACCATCCTGAAGTTATCAGGATTTTGCTTTTGGTGGCATGGTAGCTCGGTTTGTAGCCCTGCTTCCTCAGTCCATTGGGGCTTTGCATCCTGTGCCCGCTGTGCCTTTCTGGAGTTTGCATGTTATTACTGTGTTGCCTTGGTTTCATTCAGGTTCTTCAGTTTCCTCCCTCAGTCTGAAAAGCTTGTGGTTAGGCTTATTGACCCTTGATCCGGCATCTCCCTGTGCTTCCTGGGATAGGCTCACCATGATCCTCCGCTGGGTGAATGCTTGGAAGATGGATGGAATAGTATTTTTGCAATAATTCTGGTCTAGCTCCTTAAGTCCTCCTGTAACCTCATCTTCTGCCAGTACAGGCTAGTTTGAAGAATATAGTAGTTGCAGTGGTTTCATGACAATGGAGACGGGATGCCGCCTATCCAGTTAAGTAGACCAAGATAAGAAATGGACATACGAAAATGGCTTAATGTTGCTTTCACCAGGCCATTCCAGCCATCTACTGCTGGTTGCTAAGCCTTTGGCATTTCGCAGCCACGACGGTGATGTCGCTGTTAGTGAAGCTTTTCTTTGGCTCAGGTAACAGTTAGCCCACAATCTTTGGCACTCGCGTCAGCAATAGCTGCTGACAAAATGAACCAACAACCACCCAAAAGAACGGTTGACTAACCCCTCCCCCCCCAATCCCTATGCCTAGAGGTTGCCACCCGTCCCATATAATATCGTGCCTCCACCCCCCTGCTCAGCAGACTGTATTGTTGGGGAACCCCTTCCCTGCTTCAGGCTTGGCTCTGCTTGCTTATTTAAATTGAAAGAGTCAGCCTTAACCTTAACATCTGCAGCTCATACAGGGGGGGTGATGTCATGGTCCAGCCATGTCCACTATTATGGCTGATGAGACTGAACCTTAAATTTTCCTTCTGTTCCCTGGATGCTCCCTTTTTTTTGTGTTTAGTTATTTGTTTGTTTTTGGGAACTCGGGCAGCAGAAGGGAACTTTAGAAACATGCTGGTCCCTGGTACTGAAGACGTTTAGTTTGGTTTGTGACTGGATGGTCCTGGTTACCATGCTAAGAGTGGCACCAAGCTCTAGACATTGCATAAGGTGCAGACATTTTGAGATCTGCTCTGCATGTGTTGGTATCTGGGAGCAGAGAGTGCTGTACTTCTGCTCTTGGGTGATTCATGCTGGTAATGAAATCGCCTCGTACAATAGGCCATTAACGGGGAGTTTGGTAGCAGCTATTGTGCCATATTACAAAGGAGTGGTACTCCTGCCATGACAGTTTTATTGGGGAGGGGGGGCGTGGATTTAGAACTACTGGTTCAAGTGGGTTATTAATGTGTGATTAACCAGCTGGATGGTCTTGGAAAACATTGCCAGGGAGGTGGGGTGCGATCATGTCTAGCTCTGCTTTTAAAATGGAGACGACTATGAGTGGTGAGTTGTTGCATTTTATATTACACTGATTTTTTTGTTTGTTTCATATCAGTCCATGGATATTAATTATGATGTGATTCAGGTCGTTATTTCTTTCCTTCAGGGCTTCATTTTTGACTCCCTTAGAATTCCCCTCACATTGAGAAACTGAATAAAGATGACAAACTGAATGGACGTAAAACTGAAATCTAATTTTAATAAATCATACAAAATCAGCTTTCTCTGGTTGGGCATAATATTAGGAAGCTTGACAGTCCGGTCGCAGGTTTGATGGATTGCCGCCCGTCCCCGATTGTATGGGATTGTCCCATATTGGAAAAATAAAACGCTCCATTGTGAACCGACGCAGTGCATGATTTGTATCATATTTCGTAACTGAAGGTAGAAACCCTTCAGTATGTTCTGTTGGATATCAAGGCTTCAGGTGCAGTATTTCCAGTTCTTCGCAGCTTCCAGTACGCAGCACCAGTCTGTTCTGCGTCACTTATAAATTGCCAACGTATCGCCACACTACTGACCTCTTGTTTGTTCTCCTTTTTTTAAAAGATGTCCACAGATAATCACATGTATCGGTGCCTCTACAGTATCTGCGCACCAATGTTGAGCTGTCGCTTTCTGCACTGACACTGGAAGCTCCCTCTGAGGGACCCTTATCTTTTCCATAATACAACCATAACAATCGCACATGGCAGCCTCCACTGTCTCCACCAATCTTGCCCTGCCTTCTTAAGACTGCCATCTGATTGGCTGGAATCGCATGTGTTTCTGTGATTTAAGCTGATGTGTGCTATCAGGCGGTGGTCTTTAACAGTTAATCGACATTTCCCGTTTTCTTATTTAAAATTTTATGTCGCCATGGAGTGTATATTACATAGTCTTAGTTGTTTGCCTAAATTCTGTAGTAGAGAGCATGTTTGTCTGCTGGTTTGACTGTTTTCTTTCCCTTTCATAGAAAAACCTGCCATAGCTCCTCCAGTCTTTGTGTTTCAGAAAGAGAAAGGTGGAGCTTCTCAGAAGGTGAGCTGTGTGACTTCGTGCTGGTTTGCTGGGGAATTTCATTCTGGAAATCAATGTTCCTGTTGCAATGGGTCTTCCCTTCCTAAGGTTATTATGTGGGTGAAGCCGTTTTGGCAGATGATGATTGACCACTGATTGTTGCATGTTGGCTGCTCTTTCAGAGATCAGCTGATGGATCCAGTGCAGAAGATGGTGATGGTGAGTCTGGATTTGTAAGGCAGAAGATGGGCAAAAATACATCGAAATGTATTTTGATACAAAATATCCTATTTGTAAGTGTGTCAAAATAAAATTTTATAAAATAATCACCCAGCAAAGTATCAAAATAAATACAATATTTTGATGATAAATTCAAAAATACAGCACAGAAATACATGAAATGTATGAGGCCGGTCCTTCACAAGCACACTGACTCAAATGGCCAAGCTGAGGAGGAACATTTTTTGAGTGCTTGACTTCCTTTGTATTGTCTTAAGTAAAATCAAATATTCTGTAGTATCTTAAATATATTCCAACTACACACGAAAACGTAATAAAAAACAAAAGACAATTGACGAAACCGCTTCCTTTTTTGTACCACAAATGAAAATTCAAAACGACAATATTTAAAATGGAAAATGACAAGCATGATTTTAACACCTCTCGGCAATATCTGAATCTTAAAATACAAATTACATTCAGGTCTATTCGTAAGTCTTTTGGTTCGACACAAGTGATCAGCTGTTGGCTCTTATCGCCTTTCATTAAAATATTTGAAAACGCTAAACTTACTCCTTATGTGTGTAAACGTTTAGCACACGTGACTTCCTTCCTTCTCTCTTATGGGGGCAGTGTTTCTTGTACTAAAAAAAATAATGCACATCAAATAGTTTTGATACAAATTACATACAAATTTTTATGAAGCAAGTCAAATACAAAATTGTATTTTGTAATTTGAATTTAATATATATTTGAAATAGTCAGTCCTACGGCAACGTGACTAATACATTCCTGAAAAACCTCGTTCACTGAAATACACGCGCCCAATGGTAAAATAAGCTTAGGGGATTGCAATTCCAAAATTCAACTCGCACCAAACGAAATGAATTGCATAATAAAAATGATACTGGTGGCCAATAATGTAATTGCATGAATTTTAAATAAGGAAATAATACATTAAGAAATTACATCATAAACATCTCCTGTGGGTCTTATGAGTCTCACGTTAATTGCCTAGTAACCACTTCAACCAAACGGGCCGAACTCACAGCCACCATGCGGCCGGGCATGCACGCAGCACAAAGACAACTGATAATGGTATGCGGAGGGGCACCATGCGGCCGGGCATGCATGCAGCGCAAAGTCAACTGATAATGGTATGC
>JAODJX010000035.1:1283151-1297043 GCA_026776945.1 Isichthys henryi | reverse complement strand
GGGCCCGCTCATTCACTTCTATGGGAAAAATGCTAACGCTAACTATGACAACCTTAACCCCCACCCTGCCCTAACCAAAACCATAAGTAACCAAGCAAAATACAAGAGTTTGTTTTTTAGTTTTTTCATAACAGTGACCGATTTTTATAAAAGAGTTTTCCCTTATGGGGACATTGTGTCCTCATAAGGATAGGTATACCTGCTCACACACACACACACACACACACACAGATATTGTTTGTGTTATCATGTGTTGCTTCTTCATCTTGGGGATTGTCAGACTATGCAAATCTGTTCATGTCAACATTGTTACCTAATCTGACAATTATGCTTCTTTTTATTTTCTGTGATATTTTCTGACGAGAGCGATTGATTCATCTTGATTGATATTATGATTTTGGATGCTACCTTTTCCAAAGCCTGGCTTTTAAAACTTGGTGTGATCAAATGCTCTGTGATGAGATTCTGTCTTAAACTGCTTAAGCTTAAGGAACCTGCCTCATCATTCGAATCTGAAAGAACCTGAGGTTTCACTGAAGAAATTTATCAGCATGAAGCTGCGGTTCCTTTTGATTGCAATAACTATCCAATTCAATTCAATTTATTTTTATATAGCGCTTTTCACAACAAGGTTGCCCCAATGCGCTTTACAGGAGTGTGTCCAGGCTGTCCAGGCTGCTACATTTACCTGCGTAGAATGAACTTAAAACCGAAGCAGAATAAACTTGTAAAAATGAAGGTCAAATGAGTGTAAGAAGCAAAACACAAGTTGCCCACCGCAAACATAAACATTAGATTTCAAAATGCCTCACGTATGACTCACTTTGCACATACCGCAAAAAACTGAAAGTACTGTATGCCCATCAAAACTGAAATCTCTCTTGTGCTTTTCCCTCTTTTCATTTCAAACTGGAAGCTGCTGATTGGTTATCTGCTTCCATCACCCGGACATGTACAGCTGGAGTGATATCAGTCGTCACAGATATCACGCATCCCTATCACATACGATAAAGTGACATCAAAGTCATACACTATTACCTGTGAAGTGCTATAAGCTGCCCCCACGTTTTGTCCTTTATTTCTGTCCTTAGTTCCTCCTGCACTTTACAAGTTTAGTGTCCCTAAAACATACCTGACTTGCCTTGGCAGTTATGCCTCTGATGGTCTGAATCGAGGGCTGTGATGCGGGGATTTCCTGCGCTGCTTACTCTCACGCCCCTTTTGGTCATTGGGCTATTGACGGCTTGCACCATCTTTATATTACCGGTGCTGTTTTTGTGGTGTAAATAAGACGTCTCCATCAAACTTTTTTTTTCCCTTCACATGCAAAAGTCATTTTTTGCATTATAAATCTTTTTTTGGATATACTTTCTGCTGCACTTCAGATAATCTACACCGCCTACTTTCACAGGCAGTTTACCTTTACACTGAACATATTTAACAGATGCTTTCGTCTAAAGCAACATGCAAGTGAGCAGTTTTGGGGAAGCTTGTTTAAACAGTAGCTTTTCAAGTTACAACCACTTATGATTGGCTGCAGTTTAGCTACATTTAATCTACTGTTTTAATATAGTAGTTAGCTACACTACAAGCTACAGAGCAAAAAGTAGCTTAATCAAACCTATACTTAACTGCATCAAATTAAGCTATAGTATATTCTTAAATTAAATTAATTAAAAACATGTGCAACATTATGTTAAATGTAATATGAAAATCTATATTTTTTTAACAATGTAATCGCAATAAGCTTTCACAAATTTCTTTATTTAATAAAGACTGATGATGACCAAGAGGACATCACAAGTGCTGTGTTAAAATTAGTAGGGTTACAACAAAAAAAGATTTTGATAACCTGTCCAAGAACCGAAGTCCTCATATGCATTTTAATGAGTGGCTAAAATATTGTTTGACGTGAAATATTTTTCAACCCTTTAACATCAACATGGCAACACTGATGCGAGACACGGTGCTGTCATGGCTACATATTTGCGAAACTGTCGCAAAGTCAATTAGTTGTAAGTCGCATAGATCGTGATTCGATAACGACCTGTAGTACTTCTCAGTGCTGCCAACGTTAATGTGTTAACGCTTGTGATTGATCTGGAAACCTTAACGCTCCATTTTGCTTTTAACGCAAATGCGTCCTCTGGAGTCCTTCGTTCTGCCTGTGGGGTAAAACAGAAATCTTGCCAAACCATCTAAAAACCTCCGCAAATTTTTGTTTTCGACACATAAAAAAAACATCCGCGAATTAGCGCCGATTGCCCAGCCATTTGCAAATAGTGCTATTCATATGGTGACGATATTGGCTCCGTAATGGGCAGACATGGAAACCAGCACCAAGGCCTTGAACATCATGTGAGCGTTAATAGGGAGTCAGTGAAGAAAACGCCCCTGACTCTTTAATGCTGTGTCTGGGCCAAATTGGATGGGAGACACCATGAGTGAAGCTCAATGTGCGTGTGCCTATACATCACGCAGCATGTCCTGTTTCCACACAAGAAGCCTACTGTGCACCGTTTGCTGATCTCACATGCTCCTATTAGACCACACATTTTGCCATTTGTTCAGGATGCTTCTAAGTGCCAAGATGCCTTTTTTTGCACTATACAGCTCACATGACTCAAGTTTCTTCTAGTTAGCATATAGCTATTTCTGGCTTAGGTTACAATCTGCTTACTCTTCATTCTGCTCAATGACTGATGCAAAGGGGTCAGCAAAAGCTACAAAAGATCAATGTTACAGACCATCCTTCAACTTCAGCCGCTGAAATGGATGCCTGATTTCGGAGATGTAGGTTACAGAGCTGGAGGGGGCCCAGCTCAAAAAGGCCTAACAGCAAGCAAGAAATAGGACTGCAGTTTGGCGATAAATTCACCAAGGAAGGACGCGCTCGCTCACCTTTTGGCACACGCAGCGTTGTGCTAAACACAGCCGACAGACCAGATTCATCTCTATTTTGATCTTTGGGAGGTGGCAGGTAGGATTACAGACGCCTCAGTCACTTTCTACAGCATAGTCAAGGCTTCCTTATAATTATAAGTAACAGCATTTATTTTGTCATAGGAAACACAAAGCCAGAGACCCTTACTGTGTATCTATTTCAGACTGGTGTGGCCCACAGGCTGCAGCACGCCAGGATTCTCCCGATTAGCAATTGCACCTCTGCATAGACATCAGGGGAAATCTGAATGTGGGACCCCTCCCCTGCCCCCTCCAGACATCATACGCAGCTAGACCAGTGTTTCCCTGGAAAATATACAGTGAAACAAATACAGACTTGCGACGGAATCCAATCTGCAAGTTCTCTCCAAGATTGCATCCCACTTCTCTTGAAAATGATCAGCCACAACAGCATTTGTGTGCATTCTCTCTCCCTCTCTCTCCCTCTCTCTCTCTCTCTCTCTCTCTCACACATAAAATGGGCAATTCAGAAATACATGTTTACCTATTTGTACCCGAAGCAACCCACATAACATGGTGAAAACATACCAAGTCCATGCACGACCAGGGCTGTGACTTGAACCCAGGGCTGTGACTCGAACCCAGGGCTGAGGTTGTCCTACCTTTCTGTAAAATTTATTGTTATTTTGTTACATTTTAAACAAACCGTTTCTATGTGGGTCTCATGGAGAAATGATTATTTTGATTATATTATGAGTATTTTTAGCTGCTTTTAAGTGCCAATGTCAGAAAAACTATATATTTTTTTCTTTATTAAAAGGGGAAAAGTTGTCAAAAAGACAAATGAACATGACCGCAGAATATTTCAAAATTAAACATCTGCTTCATGTTATGTGAAAAGTAAAACTTTTTACAGCTCGGGGTGTATAACCAAATAGCATCCTTCCATGTAAGCCATTCATTACATGTCAGCCCTGTAAACGTGAATATTTAATTACACATTGTGTAACATTTCTGTAAAACAAACCAAAATTCTTCGGCTGTGTTACTTGAATCCCAATTTTGTATATCGATTGTCTCCCCAGTTGTGTAAGCATTTCTTTGTTATTCATGTTACTAGCAAAAACATCACAACACTCAGTTTTATGAATGCTATATGTAACAATGCTCCGCCTCATTTGAATAGATTTCTTGCTGATATATATATATATATATATATATATAAAGAAGAATCAGGGAAATATATTTCAGAATGTTTTTGAAGGCTGCCATACACTGGAATAGAGGTTTGCATTGCAGAACATTTTTAAAGGCCTCCACACTAATCTTTATAGAATCAGTTTTGCAGCTTAAATAGTTTCATTACTTTTCAATTATGGAAAATTCACAGCCTGAGTAAATGTACTATCTACAGCTAAAGTAAATATTTACGTTTGTCTAAGAAAAAAAGGAAAGTCATGACTTTTCCCACAATCCGTGTTTCTCAGTTGTCAATTTTATAATAATATTAACAATCAAAACACAAGTATATAAAATTTTGTGATGTGTATATGAACTGTGGCAGAGAAGGAAATTGCGATTGTAGCTTATTAAAGTTGTTTGAGTTTATTCAATAGTCAGTACTGAATATAATTGAGCATAATACATGTAAAGTTCACTTTGGCACCAATATGCAATAAATAAAACGTTTTGCTCTTTGAAGATACTATGTAAATAAATAAAACATAACTTACTTTCCAATAAATACAGATTATATATAATACAGATAGATGCATTGCATCAACTTTACAGCAGTTGGTGAACAACAGAAGTCCAACAATGTTGTCTGTGGTTTACTGTTTATCAGAAGAAGCTGGCAGGGGTCAGAAGGAGAAGCAGAAAATAGTCTTTTAATAAGATTGACTGAGGTATTAGTCTGTATATTCAAAAATCTAAATCGACATCCTAAATCGATTTAAATCAACAATGCATTTTTTCTAAATCACTGATTTAAAAAAAAAAAACAATTCAAAAGAATGTGATATATATTGAGACAAATATCTTTGTGGTTATAGAAATGTCACTTTAGACTGAATGACTATCAGCCATTACAGCTGATCTTGCATTTCTTTGTTTCACAATAAATTTTACAGCAAGAATTATGGAATAACAGCACGGCACCATGTAAATTATGAATAATGGTTAAATTAATTTCTGTGCCATTTTGCATAACGATTCCTTTGTATCACTTACAGCTGAATGCTTGCACCTAAATGACAGTTACACAGTCCCTGACACCTTACACTCATCAGCAGAATAAACTCCTTCGGTGTCCCGACAGCATATCTTGGCTTTTGCGCCACCTTCATCTTTAATTGTCTTTATTGCTCTAATTTTTTGAGATGCCTTAACTTAAGGGGCCCCTCAATGTCTCCCATTCAGTACATTCTCCTGCTCTAAGTATTTGTTTTTCATCCACAGCTAAGTAAATTATCAGCTATTGAAATCAGAGGACGCATTAACTTTATATTAGCTTTGTACATGTCATTTCACATAACATTAAGCAACAGTTTAAAATATTTAAAATTTTATTTTATTTAATTTAAAATGTGAAAACTCATTTCCAGTGTTTTGTTGATAACAATTATAAATAGTTTGGTTTGTTAATTTTGTATCCTTCTTAAGTATAACATTTTTCAATGAGACAGGTATGAAGTAGAGTATTACAGGATTAACAGGAATGCCATGATTTACTGTTAAATTTAAATACAAAATCACTTCTTTGAAGCACATTCAGCAGTCACACTTACAATGTAATATCAATGCATTTAACTAATATCAGTCTAAATATTCTTATCAAACAAGGTTGTGTCATCTTGTTTCATATTAGTACATTGATTGAATACATTTTTCTGCTGGATATCATGAAGTTGGTCTTCCTAGATTCCCAAAAAAAACAAGGAACATTCCACGATGGTCTAGCCTTGAAAATTATTTCACGAGCAGGCGAATAGTGCAGCATTATGTGATTATTACAGTCACAAGTTTATATATTTTCATGATTCGTTTTACTTCTTCCGGTTGACACTCTTCTGTACCCTTTTTGTTATAAGTGGAGAATGAAGACATGGAGATGCCATCGACCGTATGAACAGAACACTCGGAAAAACCAGGTGTCTGGAAGAGCTGATTTTTGGAACTTTGGATTGCATCAGCTTGGAATATTATAATAACATGAATATTGCAGGATAGCAATACGACTGTGATTTGGCAATCCTTTCAGGATAAAACAAGCAACAATTAAAACCTTATTATGAAAAAAAAAAATCTCTCTTCTCGATCTTTCAAATATTATTTACAAGGATTTCAATGTTCCAAACAAAAAAGGTGCATCACAGTGATGTAACAATTGTAATTTTACCCCACAACACCTTTTATTCCTGTTTTCAGAAGCTAGTGAAAGTGACAGGCGAGGTTTGATTATGAGCTTTCGGTGACACTGAGGTAGATTTTCAAACTGAGAAACCAAAGGCTGCAAGTGAAGCATTCAGCCAAAATAAAAATGCATGTGATATGAGTTCACGTCCAGTCAACTTCATTCTGCCAGCCAAATATTTTTATGTCAAAAGATAAAACAGTGTACAGTACTAGTAGGAAGTTATTCCATGAAAGGCAATACCAGAGATCTACTTCTTGCATTTTTGTCATGTATAAAAAATGCTACACACAGCTGCACTGACTGGCTGACACGTTGTGAATAGTGTGATATTTGTTATTGTTGTCCAGGAAAGAAAAGTCGTCGTAACCCGTAGGTCGGCAGCAGGGTTTGTACCGGGCCTTGCCGCTGTTCGCTGCCTTGAGAAAGCCTGCATTCTTTATGTGCTTCAGCGTGACGTCATAGTTACGTCTGTGCGCGCTGCACCCTCCGCTGCAGTACTTGAAGGGAAAGATTTCGTCGCTGACGTAGCCCAGACCCAGGTCGCTCACGGTGACCTCCACATGCCTCAGCGAGCACGCCTTCACTCCACCTTTAGCCCGTTTGCTCCTCCTCTTCTCACCAGGTCCCCAAAGGTCTCTCCTGGCCCTCCTCTCCACGAAGGCCCCAATTAGTTGTTTTAGCTCACCTTCCGTGAAGCTCTGTAACAGGTGGATGACTGAGAAAGTGAGAAGAAAGTACAAGTGCTTAGAGCAGTCGATGCAAATCGACAAATCAGGTTTCTGCTGTTTTTGGATGCCAGAGCAACTTCCCTAAGGGCATCTCAATGAATAGATAATATTAGTCAAACACTTTCCCATAGCTTTGCACGAATCCACTTGCATTTTGTGGATGGTTTTATTTCATTTAAATATTGCTAGACATTTAAAATAACACACTGCCACTTCATGATTCTTTGCTACTATTTTTAGCCGTCACAAGATTTTGATCTATTTGCCATTAAGGAAATAAACTGTTCTCTCGGACAATCCTTATATGTCGAACAGACATTCTCCTTGGGAAACTCAGACCTCTTGACCATTTCAATAGTCGGCACCTAATGCAAGACAATGTCAGGATATGTCTTGTAGTCACATAAAGATTTATAATGTTGGCAGGACTAAATTAACTTCAGGAAGTGGATGATGGGAAAGGATATTTAGTTACTCTCTCCTTATGGAATGTGACTATTTCTGATGTTGGAACCTGCTAAGTTTACTTGATACACCATTAAAATTGGTATTGTATAATTTTACAATGCTGATTAAAAAAAACAACAGCTAAAACTTATATTAATACAATGCAAACCAGCCTGTTTGACAAAGGCGTGTACAAACACAATACATTTCGGTGAATATGGTGAAAACCTTGACTAGTTAGCTACATGTGAGTCGGCATGTCCTATAAAGGAAATTAAAGGGAGAGTTTTTAAGGTTGAGGAAATAATCTGTTTGTTGTGTTTTCTGAAAGTTTTTGTTGTTTCTGACACTTAAACATGTATCTCTGAAATCTTTTAATATGATATAGGTGAGGAAGGTGACATTGTTGAAAATCACCAAAGGCAAACATTCTTGAGTGTTCAAATGTCATTTTGAAGCAGTGTAATGCATATCTATTCAACCGTTTTAATAAGACAACATACAACAACAATCACAGAGAAAGACCTGGTTTGATTTCAGGTGTGACTTGTTTGCCTGACAGTGCTGTTCTGAGAGTCCTGATACTAGATCAAACAGGTTTTGCCCCAAAGCTCACTTCACTGTCTACTAGTAGTTTTGTAAGATTATCTGACTGAAGATTAGCTAATTTAGGCCCTGACCTGATCTCATCTTAGTTCACCCTGACAGGTGTCATGTGACAAAATACAAAGAAAGGATCTTACAAGCTGTATCATTAATTAAGATATTTAATTTCCTGAGCTGTGTTCTGTGTCTTTATCAACATTATGTTGAGCAATCAAACCACCTTGTCCTGCTTGGGGAAGGTCAGCTTTAATAGGCCTTTGAGAGTTACTTTTATAAAAAACTTGGCAACAAGTAGGATACATATGTTATGCTACATTTTTTAAAATTGATTTAATAATGTACCAAACAAGTCAAACTAGACTGGACATTACAAGTGATATGTGGCTGGGTTCTTCTCAGTATACAAGCTTTGTTTTAAACACTACAGTCTGTGTAAACGGTCTGATTCTTTTCAGTAGCCCTGAGGAAAAGGGTGTTTCCATGCTTCTCACTCACTTCACAAAATTATTTCACTCAAAATATGCAGGAACGCATAATGGCTTTACTATGAACAAACATGTAGGTATTTTTTCTCAGTGTTGGCCTTACACTGTCTCTGAAAACACACTTGAAATGAAGTTTCTGCCTTCGAAGAACATTGAAGATGTTCTTGTCTGGCTGGACTAGGAATGGGCTATTAATAGTTGCATTAAAGTGATTAACATTCCTTTTCTTGGATTTCAGGCATGACGCCTAAAATTGCATGATTCTGTAAACCTCTTAGTGTGTGTGGATCTGCTGGTGATCAGTCACAAGGAAATGAGATGGTAACGAGTGTCAGGGTCCCCAGAATGTGTATGAAATGACACTGTATATGTCGCGTTAGACATTCACTGCCTGGGGTATATAAAACTATCCATTAAATGTAATATAGAGGAATGGGAATAGAACAATTCAAAACTGACACAAAACAATCCATCTGTCCAACTTTTATAGCTACTAAGTACAGGGTGAGCGTTTATACAAAACACAAATAGGTAACCAATGGACTCAAACGTGGAGATGATGAACTTGCTTCCCTCCAAAGCTGTCACCTGACTACAGAGGCTCACTGAAGAGCCAATCAGATCACAAGCTGTCGCCCCACATCCGCACAGCACAGCAGCTGTTTAAGCTCTGCACACTGCTAACGAATACATCATTATTTCATCATTTTCATACAGGAAGAAACAGCAACTAGTGATTCGTCTCTGATCTGGGAATTTTCCAGGATAATAACATTTCCAAGACACTCTATGTAACACTTTTTTTTTGTTTTTCATTTTCCATGGTTCTTCCATGGACGTGTGACTTTCTGAGATGAAGGCCGTTTCACATATGGGACCTGCTACGGAGGGCCGCCAGCCCCACAAAGGAATCCACCCCTTACCCTGCCTTTTGTAAATAATATGATTCTCATATGTATGAAATATTTAAGATGTGTTGGTTGAACCCCAGTAAATTTGCTTGAGTGACGCCTGAGTGCAGTGGGTTCTGGGGGTGAGGCTTGGTCAGATTGGTCAGCTGGTCAGAGCTGATAAATCACTTATTATAGCACTGAATGTGACTGTGATTACGACATTCGACTATCAGTTTCTGGCTGACCTGCCTGTCTGGTTTCACTGCTTATTGTCGTAATTCTCAGCAGCATTCTTGTATACGTATGTCCCTTATTGAGTTACATTCTTATGGAGCCTCTCTTGGTGTTTTTCAGTCTCACTTGCAGACAAATTTTCCTCAGTTGGTTTTTCCCAGTTGCCATGTTAACCATGGCAACTCCGATACAGTAAATCTCAAAAGTACTGAAGTAAATGTAATAGTGCGGGTAAAACAGAACCCCGTACATATTGTGAGCCATCCATCCATCCATCCATCCATCCATCCATCCATCCATCCAGTGGCTTATCTTACGTCAAAAGGGTCATAAATACCATGTGAGTTAAGGAATAAAGATTCCTGAGTATGTTTCCTCTTACATTCCTTGAGGAGGGAACTGAAGCTGTCTGTACTTCTCCTCGTGCGCCTATGTCTGTCCATCATGGGGGGTGAGGAACCTGAGGATGAAGATGATGACGACCGTGATGACGACGGGCCCAAAGTGACAGACTGCGGAGCCCGCGGCTCTGGATGGAGCCTGGCTCTAGTGAGGAAGAGGAAGAGTGCTGCGGTACAGAAGATCAAAGTGGTGGTGGTCCACGTCCATAACTTCATCTTAAACTGAGAAGGAGCATTGAAACTCTGCAAAAAAGATGAAGTTTTAAACAGTTAGACACATAGGTAATCAAACCATCAGTTATGAGTTATTGTAAAAGTATTAGTCATCTGCTTGGCAAGACATACTTGATGATAAACTGGTGTTTAATCCCAAATATATTACCATAAGTGTTCTCACCCTGCTATTTCTTTGTTTTGCTGGAAGACATTCCAAAGCTGGTCTGCTAACTACAAAGGCTTGAACTGTTACAAGTGTTGTTTTGCCTGTGCCTTGCATTTTCGTACTTGGTTATTTTGACACATGCTTTTGTTCTGTTTTGATTTGTTCTGTGTTCCGGGGAGTGTATGAAACCAGCGAAAGCCAAAATGATACTACGAGAAGTTCTCTGTTGGCAGTCAGCCGACGCACAGATGAAAAATATATCAGTAGTATCGTCTTCACTTGATCCCTCGTTCCAGGGGAAGATTTATTTCAACCAGTTTATCCTCTCCCTGAGGTTTCGGTGCGAGGTCTGACCACGTTTTTGGTGCAGATGTTAAACATCCACTTCAGCTTCATAAAAAAGTGAAATGTGTCATTTCATGAGTCCGAAGTGGGTTACCTTCAGGAAACATTTAGGCAATATTAACATTAAACATTGTCTGATGCATAAAATTGCATTAATTGTTTGAAGATGTGTGGTAACTTTAAAGATGTATTGTTGCTATGCTCAGTATCCCATTGTAGACATTCTTCATGCAATTGGACTGAATGCCTAAAGAAGCATAGTTAAGTTCATGACCTACATAAGACAGTCCTTCTGTGCACTGGTACGTCTCCAAAAGATGCTTTTAGTTTTTCAGGTGCAAAATCCACCCAAGCATTAAACACCGCAAATTCTATCTCTGGCAACCAGGACTCAACCTGTCTCATTAGCATTTCAAAAACATACATCAAACAGTGAGTGGTGAGCATCTTTGGCACTTAAATTTAAATTTCAATAAATCCATGTTGTTTCATGGGATGGTGTCTAACATCTTGAAGCAAAGAGGGAATCAGCTGATTTATTGTTCCTGCTCCACTTTCAACCTCAAGGAGCAATACTGATCCTTTAAGTTTGAAATATTTCCATATTCCATAGCATCTTCTAAAAAGAATCTGGTGAGTTTTTAGAGAGTATGTAAAGCATGTGTCTGGACCTACCAATAATAAAAAAATGCTTGTTTCGCCATGACGCATGTTTCAGATTATAATGTTCCGGAATTTCAAAGACAACTGATCTTAAAGCAGACGGTTTGATTACTTGAAATGGAAGTTCTGAAAGCTGACCAACGTGGATGATGGTTATGGACCAGAGTGGCCAATCCATCATCATAAACACTGATGTTTGATTTCTGACATCCATTAAGAAGTTCAGAAATATGAAGAAAAGGGTTTGCGAAAGAAATGCCAGGTAAAGTGATCAGTATATATTTCAGTGTTCGACGATCTCTGTGCTGAGCTGTTAGCTCAATATTGTACTGCAAACATATTGTAATGAAAGGTACTTGTAATGAAAGGTACATGTCCCACAATATTCTTGCCAAATCACTGTTTTTTCGGAGGAGAACCACAGCTATTATTCTGTTTAACCAAACAAAGAGAGGATTATATTTAGTAACATGAAGAGCTTGTTTAACTAAAGTGATTAATTTGTACGTTTGTTCTCAAAAATACATTCACATTAATATAACTGATTCACCTCAAATGAAATATTCCCTTCTTTTGCAAATAAAGAAAATGTAAAGTTTATGACAATAATGCAGTAATATTAAGCAAAAATATATGCAACAAGTATGCAAAGACAATCAAACGAATACAGGAATGCCTTCAGAATACAGGAATGCCTTCAGCCATTTAAGGCACAATGGCTGAGTGGCATTGAATACGTTATGCTAATTCTTCACATGATACAGGACAGTAAACACATTCGCCATATTCTCTGCTGCAGGGATTTTGCTAATACCTCCCTGTTTATATCTTTCACGTGGTCACATGGGGGGGCATTTGCTAAAAGCTAACCTTCAATCATTGTCTACTGGACTGAAGATTCTCTTTCCTGGGTTTGGGACGTTTATTTCCTGTGTGACGTACTAGAATGCAAAGGCCACCCAGACGCTGCTCTCAGGCAGGAAACAATAACAGACTCCGAAGCAGCACTGTAGACGATGGAGTCACACAGCGGGGATTTCAGATGTTAGAAACAGCAGAGCTGCTGCCGCCTGGATGCTTAGTAATTAGTAATTACTAATTAGGGTTGTGATATGGGTACTGCTTTGTTAACCCTAACAGGCAGTAGTAATGTCAGGAAAACTTGTTCTTTTTCATAGCTAATAGCTCATAGCTACCTTTAATTAAAACCTGAATGAAGTGGTAAATTAAACTGGTAAACTGCACGGAAAAGATTCATTGTGCATTAATGCATCTTCTACAACTGCTTGTCCTGTACAGGCTGACGATAATGATTCCGGCTGCCCTTGTTTAACTTTCACTTCCTTTTTTTCTTTCTTGACACCCTACAGCTTGTTGCTTCTGTTTATTTTTTTTAACACAGTCTTGGGTGTTTTTTTGTTTTGTTTTTTATCAGCTTGACGTCTGACTCCCATGAAACAAACAGCTCTGTCAGTTTCTGATGTTAGTGAGCGAGAGTTAATCTCTTACTTAATGGCAGCTGGCAGGGGCTGAGCAGCACGGCCTGCCTGGGGGCCTGAGCAGGGCGGGAAGCACCTCTCTGGATGTCATTAACATTTCAGGTCTGGGTAAATACTGGGAACATCCCCAGGAGGGTTATTGCTGAGGTGAAAGGTCACTTGCGCCCTGTACAGTTTTCACTGTTGTGGCAGAGACCAGTCCATTAGAGTTTCCCAGTTCAAGGATCTCACTGGACAAGGGCGAAACTGCCTGCCTCACAGAACAGCCTAATCAATGCTGATTTCTATGGCTGTCATGGGGAATTACTGTAATAGTGTTACTTAAAAAAATCATATATTATGCTTATTTGTGCCAATTTGTGTTTTGTAGTACTTCAGTAATTTTTGCCTGCATATGTAAGGTTGGCGTTTTCAAGAATCTCCAGGGACATTTTGAGGTCCACTTGTTAAAAAGCATATTTAGACCAGATTTAGACATTTAGACACTGTAATACGACCAATAAATCAAAACCTGCCTTTGTGCATCCCAGATCTGTCACCTCAGAGAATGGTGAGAATGTCTGTCTGCTAGGGCACAGTGGGTAACTCCCTCGGCACCTGTCTGTCTGCTAGGGCACAGTGGGTAACTCCCTCGGCACCTGTCTGTCTGCTAGGGCACAGTGGGTAACTCCGTAGGCACCTGTCTGTCTACTAGGGCACAGTGGGTAACTCCGTAGGCACCTGTCTGTCTACTAGGGCACAGTGGGTAACTCCGTCGGCACCTGTCTGTCTGGGAGGGCACAGTGGGTAACTCCGTCGGCACCTGTCTGTTTGGGAGTGCACAGTGGGTAACTCCATCGGCACCTGTCTGTCTGCTAGGGCACAGTGGGTAACTCCGTAGGCACCTG
>JAODJX010000035.1:1223587-1275345 GCA_026776945.1 Isichthys henryi | reverse complement strand
GCGGGATCTCTCTGAGTGTGTGTAGAGCGTGCCTGTTCGCTCCGTATTGTGCGGGATCTCTCTGAGTGTGTGTAGAGCGTGCCTGTTCGCTCCGTATTGTGCGGGATCTCTCTGAGTGTGTGTAGAGTGTGCCTGTTCACTCCGTGTTGTGCGGGATCTCTCTGAGTGTGTGTAGAGTGTGCCTGTTCGCCTGCTAGTGTGGTATTCCATAACGGCATGTGCCGCAGCCTTGCCCCGCCTGGGATGAGCTCCATGTAGCCATGCAGCCCTCTACTGGAAAGGTGTGTAAGTAGAAGATGGATGGATGGATTTAAAGCGGTTTATCTGAGTTGTAAGTGTGTATTTGCTCAGAACAAAACCAGAATTTTACATTAGAACATATGTAAGTTAAAAGTAGCACAACAGAAACTAACAAGTATTTATTTGTTCTCCAAAAAGTGACTGATTCCTAGTTGGACGGCTAGATGAACACCACTTTAGGTCCCAAACCTCTCCTCAGGGGCACCCCAGCCATTACATGTCTTGGTTACATTTCATATCCAGCTGAATTAATTTATTAATTTAATTAGTTATGAGGTCTTGATTATATGAGGTGGGGTAGCGATCGGGCCAAACAAATCCATAGATGTATTGGATGCTTACTGTAATTACTGGGGTGACTTTAGGAGAGGATTGGAATCAGCCAAGCGGACACACTTTGGCAGACATGACATCATAGTTTTACACCAACATGAAGATCATTTGAACATCATTTTCTTTCACTGCGTAAGACTTTTGCACTCTACTGTATAAAAAACGGTCAATCCAATGTCATTGGACATACACTGTATGACAAAGGCAGTGCAGGCTTGAACCCCCCAGAGGTAGGGGGGGTTTTCAATCTGTCCCCCAGCAGCGTGGAGTTGGCGTCTTCTCTCCATGTCTGCATGAAGGCATTTGGGTGAACCGATGTCCTCTGTTTCGCATGCTGGTTCAAGGCTCTCTCCAACCTTCTGCTAAACAAGTGGTTCAGGAAGATGGCTGTGAAGCTTTATTCAGGTATGTATTTAAACCGCAGCAACACAATAATAAATCGCCAGGATATGTTTAAGAGATGACTCACCAGGGGCCTGCCAAAATCTTGTAGATTTTCAGCCACATGTACACAAACACATTGTTAACAGGAAAAATGTACATGTCAACACACGCAGTCTGTGCCAACACTGTCCTTTAGCCTCAGAGTCAGTTATCTACACCAATGAACTGCTTCACAGGGATACGTCAATCATAAGGTCTGCAGTTCAGGGTGAATTCTCAAGCACGTTTTGACCAAAATGGATTCTTTTTTATCACGGACATGTCATTTAAAAATGTAGCCTGCATAATTTTGCAGCAGACAGGGTTGAGTCACCTACATTGCTTCCCTTTTATCTCATTAAAGAAATGCCTTTTTGTACATAAATAAAATGTTAAGAGGAAGTACATTTAGGTAATATGCTTAGCTTATTTCTTCCTTTTCATTTTCTGTTTATAAGGACACAAACTATGCAATGCTATTATAACCAGATGAAGACCAATCTGTAATGATCGCGGCTAGATGGGCAAGCAGGAAGCAAGGAAGGACAAGGCAGATAAGCAGAATTGCGGGATACGAGGGTTTATTAAGGAAGACAGGGCAGATGGCGACGAACATCAATGACGGATCTGGGGAAACTAACTCAGATGCGGACTGAAATACACACGACCAGCCGAAGATAACAGGAAACAGGTGATCACAATCGGGGAAGCACGCGTGGATGATCAAGGGGCGTGGCACACACAAGGACTGGACGCACAGGTCATGACAGAACTCCCCCCCCAAGGCACACACTCTGGGCGTGCCCTAAAGGGAGCGGCGGACAGGACGAGACCGGGGGCACAGGACCTGGAAAACAAGAACAAGGAACAAGGCGAGGAGACAGGTCGGGGGACAGGCAGAGGAGTCAAGGAGGGAGTCGGAGGGGGCACCAGGGGAGGCGAGGAGGAAGCCGGAGGGGATAATCGTTACCTTATCCCGTCTGTGCCATGCCCCACCGTAACACACCCACACTCGATGCATTTAAGCTCTGCTGTTTAATAACTTAATGCTTAATATGCCTGAATTGGTTCTCAGATTTAGTTTCTGATTCGGATTTGTTATTTTGATCCTGGTTTTGACTTTGCCTATAATTCCAAGGGCATCAGTAACTCGTCTTTGACACATTAATATCCATTAAGCTGCGTGATTTATATATTGTAAACTTTTGTAGTGACTGGAGAACTTCTCTACCATGCTGACTGCTGATAATTTTGCCCCTTTCTTCTACAAGAGGGTGGCAGCTATTGGCAGCTGGTTCTCTGCAGCCAAACTCTCATACAAACCTCCTCTGCACATAATCCATCACTCCCCCCATTAACTCCTCACAACCTCCTGTGTCTCTGAGCTTCTCACCAACAGAATGTCTTCAGGACCCTGTCCCCTTATCTCCTCCAAGCTGTCTCTCTTACACTCACGCCTGCACTCAGTCACTTGATCAACACACCATTCACAGCTGGCTACTGCGCCGCTCCCTGCTCCGCTCCCTGCTGCGACTGCTGCACCGCCTGAGGGGCCACCACTGCCTGCTACACCACCCCAGGCGCCAACTCTGCCTGCAGCACCGCCCGAAGCGCCACCTCCGCCTGCTGCACCGCCCGAGGCGCCACCTCTGCCTCCTGCTTCGCCCCAGGCTTCTGCTCTGCCCATCCTTGCTCCGCCCGCTCCACCAGTCCCTGCTCCGCCTGTCCCTGAGGCCCCTGCTACGGCACCGCCCGAGGTCCTTGCGCCGCCAGCGGTCCCCGCTACAGCCCCACCTCCGACTACTTCTCCACCCAAGGCTCCTCTGCCACCGCCTGTCCCTGCTCCGCCTGAGGCCCCATTACTTCCACCTCCGGAAAATTATGAATTAACTAAAACCATGAGGAAAAGCACAACTAAGGAACTAAGCAAATCACAGGTAATAGAAGTGGGCGATAGAACAAAGTAACAAACACACAGTAATATAAACAATGACCAACTGAGGAAAGGCAGGCACTGAACACAGGTAGGTACTGAATGAGACAACTAGGCTCCTGTTATAGCCAGTTAAATCACCAAAAAACAAAATTCAGAAGTGGTTCACACAATCAGCAACAAACAATAAGTCTTAAGCCCCTGACCTAAGCTTCTACCGAGCAGCTGTCTTTCTGTACACAAACGCGGTGTTGCTCTTTCACACTTCATATTAGTCCGAAGTTGACCCACATCCCTTTATGTAATGACTCCTGTCCATGCTTACAGTTATCAGAATCAAGTACAAAGAACTAGGATGCTGGGAGTATGCACGCTACGCTGCTGCGCAGCGGGAGTAGCGGCCAGAAGTCATATCAGGCGGAATTGGCGTGCAGTAAGAAAAAAATTGATGTTGCGGACAGGAAACGGGAGCCCAAAGAACACAATTTGGACTTACAGTCCTCTTCGTTCGTATGTCTGAAAGTTCGTAAGTTGAAAGTACGTAAGTAGAGGAGCGTCTGTACTAATTTGTCTATACTGAATGACAATGTGTTCTCATTTTTCTAATGTGACATTTTTGTCGGTTTCACTTTTAACAGTCTCTCTGTTCCACTTCACGTTTTTCACAGGTTCTGTGGAGCAAGTCTGAACCAACTTTTTTAGCGATAGGAGAGATGCTTGTTTGGGCACACCTCTATTTGTATGTGTTGTGACAACGCTGAGGACGCACACGCAAATATGACTTATCCACCTGGTATTATTTGAATTAGAATGACAAGGTTTTATGCATTTTGTAACTCTAATGATACCTTAGGACGTTTGTATAGAAACTCAGCTCCATGAATTTCCAAGCCCAGGACTTTTGCATTTTCCTGGCATCTCTTGCCTCAGGCTTAAACACGCAGGCTCACCCCTCCAGCAAACCCTGGAATGTGCTGCAGTTTAAATTTTAGTTTTTCAGTACAAGGCTGCTGTTTGTTCTGATCCAGTGTCCCACAGTTAACTGCAATTTATTTTGATTGGCGACAGATGACTGCAGGGTAACCGGTGCAGTAGCTTCACTCCCTGAAGCTCCTCAGCACAATGCATTGGATGAGTAGGACTATGTTGACAGTTCTAATATTCTCCTATTTCTCGACGTCAGCATTTAAAAAACATGCTTTGGGAAATCAGTTTTTACATGTAGATCACTGAGGTAAAACACCTCTCCATTCTGCAGTTTCGTATTTTTTGTCAGATAATAATATGGATTGTAACATAAATTGATTCATGGCCATGGTAAAACTGTGCTTCCTGCATGGACCTCGGATTGTCAGCTGACTGCAATTTGAACACATCTTTAACAAAAATATTTCAGATTGCATTCTGATATCAACTGTTTCTCCTTGGGATGAGAAGTCTGTGGGTGGTCAGGCCCATAAAACTAGCCTTTCAGGTTTATCTTGTATATTGTACCTAGTTCCTTTCTATGAGATGGTTATGGCGTTTTATGTGACTAAAATAGAGTTTTTTTTGGTGTTGCTTAAATGAAATTAATCTGCTGATAGGTACTGTAGTGAGGGGTGTGGAGAACACCTGTGAAAGGGGGGGGGAGACAGGTTGGTGGGGGAAGCCGGGAAGATACGGAGTAGGAAGTGTGTGCTTGTTTGACACAGAGCCCCTTTGTTGCTTGCTGCCAGTCTGGAGTGGGGAACAGGATGCGGCCCGTCGCCAATATGAGGTCGGCCACGGGTGAAGATAGCAAAGCAAGAGCGGGGAGTGAAAGTGTAGCGAAGTTATGGTTCTGTGCGGTCAGTCGGACTTCTCTAGACTTAGTATACTGGCAGCAGCGGTGGCATCGCTGCTAAATTTATGATTGCGGTGGATTTAACAGTTGACGGATAAAATGCCACAATGCGAGACAGCGCCGGTGCAAACCACCTCATCACTGGAATCTCCATGAGTAGATCAAGAGGAGGACCCCGGGGTGGAAGTGTGTGCTCTCAGTTATCCAGTGTTTATGCCAGATACGTTTACCGGTACAAATAGAGAGTGGTCAGGTTGCATTGAACAATTTGAGATGGCCGCTGTGGAAAACGCGTAGGACAATGGAATCAAGCTAAAGTTTATGTCCTTATTGTTATCTGGTAAAGTAAGAGAAATTTATGGGGGGGAGTACCTCCACAAGCCCACCGCAAGACATGTAAACATGGTTAGAGCCTAGCGGCAGTGCTAACTGACATAGAGCAGAGTTTGCCTCTGGCATTCATTTACCAAATGAGTCAGCCCGGGAGTTCAGTACTGCCCTTGGGCAAATGCTCATGCATGCTTACCACGTACTAACCCCTTAGTTCACGATCCCATGACATGTAAGCCCATGACCACTTTTGCATGTTGGGTCTGGGGACTTGCGTATTCCTCAGGTCAAGATGCTGTTAGGGGTGGTGGAGAGTTTGCGGCAAGAAGTGCAAGCATTGCGTGCTGAGGTTAGTGTATTGAAAATGGGTGGACCCCCATCGCGACCGAGTGGGAGCACTACCACACAATCGCAGGTGGTTCCAGCCGGGTCTTAGGGTGTGACATGAGGGGAACGCATGGTGTGTTGGGACAGTGGGCGTGAGAGGCACCTGTGTAAAGACTGCCCGTATGTGGCAGGAAACTCCCAATGGCGGGACAGTAGGCCACGTACCCACTCAGATAGAGGAAGGCCTGGTGTCTGGAGGACCTCCTGTAGTAAGTTTGTGTGGAAAAGGGTTGTATGTGAGTGCTATTGTTGGGGGTAGATGTTTATTTGTTGGTGGATACAGGGTCACAGGTCTCTGGTGCAAGGCATTTTTGGGAGACTGCTGTCATCCAACTTGTAGTAAAAATTTCTGGGGGGTGATAGTGGATCTTGGTTCCAGTGCCCTGAGATGCATCGTTGGACTTGGTACTCCAATACTGGTGGTACGGTGAGATCAATCACATCCTCGTGGGCAGACGCTGGAGGCTCCTGCAGAACTGCAGGGTCTACAAAAGTTCCCA
This sequence comes from Isichthys henryi, assembly GCA_026776945.1. Classification (NCBI taxonomy): domain Eukaryota; kingdom Metazoa; phylum Chordata; class Actinopteri; order Osteoglossiformes; family Mormyridae; genus Isichthys; species Isichthys henryi. The sequence continues at coordinate 1,269,314 of JAODJX010000035.1, read as the reverse complement.
TTTTGTGAATTCTGGTCACAGACTTATTGGTACTACTCTGAAGATTCAGCTTAGATCCAGTAGTGATACACCATCTGTAGTCTAGTGACCCGCATATTGTTTACAGAGCAATCAAAGCATTGCATACATCTGAATCTGTTCCTCGGAGACTTGCAATCAGGACAGGTGATGGAACGTTCCTTATGGACGACATTCCAGCTGTCCTCCGGCCAGGACGCTGGACATCTCTGGGTCCATAGTTCTTGAGGCTGACCCTCCAGTCAGCTGTGAACCACCCAATCTCACTGAGATTGCATGGGTGGTGAATCAGCTGGCAGTAGCGAATGCTTCAGGTATCTGTGGTATCCACTTCTCAGGGTTGGTGGTAAAGCTGTCCTTCTGGTATTGCAGGTAATGTTTGCTTCCATTTGAAAGTCAGGCGTCATCCCAACTGACTGGAAAGCAGGACTTGTAGTCCCTATATGGAAAGGGAAGGGTGATTGCCTGGATTACGGCAACTACAGGGGGAAAACGCTGCTCTCAGTGCCAGGTAAGTCTTTGCTAAGGTCATCCTTAACAGGATCTGTGATCTCGCCTATCAGTGACTGGAGCAGCCTGGATTTATGCTTAAGGAACCTACCATTGACCACATCCTGGCACTGCATGTTTTCATCGAGCGCAAACATGAATATCAGCAGAGGGTCTTTGCATCCTTTGTTGATTTTCGTAAAACGTTTGACTCAGTTGATCGAGCTGCCCTGTTGGATATCCTGAGACTTTGCGGGATCCCCCCGAAGTTGCTGGATGTAATGGCTGGCCTGTACACTGGTACTGGGAGTGCTGTGCAGAGTGACGGGAGAACCTCTGTGTTCTTCCCAGTTGATTCTGCGGTTCGCCAGGGATGTGTTCTTGCTCCTAATCTGTTCAGTACTTGCATGGACTGGGTGTTGGGCAAGGTTGTGGAGTCCAGCAGTTGTAGGGCATCTGTTGGTGAAGAAAAATTTACTGATTCTGACTTTGCCGATGACGTTGTGATTTTCATGAAGTTAATGTAGGTTCTGATCGGGGCTCTCCAAAGACTGAGCGAGGTGTCTGAGTGTCTGGGATTGAGAGTGCCCTGGATAAAAACCAAGATCCAAGCCATTAATGACTTCTTAGGCACAGTTATCAGTAGTGTGTCTGTCTGCGGGGAGAATGTCGACCTTGTCGAGAGATTCACTTATCTCGGCAGCGACATTCATGTCTCTGGGGACTCTTCCTATGAAATCAACACACAGATTGAAAGAGCATGGGAGGTCATGAGGTCGCTGGAAAGGGGTGTGTGGCTCCCGATATCTTTGCAAGAGGACGAAGGTCCAAGTCTTTAGAGTCCTGGTGCTCCCTGTCTTGCTGTATGACTGTGAGACATGGATGCTGTCCAGTGAGCTGAGATGAGGACTTGACTCCTTTGGTACTGTGTCTCTTTGGAGGTACCGCTGGTTTGACTTTGTGTCGAATGAACGGTTGCTAGAGGAGTCCCCAGTGAGGCACATTACCTGCATTGTGAAGGCATGTCTTTTACAGCACTATGGCCAAGTGTGATCTGGTTCACGGGATCCTCGTTGCTGAGGACCTGGGCGGCTGGACCAGGCCGAGGGGACGCCCACGTAACACCTGGCTGCGGCAGATGGATAGCCATTTCTGGAGGGTGGGACTGGATTGTGTGTCTGCCTGGGGGTCGCTGGCCGGGATCCCGAGAAGTCTCGCTGTGTGGTGAGTGCAGCAAAGCGCTGCATTAGCACATGCTCGCCGACCTCACCTGACCTGACCTGTGTCCTATGTCTGGACCTCTCAACATAGTCCCTGCTTGACGCTGGGGCAGGTTGCGAGGTGGGTGCCTCCTCCTAGAATTCCTCTACACTTGAGTCACATCACTCCAAATGTCATTTCAGCGGCATGTGCTTCCCACCGGGCCCTCGGACACGTGCAGCAGGACCCTGAGGATCAAGCTGAGAATTGAAAGGTCCTGGAGTAAAACTCCCAATAATGCAGAAAATGTCACGGTTTAAATGCTATTCCTGTGTTTAATTGTCATTGGGGTCGATTGCTGTTCAAGGCTGTTCAGAAAATGCAATAAAAATGTGTTGCCCATAAATCTTCCATATATATTGCATTTATATTTCGTTACTAAATGTCTGTTTTTGTTCAGCAGTATTAATATTAAGACTTTTCTCAGTTAATATATCTGTTATACCAAGTTATACCAAAAGTGTGTGAATCTGGCAGTTAAACATCTAATGTCATTATATTATAGTCTCTCCTGCCTCATGTTAGAAACATAATATGAAAATATGAATTAATACTGATATTATTAGCTGCCGTTATTAAATTATAAAGTCAACAGGGGTGTGTTTGGAGAATCTAAGAATACATACCTGCTCTTTCTTGCCCGGCTTGTAAGAAATGTACTGTGATCCTTTCTCATTCACTAATATATCATTGATGCAGGCATATAGAATAACCTAAAAACCAATTTTAATTAAGAGCAATGTATTTATGTGGGGTTGTTTCTGAATGAAAAATACACATCAGAAATCTATAATGGAGCTATAATTCTTAAAAATTGATGATGTCATTATGTGTTATACTGTTTGAGATCACAACCCTTGCAATGCAGTTTAGACATCATCGTTTAGTCATATAATAGGCCCTCAAAATGACATTGTTTTTCCAAAAAGAAATAATGACTTATCTGCCTTTGCTACTTGAATTGCTACTAGAATTCTTTTAATTTTTTGTTGTTTCATAAGTAATCAAATAAATAATTATATCCCACAAATACCTGTCAACATACAAATTATATATATATATATATATATATATATATAGACACACATGCATACTATATTGCCAAAGGTGTTGGGACGCCCCTCCAAATCATTGAATTCAGGTGTTCTAATCACTTCCATAGCCACAGGTGTATAAGATCAAGCACCTAGGCATGCAGCCTGCTTCTACAGACATTAGCAAAAGAATGGGTCACTCTCAGGAGCGCAGTGAATTCAAGTGTGGTACTTTGATAGGATGCCACCAGTGCAGTAAGTCCATTTGTGAAATTTCCTCGCTACTAAACATTCCACGGTCAATTGTTAGTGGTATTATAACAAAGTGGAAGCAATTTGAAACAACAGCAACTCGGTCAGAAAGTGATAGGCTGCATAAAATAACAGAGCAGGGACAACGCATGCTGAGGCGCACAGTGTGCAGACGTCGCCAACTGTCTGTAGAGTCAATAGCTACAGACCTCCAAACTTTGTGTGACCTTCAGATTAGCTCAAGAACAGTACGTAGAGAACTTCATGGAATGGGTTTCCATGACCAAGCAGCAGCATCCAAGCCTTGCATCACCAAGTGCAATGCAAAGCGTCGAATGCAGTAGTGTAAAGTACACTGCCACTGCACTCTAGAGCAGTGGAGATGTCTTCTCTGGAGTGATGAATCGCGATTCTCTGTCTGGCAATCTGATAGATAAGTCTGGGTTTGGCGGTTTCCAGGAGAGCAGTACTTGGCTGACTGCATTGTGCCAAGTCTAATGTTTGGCGGGGGAGGCATTATGGTGTGAGATTGTTTTTCAGGGGTTGGGCTTGGCCCCTTAGTTCCAGTGATAGGAACTTTTACTGCTGCAGCATTCAAAGCCATTCTGGAAAATTTCATGCTCCCAACTTTGTAGAAACAGTTTGGGGATGGGATGGTCTCTTCCTGTTCCAACATGACTGTGCACCAATGCACAAAGCAAGGTCCATAAGGACATGGATGAGCGAGTCTGGTGTGGAGGAACTTGACTGGCCTGCACAGAGCCCTGACCTCAGTCCGACAGAACACCTTTGGGATGAATTAGAGCAGAGACTGAAAGCCAGGCCTTCTCACCCAACATCAGTGCCTGATCTCACAAATGCTCTCCTGGAAGAATCCCCATAAACACACTTGTATTTATTTTTTATATATATATTAAAAAAAAATCTCACAACTAGGGGGCGCTATGGTGGTGCAGTGGTTAGCACTCGCACCTCTAGGCCATGGGTTCAGGTCTCTGTCCTGTCATGTGTGTGGAGTTTGCATGTTCTCCCTGTGTCATCGAGGGCTTTCCTCTGGGAACTACAGTTTCCCAGCACAGTCCAAAAACACGCTGAGGTTAGGGTTGCAGAATTGCCCGTAGGTGGGAATGGTGTGTGAGTCTGAGTTGCCCTTTAAGGTAATAGAGATGAGCACCAGTGGCAAACATCCTGTTTCTGTTCTCAGTCTATTATTCTCATTTCTCTGAGATCTTAATGAAAGCAAATGTCACTGCAGCCCTTCTGCTCATCAATGTCACTTAACTTCCCGATTACACACAACCAGATACTTTTGCAACGTGTGATGAATAAGACGTCACAGTCTACTGGAACACATGGCAAAGGAAGGTTGGGACAATCCCGCCATCCTGCACATAAACTGGGTATCATTTACGTTCAGCTCATTTTAAATTTGTGTGCTACATGTGGAGTTTGCATGCAAAGTGATTTTTATTTTTTTTGTTTTTTTCACAGCATTCTCACTTGACTGCATGAGTCACTTTTCGGACTATTGTTCAGTTAGATTCTTTTTTCATTTTCTTGTCAGCCTGTATTCATTTTTCTGTCATATGTTCCCATTTCAGCACCAATAAAATAAAGTTAATTGCAGCTTGCTTTTCTCAGTCTATTAAAGTGTTTTTCATAAGCAGTGCTGAATTTGGTTCATCTTAATAGGTTTACCTTGCTTCAGCATAGTTTGTATTTTATATCAACTGAACCATTACATTTTGTAATTATTTTCACTGTCTTGTTTTGTTGTCAAATCAATGCACATAAATTGCAGTATTTGACTCGGGCTGTTTGCAGACGTGGCCCTATACAGTTAACCACATACATTATTCCACTTCCTTTATGACCAGCCTGTGTCCAATGACTGAGGAAGTGTGTGCTTCTAGGGTTATAAAGTTTGGGTGAAGTTCTCATATGCTCAGCAGATAGGAGATCTCCGGTTTAATCCTGCTCATATTCACACCATTACTTTATTTTTTTTTTCAGTGCTTGGCCCTTATTTCACATTGTTAGAAAATAACGCTGCAGGATCTTTGCTAACGCTCTTGGTATTCTCTGCCTTTTGTGTTACACTATGACTTCTGTTAGATTAATGGAATTGTTCACTGTTACTCTGTTTATGTAAGGAGGTCGAGGTCTGCCTAACATATGTTTTTCAAGGATTAGTTGCAGCAAATATATTTTCAAGAAAGCGTGGAAAACATAATGAAAACATGCCCTTCACTCTATGTCATGGCCTGGAAAAGGTTTTTATTCAAAATCAAGGGGGCATATAATTTAAGTGCTTTTTTTTGGGAATTTCCCATGAAATATTTACCCTTAACATAAAAAATCTCAATAAATAGAAATGTAATATTTCATCCAATTTTCCACGTGTAGCCATTACATATATTTTCATATTTCTGCAAAAATCAACCTCACCACACTAAATATTTCATCCTATGCCATGCTTTCTGTATTTACTGTGTTTGTAAAATAACAATAGCCGGGGTTGCAGTTCACAGCACACGCCATCAAGAAGTCAACGTCAGTAAGATAAACTTTGTTTGGCAGATATAATCTATTAGTAGGTATTTTCCTTCTGGGTTTTCCAGACATGTTTGACAGTGTTCAGAGTTTGTATACGTTAAAGGTTCCCGACAGACAGTCGTAAGTAAAAGATTCTCACAGGGTTAACTTTTAACCTTTGTATCTGTCTGCCTGCTATCCTGCTCTAACACCAACACTGTAAACCACACAAGTAAAAAGGGCTAAAACTACTGAAATACAATGTCAGTTTATATCTAAGTATTTGATTTGCATGAGATTCCATTTTCTGACGTTTTTTCTTGTAAAGAAGCACTGGATTCGACGACTTGGCCAAATCCAGTGCTTAAAGAATGAGGTACGACACTAACCACTAACCAGTGCTAACCACTGCACCTCTGTGCCACCCTGAAATCCAAATCCTTTAATTGAAATGGTAGTTTATGAATCCTGTCCCCATTGAAAGTGTCAGCCTAACATTTGTATTGTCAGTAAAGAAGCTACGAAATCCTGAAATTACAAATGCTTATGTCTTGCACTCCAGTGACTGACTGTTATGGAGACCGGGACTGAAAGTGAGAGTCCCCCTGGGGCTGATTATGAATACCTACAGCATATTCTCCCTCAGCTAGAAAAAAGAGAAAAAGACAGCCTTTTAACAGCTGTAATTTTGCCCAAGAGGCCGGTACATTTCCCTCCTGGAAGCATCGTTGCTGAATATGACGCGTGTGCGTGTTGAGTGAAGAGAACGCGCCGATTGCACTGCGTATTGGATACTACCCCCTCAGCACTCTACATAATTTATAGGTGGGACTCCTGTCATTTCAAAAATTAGCCAACAAAGCAGTTCCACATGTAAATATCTGCTTTCCATCTCGTCATATTAATATATCAAGCATTTATTTGGGATTCCTATTCAAACTGGGAAATACTATTTCAGATTTAATGCATATTTCACAGTTCTGAAGAGTCATTATGTTTTATGGTTCCTTATTACAATGTGGAATAGGAGCAGTGGGTATAGAAAAGAATCCTCCAGCCCCCCTGCCAAAAAAATCACATTTTGTCACTTTACAGCCTGAAGTGAAAACAAAACTGAATTTGTCCAGCTTTATTTCCTGGATTTCAAGTGAAAGAAAAAAATAGCAACAGCCCTGAAAATGTATCACAAATAAACAAGAATAACAGACTGATAAAGGACCACCACCCTGCGTCAGTACCTTGTGGAACCCTGCTTTGCTTTAATTACAGCCTTGGGTCTGTTTGGATTCTTCTTCACCAACTCAGGACACCTAGGCAGAGCAATGTGTGCCCCCCCTTCCCTACAGAAATTACAGAAGGTCTGTCAGATTGGATAATGCCCACTGGTGGGCTTTGATTAGGCCAAAAAGGACATCAACCCTTTTCTCCTTCAGCCAATGTATGGTCAGTTAGGCAGTGTGCGTGTGTATTCATTGTCATGATGAAAGGTGAAATGTCTTCCCGTCTTCAACTTTCAAGCAGAGGGTGGCAGGTTTTCCTCAAGAATGTGAGGGTATTTTGCCACAGCCCATTTGCCATCTATCCTGAAAAGTGCCCCAGCATCCAAAGACCACCATGGTGCGGGTAGCGTCCTGCTGTAGGGGGTTTCTCTGCAGCAGGACGTTACCCGCACCATGGTGGTCTTTGGATGCTGTACTATATTGGCTTTCAGCCAGATGTTCCTTTTGACACCGAGGTCAAACAGTTTTTAGTTTCATCTAACCTTTTTCCACTTGGCCTCAGAATCTTCAGTGTGTGTTTTTGGCGAAGCTCAAATGGGACTTCATGTGCCCTTTGCTACAGAAGTGACTTTTTTCCTAGCAACTCTCACACAGAAGCCTGGTTTGCGAAGTACTTGTGATATTGTCACATGCACACAATGGCCACTCGTTGCCGTAATGACCTGTAAGTCCTTCAGAGTTGCCATTGGTCTCTTGGCAGCCTCTGTGACCAGCGTCTTCCTCGCTCTGCCATCCAGTTTGGAGGGACAGGCAGGGTCTGGGTAGCACTAAACATCTTCTACTTCTTAATTACGGACTTTGCTCCTAGGGATAGACAGTCTTTGAAAATGTTTTGCAGCCATCTCCTGATTTGTGTCTGTCCACAGCTTTGTCTCAGAGACCTTTTGAAGGCACCTTTACACCCATGGCCACTGGTTTGCTTTCAGTTGCACTGCAAAACGCTGGAAAGCTCTGGCAGTCGCTGCTCCTTAAGTCAATATCATTACAGTTGATCACAGGTGGAAGCAAATGACTTTGGTGTGTGAAATCCAGTTCACTGTAATGTAGTTCATTTGCTGTTAGCAGAACATTTAACATCACTCTTGCTATAAGCTAAACCACTTTCAGTACAAATGGAAAGAGGGCGGTGGGATAAAGAAGCCAACTACCAAAACACAAGAGATTTCAACTACATAACTGTACTGAAGTCTGCACCATTATATCTTTGTTTAAATGTATAGATTAAGCAAAATACAAAAATTTCAGGGTCTGGTATTAAATAAGCTGGTCAGTATTACTTTAAAACCCATTCATCCACACTGAGTACATTTAGGGCTGAGTTGTTTCATATTATGAATGAAATGAGCCACTTACATGCATATATCTCAATGCTGAATGACCACATCGATTTCCCATGGCAGTGAGGATAAGAGGAGCTAAAAAATGATGCACACCCTCTAATCTGCTCTGCTGATATAGACCCAAAACATCCATAACACTTTTAAAGGGCAAGTAACGTATTTGCTATCCTCCACACAGATGTGTAGCACAGCAATACGCAGGCTGCAACAAAACCAAGGCCGACCAGCAATTCAGGTTATCAGCCCTGAAGCGCTTCTGATGAATAACTTCTTCTTGCCGCTTCATTCATGGTCTGCTTCCTGATCTGTCATTATATATTGCGATCTGTTAGTGTGTTCCACATACAATGGCTACAGGTTAAGCGCACAACGGCTACAGGCACGCAATGGCTACAGGTAAACAGGCTGCATATTCACTTTTGATGAACTGATCTACAGTATTGAACATCTGTTCTCCAGCACTCTTAAAATGCTGCTGGAAGGAAGCCGGCAGACGTCCATGTGGCAAAACACGCATGTATGTGTCTGGTAAGCACCCTGTCACTGCATTCTTCAAATGCAGACTTGACTAGGCATGTCATTCTGACAAAATGCGCAAATATTTTCCTCTCCTGCCATTTGTCAGTCGTCATGTTCATTCAGCTGTATTTAATACTGGTACAATAGCATCTTATTTATTTTTTTTTTTTACAGTAGTTCCGTTTACGGATATGAATGTATGGATTCATAATCTGCTTATCATGACTGTTTAGAGAGTTTGCACATGGAATGAACATAGCGAGGGGGGGCTATCACACAGCCGTCCCCAGACAGAAAGCGTGTTTAATCGGATAGACGCCTCCTAGCCCACCCTCTCCGCGGTCCTCCAGTTCACCATAAACGATACTGGGCGGGCTGCCATTCAGCAGCAGCATTTGCGGGGTGTGGATTTGTTGTCTTTGAAATGCTGAAAACAGACTGACCTGTTTCACTTTCCTTCTCATTAGAAGGGGATTATATGATGTTTGACAGGTGTCATTTCCCAGTCGCTGTTCCAAGATAAGTAAGTAGCACATAAGTTATGGAAGCCAGGTCCTTAAAGCATAATGTGTTTGTGGGGACGCAGTTGGACATGAGAGAGGTGTGTGTCAGATTGCGACGCAGATCACAGCCCCCAGCCCAGGGTGTCGAAGCTAAACGTTCGGAACCGGCACTTGACGCCTCCATCTACTGTGTTTTGAACGCTTCCTTTTGGATGATAAATGCAGGTGAACTGGAAGGTGAAGACTGTTATTCAAGCAACTACCCAAGTATTGAAAGATCATTTAATTGTTGCTAGATTTTTTTGTTATGTTAAATATATTATTGATATTGTGAATTTACATAATTTTGTTCCTATTTCTACAGATAATCATCTGTATTGATTTTTTATATTTAGCTACATTTCAGTGTCCTTGTTAAGTATTAACAATAATCGATGATCTTAAGTGTATTAGAAATCCTTGAAAGGCCAGTTGCTGCAGACATGTAGGCCCCACTGTGGCTTGTTGGCCATAAAGGATATTCCTTACATTTATCACCGTGAGGGTCGTCTACGGCCTGAGCACTCAGGAGCTGATGGAAGCTCGATTATTCATCGCTCTGGTTGCTTAATAAGGAGACGGGGGGTCATAAACCGCAGCTTGCTTCTCTGTGATTTTGGAGGAAGGTGGTGATGGCGGGGGGTCGATGTTCCGGGGCGGGGCGCAGTCAGGTGATCAACAGACTCCCTCAGCTCACCCGTGTCATGCTCCCAGTCGGAATAGGTGTTTTGTTTTCTCTTGACCCCAGCATACGCATCCAGTCAGTGCCACCCATTTCCGCACCCGCTGCAGCCCCCTTCCATCGCCCCACATCTGCTTTTTTCCTCATTTCCCCCTCAGGCTGCTGTTAAAATGGCTTCCTCTCTTTTTTTTTTCTTCATTCCTCCATGTTTGCTCCTGTTAGACTCCGGTCTGGACTCTGCTCCCATCCCCATGTGAAGTTTCTGGAAGCGCCGGGCCTGCTGTCACTCGCCCATAGGTGGTGGCATTAAACACCGTCACATCCAGCTTTCACTCCTTTCGTTGCCAAAGGTGGTAATTAGTCATTAGTTTTCTTCATATGAGTGACATGATGTCTCTCCAGTTCTCAGGAATCGTCAGGCCTCTTCAGGGCTGTTTATGCGAGACTGCAGCTTTCCAGGAAACTCAGTTGCAGGTTTAGGTCTGAGGTTTATGACATTCTGATTGTATTACGGGTCAATCCGGATCAGACGCACTTACTCCGTACAGTATGTGCTATCAGTTTTTCGTTTAAGCATAAAGAGACAAACTCCTTGTACTTATGAACTGCTTTGCGTTGATACAGCAATATGACACATTATTAACAGCTGGTACTGATTACTCACCAGCAGTATTTTCAGGAATTATTCCTGTTTTGTTATTATGTTCAGCATTTTCCTGACAAATGAGACTGGCTTTGTGTGACCACATGCATATCTTCTGCTAACTCAGCTATGCATTACCTGTAGGCTTTTGGAAGTTTATGAATGTACAAATGCATGTATAGTTGAATAATCTTTGCATCCCTGCTTAGATTCTGTCAGGAAATCTTTTGCTACGGTCCAACAGTGTTTGGCAAATTACATGTGTAATGGATGCATGGTCTCTTGTCAGATTGATGGGAAACTGCTTTAGCTGGCCGTCTTCCCTGCTACCTGGGATTAAAGATGTCTGTCTCTAACGTTAATGTAAGTCTTTAAAAAAAGAATTTGGTTCCTAAGCCACAGCAAGAAGGTAGAAGAGCGACAAATTCTTGGTGCCAACTTGCGTCATCACTGCCTAACCTGACTACCATCAACAGCTAAAGGTTCGGAAAAGTTAACAAACAAACGCATTTCTTTGTTGAACCTATGAAACTTGAACCAGGTCACTGAGGCCCAGTGGTTTCCACCCTCATCCATGGGCAAAATAAAATATTTGTGTTGAGGTTGTGACAAAGGATGCTGAGCATTTTGAAATCACCTCTTCTGTTTTGCAGGGAATTTTTACCTTATGAAGAATCAGTTTCTATGTGTACAAGATGTAAAATCCAAAATATATTTGTTAAACCACTGTGACATACGGGTTAGACTCTAACATTTCACATAGCCTCTATTGCACAGCTTTTTGTTAATCACTTCTTTTGCAGCCGCTAGATGCTGAATTTAATTGAATTAAAATAAACATTTTCATTCTTCCAGGCCTTTCTGTCAACCGTCATGGTTTTTCTCTGCTGCTTCTGTGTCACATGCGTGAAATACGTTACTTAAAGATGCAGTTTCTCTGTGTTTAGTTCACTTTTTGGTACTTCTTAGCCTTACATGGACGTTCCAGTGACCTGCACGTGGCTCACTGGTTGGGCCGTAACTTGTCCGTATTACTCACAGAGGAAGGAAGACTTCATGTTCTGTCTTCCTGGGAGGAAGCTGAGCGGAGCCGCGAGGTGGGGTTATAGAGGTGGGGGAAATGACCCGAGAATTCCAGAGCAAATAAACATGCTGCTGGATTTCAAATCATCCAGATTTCCGAACGGTCGATCTAAAGAAGCTGAACGTACACCAAAAAATCCTGTAAGGTGAAGCCAAGCAAAATGGGACGTTAATAAAAACTGACTGTACTTATGTATCAACTAATACGGCGACCATTAATTTTCAACGCCAGTATAAATTGTAGTTTGTACTAGAAAACCTCACAACACAAGTTCACATCATTGTCTCCTAGATTATGAAGACTATTTGTTGAAGTTTGTAGATGGCAAAAAAATTAATCAATTAAATGTTGATGTTCTGTATCTGCAACTACACACTGCCAAGGTTCTTCATTGTTAAAGTGGTTATTGCACATCATGCTACTGGCAAAAGGATGGGAATGTGTGTCTGTATCCAGAAGGTCGTTGGTTTGAACTCTATGGCCAGCAAAGTTTCTTTTCAGTACTGAGCCTTTGAGGGAGGCGGAGAGACCCCACAATGTATCAAAAACCTGTTACTTTGACATTGTGGGGTCCATTTTTCAGGTCCCCACAAAGATCTATAAATCCAATCAAATAATGAAAAATGCCAGAAGTCTCATATTTAGTTTGGTTACTTATGGTTGAGGTTAGCGTGGGTGGGGGTTACGGTCATCATGGTGGGATTACTGTTCCCCGTAGAAATGAATGGAGAATCCACACAGAGATATGATTACAATCTCTGTGTGTGTGGATGTGTGAAAGGCGCTTTATAAATAAATTTTACTTACTTTGCGTGTGACTCATAAAGGAGAAAGATGGATATGCAAAAAATAAAGCATTTTCTTTGTATCTGAATCAATGTACAAACGGAATTAAAAGCGTCATTATTAACTCTTAAGAAGGAAGTATTAAATGTTAGTATGTCATGAGATAATGATATAGCTGCAAACCACCCAGTTATCTTGGCATGATTCAGGGGTACCTTCTACTCCCCGTATACACCTGAGTTTAGGGGAGCTTTCTGGATTGTCAGTAACATGTTGTCTAGACAAGCACAGAAAAATATGCTGCAGGCTTCGTAATTGTTGACAGATTGCACTAAATATTTCCGCCCCTCCTTATTCTCAGGCTAATGCTACACCTAGTGACTTTACTTTCAGGCCAAAGGGGAGTTTTTTTTTTTTCCTCATTATACTTGTAAACGTTTTTCTCTTATTTTGTAAAGTTAAATTAAGGGAAATTAATCATAAAAGCAGAAAACCAATTTATAAGGTAGCCTAACTGAAAGCTTAAGGATGAGAGAGGTTCTCATAGATGTTACCTGTGTAGGCAGGTCCTGCGTTTTGCAGATCCACGTCAGTTAAAATGAAGGTTTCTCATTGGCCAAGGTTTTGCTTTTTGGTGACAATTTGCAATATCAAAAGGATGCAGTTGTGCAGGATCCAAATTTTTGTGTCAAAAACCAATTCCGCATTAACACATCTCATTTGTTAAACTGGGGATGTAACCTTCTGTTGCGCTTGAAAGCCAGGAAAATCAGGGTCTACAGTGACAGAGGATGGAAATACAAGCCGACTTCCTCCATCTGCATTTAGCAAAAGTATACGAGGGTGTGAAATGAGTAGATGAAGGAGGACTGAGTCAAACTGTGAAACTGTGCTGATCCTGAGTGGCCATGAAGACAAAAGGTTAAGGAACAAAGACAACCTGCTAGAAGAAGCCTGGCCACAAATATTTGGAAACCAGCCACCACACAGCTTCTTAATTGTCTGTCAAACATCTCAGGAAGCAGCAGGCAAAGATAAAGTAACACGCCAGGGAAAGCAAAAGCACTCAGGCTAAGAAGCAAATGGTGAACATGTGGGCTTTCTGGAAACACTCAGAAGATCGAGAGACGGTGAGACCCAAGTGTTACCAAGAAAATGTTCCCGTGCATCAATTTATAACGTGCATAAACGGCAGAAATTGCAAATATAAATCCAGCTTTTTGGGTTTTTTTTTTTTTGTTTTTGTTAGAATACCAGAGTATAAGGAAAATGTTCCGGAGTGCAATGTTAAAAAACAAAGAGGTATCAACTAACCCTTCTTTGTATATAAAATATTTTGACAATTCTCCAAGAAATCTGTTTGGCATGCTACAAATCAGTCATTTATTGTAATACTCCATAGTATTGTTCAATCACATCACTGCTGGATGCCAGATATCTTTTAATGCCTTTATTATGTGTTATAAAATCATAAATTATTTCCAGTCAACATCACCTAGAACAGTAAAAACGGCTTGAATTCAGCACATGACCACTGGATTCTGTGGCTGATCATATGAAGCATTTGTTTTATGATAAATATTCCAGCATTTATCTAATGTCTCCTGCATTTTTATCGTCTTAATTTTTTTAACTGTCTGACACGAGACTGAATAAATATAGAGATGATGGAAAAAGCATATGTGATTTTTTTACTAGGCTTAACAGTAAAATAAAGGTACAAAAGTTGTATTCCCAAGAAGGTCTTCGGTAGAGCCTGTCAAAACTGATGGAAATGAAAAATTGCCATGTCCCGCTCTGTCCCAGTCTTTCGAGGGCTGTAGCAGATCCCTTACATTCACCCCACTTGGCTCAGACACAGAGACGGAGGCGCTTCCACACTCAGAGACACGGCTGCATGCTTCTGTGGGGTCGTAACCTCACAGAGGACGTTTGTACAGCTCAGTGCCGACTGACTGATAGCTGTGTGGAAGCATTTAGCATTTAGCGAGCACCATGGCACAATTAATCACCAGGCCACGCCTAGTGACTCTGGCTCAGAGATCAGAGTCGAAGCAATGAAATGGTTCTGCAAAGAACACCTTTTCCTGCTTGCTGGAATGTGGCTGGATGCTTTGCCTCCGCACTGATGTTTGCTCCAAGCAGGATCCCAGATAGCCTATGTGGATATGGGATTTCATAGGTGCTTCTTTTCATAGGCGAAGCATCACTTCATTCACTTGCTGAAGCAGAGGCTCGTCTTAGAGCATAATCCTTACCACTGCAAAGAGTTTTCAGTCCTGATGCATGTTGTATCTGTTCATATTTAAATACATCTAAATGATGGCATCTTTAAAAAAAGAAACATTTTCATAATCAGTATTTATTGAAGTGTGTACTTTGATTTATGGAGGTTTTTGGAGCAAGAATATATCACGGGACATTAATATAAAATTCGATAACAAACAAAATACCATCAACCCAACCCAACTTATTTGGATAATTTGCATTTAAGCTGCTAGAATTTAGACTTCAAATAGTTTGCCTCCCATACAGTACTGGGAAGCCTATTCCAAAGTTCCATCAGTCTTTGTGTCACGAAAATTTTGCTGTACTAGACGTTTTTCTGTTTGTGTTCACAGTTATGATGTTGTGCAGACCACAGAAATCTATGCAGATGCAGCATCCACAGATAAGGTTTCTTGACATCAAATTTGTGCCTGTGGTCTTGTGTTCTTGAATCAGTGCACAGATTGTATCCTGTTGCATGCCTTGGCTAGGCTTGGCGCTAGCTGAACAGCATAACATAAATGGAGGGAGAAAATGAGGAAGTGAGTCGAGAGTCAGTGCTGCAATGGATACTGGAGAAGAACAGTTTTATTTAACAGACGTAATGCTCAGGTGACTGACAATCCTCTCCAACAGCGTTGCGGATTATTTGGACTGTGGCACCGTTCCCCTTGCCTTCACTTTAAAGTGGCAAAGATTTGAGAGTTTGTTTTTATGAAAACATTTCATTAATTTTCTTGGATGATCTACTGTAGTACTGGAACATCTCTGCAGGTACCCATTTATTTATGTTTTGTTTCTTTGAATCTCCACCATAATACAAGTAATGTGCAGTATATTTCCTGTACCTTTATTTTTTAATGAATGTAATTACCTAAATATGCCATAATTCTATCTAGGTCTTATTACTGAGTCAGTTGCTGCCTGTTCTGTGTCTGCCACACTACCTAATGTCACATCATCTAACTGAACCACTTTATTAGGTATGCGGGAGTCTATGTTCGTTTAAATTAGAAAGAGTAATGGCATAATAGAAAATTACTCCAGTGATTATGCTGAAAGAACCTGCTGATACATTGTTTCCTGTTTGCTAACCACCATTGTACCCATTTGCCTGTAATACATACTATATAACTATTACACTATGTACTATAACACCACTATATTTCACTTTTTCTATTTGGAAAGGTGAACGGAGACTTTTAAAATAAATTATATCCTACTTACTGTCGGATACTCGCGTTTTTATGCTTTGCTAAAGTCAGCCAAGATCTGCTTTAAGTCCATTGCTATCTGTGAAAACACCCAACATGTAAATATAAAATAATAGCTTTTATAATGTGTCTTATAAGTAAAGCTTTTTAGCTCTGCTGCTACTTTGAGTTTATATATGTTGCATTATCTGCTTTCTAATAAATTTAAATCCAAGTGATTTCCAAAATATCTACAGGTCTATAAATAGTAACAGATCGGAGAATAAGCAGCCAATCCTGTAAGCTTTTCTTGAAAGCCTTAAGTGAGCAGTGCTTAAGGTCGCTGCCCTCTATGGCAGACAATGGAAATCAAACCCCAACTTGGACAGTACCCAGTACATCTGGCAGTGTTCATAAACGTGAAAAATACATGCTTAGCACCGTTAAGGCTGGAAGGTAGGCCCAGGCGTGACTGCATGTGGCCTGTGTTGGAGTTTGGACTCCAGGTCAACGTTGAGCTCTGCAGAGCAAAACTTCCTTAACCACACTGTGGTCAGCTCAGTTATACACAGAATTAGTCCTCAAGTAAATGAAACAAAATTTAAGACCAAAAGCATTTCCCGTAAATGTGCTGGGCGGGCAGCTCTTCATATTCTGCCCGTAAGTTCAACTTGCTATGTTTATTTCCACACTGTCGCAAAATTCAGCTCAGAAAACTATTTAATTGTTTATTTGATTATTAAATCATATTATTTTCAGGAGCGGCCAGGATACTGAAGTGTATCCAGTTGTGTCTGTTTTATCCAGAACGATTTCTTGATAACAGCAGATATTAAAGCGTACCCACCTTCAATGCAGTCAGCTGACCCACATGCGTTCAGCACTGCGGAAGAGAGAACTTGTGTCTTTGAACAGATAATTACCATTTATGCTTTCTGTGGTTGAAAATAAATTAAGTAATAACATCAATGCCAATTACCGTTTCACTCCTTGGTCAACTAAATTGTTCACCAGCTCTTTGTGGAAATCACTCTGTTTTTATACAAGCTATTTCATTTTATTTTATTTTTAGGGAGAAAGGAGCTTATTTCACCCAGAATGCATGACATAAACAAAGGGGTACAGCTGGACTCCATCAGTCTGGTCTCCATCAGACTTGGAATGTGACGTAACATGATTGGATTGAAAAGCATTTAAGTGCTGATTTTAAAATCCGTTAAAGACTTTTCAATCCAATTTAGCTAGAAGCGGCTGACACGTAATCCTGACTCATGCATCAGACATTTCCAGTGACTTAGCAGGAAAAGATGTGGGTTGCCCCAGCTTCGCATTTTATATTGATTTCTTTCCATTTGGTTTATTTTACCCTTAACTTACAGTTAAATACAGCCTGCAGAGACAGTTCGCAGGGGGTATATTATACAGCAAGGGGGAGGGACAGTGCAGGACCTAATTCCACCATCTGCGTCTGTAAATGGCAGCTGCAGACTCTGGTAAAACTGGGGGTCCCTCACAAAAAAATATTGCGACTATATGATCGAGTAAATAATTTGCTGGTATTTTTCTAATCAGGATCACGGGCGGGTTGGGAAGGAGACCTCTTTTGTCTGAAAGTTCTGGACGTTCAGGGAGAGGGGGACATTCCATGATAATGCTACAGGGTCCCCACTGGCCAGAAGATAAATTCTGGGGAACACGCCAGCACATACTGCCCACTCCTAACGGGATGGACGGGAGATGCGAGTTTTTCCTCTGCAACAGACCAGGCCTGCAATAAATTCAAGAAGGTTGATTTCAGACATAACGGGAATACGTATTACTGAAGTGAAAAATCGATGGGCTTTCCTTCCTCTTAGTGCTGTCGAGTCAGCTTGGCCTGTGAGTGTGTATCTAATGTCGGAGCCGACTACCAGGCTCCCCCAAAACTACAACGATTAATAGCCTCCAAGGAGGGAGAGCATGTATGCCTGAGCGAGGTACTAGGATGGAGCCTGCAAGGCCACTAGGGGTAGTGAAAGACTCCTTCCTTACAGCATAGACGTGAGCAAATGCACATCTGTTTATGGTTTTAGCTTTTCATCCAGGAGCTGAATTCTAATTAAAAAAAATAAAAAATCTTCAAAACCTTCATAACTGTTCATGTTTATGTCTCCTGTTCCAGGGCAGAGCTATTTGGCAGCAGTTGTGTTGTTAGGTGTTAGTTTGTATAGTGAAATAAGCAGAGATTAAGTTGAGCTTTAAATAAACACGGAACTCCTAAATAGTACAGCCCTCTATTGAGGTCAATCCTTAATGTATTCCAGTGTTAACTCACAGTTTGGCCCCTTATCTGAGACAAGGGGTGCTATTAATACCGGCCCATAGTGATGAGCTGTTCTGAGACGGGATAGAAGCAGCACTCTGATCCTGGTGGAAGCAGGAACAGATGCTTCCGTCCGGCACAGCACTGACTCTGCACTGAGTCATTTTTTTACACCAGCCTCTGCTTGGCCCTGCTTATGCTGGGTTTGATTTCAAATGAGATCTATCATCCATCCATCCATCCTTCCACCCATCCATCAACTAAGCACTTTTTTCTGTTGAAGGTCGTCGGGTGATTCGAAACTTTGCAGTCCAAAAACTTTTACTAAAAATATATTACAATTACAGTGAAGATTGTAACTAAACAATCCACTTATGGTTTTAAATGTAACATCAAATCAAACCAATTCTGAGACTGTCTAGCATCCCGTCTGAGGTGATCCCAGCCGTGCTGTGAGACTGTACTCCATCAACCAGTTGGAAGATAACTGGAGGGATGAAAATCAAACCTGTTGCTCCAGGATAATTAAAAATTAGTGCATTAGCATTATAATTTTGGTACTTGAACTTAAACACACAATTTAAGGCAGATTATGCAGCCTTGCATTACCTTTCCTTTAGTGCAACCTAAAACCCTGAGGTCCTTTAAATCAGAACTAGATGAGATTTTAACAACTCTGAGCTATTTGCTGAATTCTCCCCAAGGGAACATGCTAGGCCAAATGGCCTCCCCTCATTAGTAAATTTATGTTCATTTGTTTTCATGGAGAACTAAGACAACAAGCAAACATGACAAATTCATCTTATATTATAGAAGGACAATAAAAACATCAGGATGCATCATAAAAAAGGGCTGAAACATTGACAACCAAATGTTCAGAAGAATAGCCAGAGGCTTGAATAAATGTAGGTAAATATAAGAAAACAAACACATGACCCACCCTCACAGCTGTGAATGAAATTGTGAACATCCAGTCGTCATGCGAAACGAACCTTATTAAATAGCATTATTAATGGCTCTTGATTGGAATGTTCACTCTGCCCTCTGGGCAGACTGGCACCAAGCAGTGGCCTATGGATTTGCTGCCAAGTGCCCCCAGCTTAATATTTTACTGCCAATCTGTCCCACTTAGTATATTTTGCCGCCAATCGGGGGGGAGGTGGGCTGGTAGATTTTGCGGCTGATTGGGGGAGTTCCCGGCTGCCGTCTCTAGGCCAGAAAAGGTGTGAAGGTGTCCTCACAAAGCAGTTTTTTGCCTAGATGTCAGTCTCCATGGTCTATAGAGAGAGTACAAAGACTTGACTTCCTGTTTGCCAAAGGTCTGTTACAGATCATATGTCATCACAGTGGAGAATTTTGTTAATTTAGTTTTTTTAATGATAAGGAAGAATGTCTGTTGGTATATGAATATACTTATTCCACTCCCAGATTCATCAAAAGGTTGGGATCCAGATACAGTAATGTGCCTTATCTTTTACTGAAGATGAGTTTAGCATGAATACAGTATTTATTTCATATGTCTCACTACTGGCCAATTCAAGGCATTCGTCCGTTAAGATCAGCTAACTGACCAACGAAGCTGCTGACCTTCACAAGCTAGCAAGACCCAAAATTATTGGTTTAATTAGATTTCCCATATAGATCCCGAATAATGGCATCCATGGGTAAGGCTGAGTGAAGTGTCTTTCTCAATAACTGGATAATTCATTTACCACCTTGAACCCTGTTCTCCTCCTTACACGCATTAAACTCGTTACAGGGTGAAACCCGAGACAGTGGATGCATCTGTTGTGGAGCAAGTTGTCTCAGAAGACAGTGTTTAAAGTAAGGAAATGTCTGGCCACTGAACTAAATCATGTCTGGTTTAAAGACGTGTAAAAATGTGATCTAAACCAAAGATCTTCTGCAAAATTGTTTCCCTCCGTCAGAATAACCTGCAAATCGCACAATGATATAAAATAAGAAGAAATGCGAGATGCTTTATGTCATGAAACCCAAAACAATAATTACCATAACTGAACGTCACTTCTAAGAATACTCATACATTTTTTTTACAACTGAGAAACATATTAATATATTAGTACTTTTCATGAGGTAATACAATACTTTCAATATCAATATTTTCATTTTTCTCACACAGTAATTTTGTTTAACAACTGCATATTCGTTCTTTATGCAGACTGTGACGCTGGTTAAATGCAGTCTGTAATTATGACAGAATTTTTTTAAAACTGCATAATCCATTGATCTCCCAGCATATAGTTACAGATGCCCGAGACACAAACGCAGATCCTGCGCATGTTTGTTTGTTGGATAAACTCAGAACACAAATGTAGCTTCCAGGAATAATGAAGAACTAATGCAACTTACAAAATAGGCGCATGGTCCGATAACCAGCCAACTTTGCTCAGCACAAGAATGAATGAATGAATGAATGAATGAACACTTTTCCAAGTACATTTTCAGAAGCCTTCTTCAGTCCAGTTACATTGTTTGTTTTTTTTTCCATTTAAAATGCATCATTATTATCTTATTTGCATATTTACTAAGGGCTAGAGTGATTACGTTTCCCTGCACCTGTTATCGTCTGAGAGTACACAGCATGTTACTCTTCCAAGATGACGTCGCTAAATCCTGCAGCACTACGAAAACTCCCAGTTCAGCAGTAAAGCTAGACTGGGACTCCTGACCTCATAACCCCACCCAGACCACCCCACCACATTTCCCACATCAACACAGGAAATAAAAACTCAGATAAACAAGCAAGCTGATCGGTTTCTGAAAGGAACGGCAAATCTGCATTCCTGCCGTTTCCTCCCTATCCAAATTTACGACGAACAGTCTGCTTAGCTCAGCAGATCATAAACTGTCAGCTACCATCATTTACATTTACTGTTATTTAGCAGACACATTTGTCCCAAGTGACGTATGTGTGATGCAAATTACACATTACAAACATACCTGCTTTTCAGGAGTCCACTAGGCGTAAGTGCAGCTAGGCTAAGCTTCCAGTGAAAGCCCAGGTGCAGGTGTAAGCAGTACTGAAGCATGAACTACACAACAATTTCTAATAAATTAAGAACCTAATAACCATTCAAGGATCAAAGGTGGAATGTAAGAACACTGGGGGAACATGGAGAGGCGTCGTGCTAGTGGGGGTATTCCTCGAAGAGATGGGTCTTAAAGGTGGAGAGGGAGTCTGATGGCCGGATGTAGTTCAGCAGGGGATTATGGCACCGGAGAGCCACACCTGAGAAGTGACTCTTTGAATCTTTCCTGTAGCTATCCAGCCCCTTAAACTCACCGAGCATCACAATAATCTCGGCACTTTGCACTGTTGTGTTTCTGCGGCTTCACTGCTCCGCGGTATTAGTCTGGTCTGCATCTGTGACATCCGCACATCACTCTCAGCAGAATATTTCCCCTGTATTTTGCAGTTACTGGCACACGGGTCTCTTACGCAAACTTTTTTGTTTTAAGGCGTCTTTGCAGTGTTTCCTGTTAATTCGTATTGTCCATTGTGTTTCTTCATTCTGTCTATATGGCACAGAGAAGTGTATCTAAGTGTCGCGTAATATAGTCTTGCACTTCATGTTTGGCACCAAACCACAGCGAATTCTGGTATGTTTGTGCATAGTAGCAATAAGTAATGTGTTTCCTAGTCCCAAATACAAAAACCACCACCTTGGCAGACGGGATGTCAGATAAGAGGTTTTACTAAATCTAAACAGAGCTGTAAATCCTAACTTAGGGCACACAATAGATATACAGTAAGAACTGTTCTTAGCAGGTAAGAACCAGCAAACACAAAGCCACCGAATTAAACATAATTAATACCTTTTCTTGATTTATGAAATGGTAACCGTCTTCTTGGTTTTACATATGGTGTCAGTTTGTTATATGGTAAAGTTAAATACGCTGTTTGTAGTAAATGACTTAGAACGTGCGAGCTGATTATTTAAGAACTGTGCTGATTCAAGTTTTACTTTTCGCGAGCTTTGCATGCTTCGTCTTCCTCCTTTCTTTTCATAGAACTTTGTCTGTTTATGCTACGATCAACAAAGTGATAGTTTAAAGAAATATTTGAGGCATTTTGTTGCATGCATGAAGTATCGAGTAACTTTCATAAATCACGTCTTTTTAGTGCATTCAAGTAAACTTTAAACTGTTTAAAATCCACAAAACCACATAAAAACATTCAAAGCTGGGACAGTGTTATTTTTTCTATGTGGGCAAGTATTATCGGAAAAGAGTTTTTTAGAAATCTAAAATACACTGCGAAGGACTGTGAGACAGCGCCCTCTTCTGGCGGTCTCGTGACTGCTGCACGGTAACATAAGCGTGAAAAATGATGGTTCTTACAAATTACTCAGTCCATGTTCAATTTATTTTGATACACATCAACAGTTTTTCTCAGTCGTCTTAAATGACAACATGTGCATAACAATGAGTGTAATGCTTACACCACAATGTAAGATGTACACAGCAAAGAAATCATTTCTAATTGTTTCGCACAAACCGCTATTGCTTTGGTACATGTACGCAAATGGTCGTATCTGGCACATTTTTCAGTTGCATAAGTCTTATTGGTCAAAATGGATTATGTAGTAATATTGCACCCAAACTATGTATGTAGACGATCACTGTATTGGCCACCACATGCAAAACATCAGAATGCTTGAAGAATATATTCCATAAATAGCTCTAATATGACATCAATATGCAATTATTCTGTGCAAATTGTCAGGGGTCTGTGCTGATATAAATGTAGACATTAAAATGGTGCAAATGTTGCATTGCTGAAAGGTAACATTGTCATCATGATAGGACACAGCAATCAGCCTTAACATTAAAGCCACTGACAGGTAAAGTGAATAGATAGGTACAGTACAGACATTGACCACAAAAAATATTCAAGAATGGTTTAAGGAGCATGAAAAAGAGATCGAGGTGTTAACTTGGCCCCCAAATTCCCCAGATCTCAATCTGATTGAGCATCTATGGGATGTGCTGGACAATCAAGTCCGATCCATGGAGGCCCCACCTCACAATTTACAGAACTTAAAGGATCTGCTGTTAATATCTTGGTATCAGATATCACAGTAAACTGGTGTTGTGAAATCCAGACCTTGATGGGTCAAAACTCTTTTGGTGGCATGACTGGGACCTACACAATATTATCCAAAGTGTTTTAATGTTACAGCTGATTGGTGTATTAAGAACATTATAATATTAAATGTAAAGATATATGAGCCCTGTACCAGTCCAGGGTCCTGCTTGTCTGGGTCTGGACAGTGTGCTGCATGGTGGATGAATCAAGATTCCTGAACAATTTTCATTGACCAATTCCCCAAAAAAATGAATAAAAAGAATTACAATAATGAAAATAACAAAAAATAAGCATAACTGTATATCATTATAACAGACAGATATCACAGAATAAGGTTTGTCTGTCTACATAATCAAAATAATGTATTCCTCTAAGATAGTATTTTCTTAGCTCATTTTTCCAAAAATAGCATTCAGGTCAGCTCCATGTATGACATTTTAAATAGTCGTGTCAGTTAATAATAAAAGCCCCCACTGCCCTTCATATTCAAACGCCTTAAAAGGAATTCGGCTGATATGTTTGACAGTATGAATAAGTTTGCCCTCCCACCCAGGGCAAGTCGCATACGTATGGGAGGGGGCTCGCAACCCCCGTCTCGTGCCCTGTACAGCCTGGGACAGGCGCCCAGCCAGGGCAGCCCCCAAATTTTAGACCCAAAAACAGGCTACTTGTGATTTATGGAATATAGTTTTGATACTAACCTTGTGATGCAGTGATCTGGTTTAGCTGAAAATGTAGTTTGCAGAAGGAATCATCTAAAAGGGTTTTGTTATTTTAAGGACTGCGGACATAAATCATGTGACTAAGGGGTTAAGTTTTATCTTGTCTGTCATTTACTGGACACTAAATCCTTTTCTTAAATAACCTTCTTTTGTATTGAGTGGACTTCTCCAATATTTTATCTGAGCCATTGATCGATATGTCTAGGTAAGCATAAAACGATCTAAAAATAAAATAAATTGTGGTCGTTTCCCTTTACCGGCATAAAAGGGTTTGTTTTATGTATTATATTTTAGGGCTACATGTTCTGAGAGCTTAATTATTCAGCTGAATAAACGCATAGTGCAGCAAACCCAATATACTACCATGTTTGCCCGTGTGGATTATATGTTTGAAAACTATGACCATATTTTGGTGGCATATTGAATGAAACTAAGCCAAAATAATACTTATCAAATTATAATGCATGTTTGAACTTTTTAATTTTATATTATCGATGTATGGGCATTGTGTATTTTACAATTCACTATTTATTTTATATACAAAATGGTTAGACAGCACAGGTATCGATTTTATGTCAATGTGATTCTTCTTAGATGCAGGGGAATAATATATTAATGAAACTGGGTTCTATGTCATCCTCTATGGCCAAAAGTCCAACGATAGCGTCGACCATCCGTGATTCCATGATTATGTCATAATTATGTCAAGTAAGGCATCTCTCCCATTTATATTTTCATTTACAGTTTTTGTTAGTAAAAGTACAATTTTAGGAATGTGTTATTTACTATGGATTTAGAAAAGAAAATTACTTTATCATCGGCATACCTTACATGCATTCAAAGCAAAAAAAATCCTATTAGGATGACAATAGACGATTAATTAAAACGATTAAATAAATATGAAATATACTATAAGTATAGTGAATAGTTAAATCAATCTTTTTTCTTATATGTAGTTTCTATAACATCTATTCGTTTTAACAAAAATATGTGCATCTATATAGTTCTAGAATTATATATGAATTTATTCATCTTAATTGTTAAATATTGATCCAACAAATAATATAATAGAAGCAATAAGCCTAGTATATGATGATGTTTATCATTTACTTCATTTTATTTGTCCATCCATCCTCCTTCCACTTCCCCGTTGACCAGTTTGCCCCAGATAACATCGCTTCCTGACAGCGCCGCCGCGCCGTTTGTTCAGCGGGGGCTGCGGGGGGGACGGAGCGCATGCGCAGTGTCTCAGCAACTTCGCCGAGGTTGCCGAGTTCGCACAAGCGCACAAGGAGGCGCCCACGTTATTATATCTAAGAGCAGCGGCACTTACGGCCGCTTCCGGAGCGTCCGATCCACAGGTTTCGGCAGCGCCGCGAAGTTTTACCTTTACTGTCCGTGCGCGGGAAATGCAGGTAGCGGCGCGGCAGCCTCGCGCTGACCCGCGAGTGATGAAGGGGCAACTGGGAGACCAGTAGGCGCCGATCCGGGGGTCGTTCTGCTTATTTTCTTTTCCGAGTTTAGTACCACGGACTAACTGCGATAACCGTGACCGCGATTCGGGGAAACGGCCGTGCTCCTGTTTTATAATGTGACTTTTGATATTGTTTTAGCTTTGGCTCATCCAGTCGGTACTGGCAATGCGCCACTGCCCGCATCAGTTTTATCAGCCTGGGCTGGTTTCCGAAATGAAGCAGGGAATCCAAGGCAACGGTGAATGGAGATGTTGTTAAAATGACGTGCAGTAACTGCTGCTAGCCAGTTAGCTTTGTGCTGCGGGGCGATGAGCGGCCGCTCGGTGCCGCCGCCGGAACACGACACGCTCCTATCGGACTACGCGCCCGAAATGTAGCCGGACACAAACGGAAAACTTTGCAATCGGGCCGAAAACAGACCGAGCCGAAGGTTGAGAGGGGAAGGCGGTGGCCTCTCGGCCCGCTGCTCCGGTGACATGTCGCTGCCGTCTCCGGTGCAGATCAAAGAGGCGAACGCTCACCTCGCCGCGGTGCACAGGCGGGTGGCCGAGCTGGAGCGGCGGCTGGGCTCCGCGGAGAAGACGGTGCGGGAGCAGGCGGAGAGCCTCATCCGCAAAGACGAGCAGCTCCGGGCCGCCACGCAGGAGATCACCGAAGCCAAGGATGGGTACTGCCGACCGCTTCGCCCGCACGTCCTCTGCGCTTTTACTCCGGCCAACGGCATCACATGCGTGACAAGTTTAGGCAACAGGAATAAAATCACCCCTTTATTCTGTGTGTTTCCCCTCCACCTTCTCCTTATTCACCAATGGCCGGCGTATTTATTGCTTTAGGAAACTTAACAGGCAGATGATTATTTGTGTTGAGGATGCGCGCTGCCGTCAGGTTCTCCTCGGGACCCGGAATCCAGGAAACGCGCATCGCGGGGTCGCGCCTGTCCAGCTGCTTGGGTCGGAGCGCAATAAGGAAACTACTTTTTCTTCTGCTGTATTTATCGTTGCTCCAACGCCAAAATGCATTTGTAGCCTTTATTGAACTTCCCGCAATCCCTTGCGCAAACGGCAGGTTACTGACGAGCTGCATATGAAATATGATGGAAAAAACATCATTTCACCACACGCCATTTAATAATCTACTCAACATTCTAGACAATTCAGTTTTGCAGTGATAGCCTAAATAAAATGTACTACTTTCGCGATGATCTGTCACAGTGGAGCCATCCCTTGCCCCGGCCCTCATTGCCGTACTGGCGCGCCTCCGCCTCGAACCCGGGCCTTGAGCACAATCCCCAGTTTCCCGCTGGTAAATACGACTTTGTATTGGTGCCCATGTGCTGTCATCTCCTACTTGCGGTTCTTCCCACATGACTTGAAGGCAGGAGTAGTGCAGCGTGCACCTTCTTCAGGTTTTAAATGTGGTACAGGGCAAAGCAAGACAATGTGCAAAGTGCCGGGGGCAAAGTTGGACGGTATATTGATGCACTGTGTGATTATCACCGAATTTTCGGTGAAAAAAATAGAAAATCGTTGTTTTATGCTTATAGTATGGGCAGTGATCTAGGTCAGGCCTTGGTAGCTTATATATGTCACTGTAAGGGATTAGCTGGTATGAAAGTGTATTTTGTCGCGATTTTTTCTTAAAGGGAAATTGCATACCTGCATGAAAAGCTGTGCAAATCAGAGGAAATCATCCAGAAGTTTCAGAACATGGTGAAAGAGAAGGACTCCTTGATCGGCCAACTCCGGCACCGCTGTCAGCTCCTGGACAACATCTGCAAGAGCCGGCCGCTACTGGACAGCGTGCTGTCGCAGATGGCCGAGGCGGAGCGCCTGGGTCCCGTCCTCCGGGGGGGTGAGCCCAGCTTATCCCTCACCGACGGCGACTCAAACTGCAGCCCTGAGCGCGTTATCAACCACAGGGACTTCTCCCTCACAGAGGATGACATGGATGACCAGGACTTGGAGGAGAATATCTTTGGAACCACTGTATAATGCAAATGGAAGACAAACTGAAGTTAACCGAGTTGAGATTTTAAGTGAAAGCTTTAGGGCCGCTGCTTTAAAGTCTGTAGATGCTTTTGTGTTTTTTTGCTTTGATTACTTAGACATTTATGCAAGGCAGGGGTCTCCAGAAACGTAATGATAGATGTTCTGACAGAAAGGTGGGCATATGCTGAACCAGAACAACGATTCACCCACAATATTGATTAAAAAATGAAGCTTCTGTCTAAAACTTGCAGGAGACTTTCGTAATCAAATGTGTATTCATTTTACATAACGTGAGAGCTACATGTGATGTTTCTCAAAGATACGATTCAATCTTTGCTTTAATATAAACTGTAACTACAAGACAAAGTAAGCAGAAGTAATAACTGCAGATGTAAAAAGCTAGTGACTTGCAGGATCTTGAGGGCCTGTATATCAGGTGCAGTATGGCCTGTCTCCTAACATCACAGTTAAATTATACTGCTAATTAAGAAGATAGGTGATGAATGCAATAGGTCATATTTTATTTTCAGGTGGTGAACTTGCTTCAGGTTAGCAAGTTTTCCATGAAATAGAGGTAGATTTTGCAGGTGTGTATTAAGTTTTCTAAGTATCTTCTTCATAAAGATGATGGCATGTTCATTGGGAAAATTGAACTCAAGGCCATTATTTTGGTTTTGTTACAGTATAATTTGGGTCAAAGTCTTTTTTGTAAGTGGTCAGCAAACTTAATTGGTTAAATAAGTGTACTATTTGTTTTATAGTTTTTAATGATTTTATGTATCACCGGAACTAGGAATTTACTCTTTACCAGTCATTTAATAATGAAATTGATGTGTAATCAATTGGATCGCAGTGTTGTGGACACTGGCCGAGAAGTTCAGCTAAAATATATTTTAGCTTCAAGTGGGATTTTGAGAGAATAGTGAAGGTATTCAAGTGACATTTGTGCAGTTTTAACACCTTCACACACAAACCATACAGTACAGTCGTGGATGTTTGTTCTGCAAGGATGTAAACATTACTTCATAATGTGAGCTAGTAGGTCCCTAAATATTGTCCTGTTTTCTAGAATCATAAAGGAACATTGGTTTGCACGTCCTTTGATTTTTCTTTCATGTTTTTTGTAAAATGTTTTAAATTTGCAACTGTGAAGGTGTGGACCAAGCCCTTGTGCACCCACAAGCAATATTTCCTCATTCTCAGATGCACACAAAGCCCGGTACGTATGAATGTGCGTCACACTCGTGTGGGCCCGGTGCGTGTGTGAATGTCCGTCGCTCTCGTGCGAGCCCGGTGCGTGTGTGAATGTCCGTCGCTCTCGTGCGAGCCCGGTATGCCTGTGAATGTCCGTCGCTCTCGTGCGAGCCCGGTGCGCGTGTGAATGTCCGTTGCTCTCGTGCGAGCCCGGTGTGCCTGTGAATGTCCGTCGCTCTCACATGGGCTAGCCTTAGCTGATGACGTTGCTTCGGTATAGCACAGCCTATGCAAAGCTGGTCCTGTGTCCTGATCTGGCAGATAAAAAGTGACACTTCAACCAGCATGCCTCCCATTTTTCTAAAACATGAATAGTCAAGAACCAAACTCTGTTATTTGGTTTACCTAGTACCAGTTTCTCGATGCGTTGGACGCTACCTTGTTCTAACGGTTCTCTGGTGATCCATAAAGTCAGTCATTTATTTATGGTTAAACTGGGAATTTCTTTGCAGGAGAGTGGGGCTCCTGAACGTTCAGCTTGTGTCCTTACATAATTTTGTACTTCAGAATGAGATGCTAAACACAGTTCTTCATTGTTAAATAGTGTAAAGCACATTATTCAGGTGTTTTCTGACTGCCCACCTCCCCATCCATCCATCACTTCTTCTGAAGGAGGAGGACACAGTGGGGGCTTATCACTGGAGTACTTTATCCCAGTTTAGTATATAACCATTCCAAAGGGCACCTTGTTGCTTCCCCACTACTTCCTATGCAAGTATTAGCTTCAAGGACTAATGTAGCCATTACACGGCCAGGCAAACCTGCTTTCCAGCTGTAATCCAGGAACAGTCCATTGCATCTTTCAAAAAATAAAAATACCTTATTGTACAAATATCGGGTCTAGAAAGTTGCTTTTGAAATCCGTTGAAATTGAACACCAATGACTGGGCAGATTGAAAGAGTGCTGATTACCTTAGAATTTGATGTTTTCTTATTTGTCTTGCCTTATATTACACGTAGCTGGGAAGTGAAGTGATGGATTACACTCAAGAAATAAGCGCCGTCCAAATGGTTACAGTAGCACTTGAACGCAACACTTAAAAATGACTCATTACTCAAAACAAGCCATTTGATTGTCTTAATTCAGTCAGTGATGCTACACAGACTCTCAGAAGGTTAGAGAGAGGAAGTTGAATGTAAAAGGCTTTAACTTGTTTTCGGAAGAGTTTGGGGGGGTGCAGTATTGCTGTGACTGCCGACTGAAGTCCCAGGAACCCTCAAAAGGATTTTGTGCATCTTTCACTTAACTGAAACAAGGCTGTTAACTTTTTTACATTCCAGTTTATATATTAAATGAAACCCTGCTGCTGAAACACTGTTGGATGATCTCTAAATATGGCAGAGGTATGAGATGAGGGTTAAACTGATAATGAAACACTGGCTTTAATAAAAATGTTGCAGTGCTGTCATTATGTCCTTGTCCTGCAGTTTTTTTTTCCCGTTGAGAAAAAACTTGGTGTGGAATCATAAAAAGGTACCTTCCCTACCATGCAGGGGATTCCAGGAAATACCTGTGCACGTCACTGCATTTTTGCACTGCAGATACTATTCATACACACAAGAATATGCAAACTTCATTCTCACACACACACACAGAGTGGGGATCGAACCCACAGCCCCAATGTGAGGCTACAGTGCCACTCACCCTACCATACCTCTCCTACATTAAAGTACTTGCTTGCTTTGAAAGGACACTTCCGTAAACAAAACAGAAAATATGGATCTATGTTATTATTCCCTCCTTTTTTTTTTAGTAAATCTGTCAAAGTGCACCTTATTACGGTAATGGGATTCCCCCCAGGGTCCAAATTCATGGTTAGGCTGCTTCTGGTTTGCGAGTGCGTGTCCTGCTATGGATCGGCATGCCATCCGAGGGTACATTTGTAGAGGCAGTGCTCTGTACTGCCTGAGACAGGCCCCAGACTCCTCCTGCCCCCCCCAAAGATAAGCCGCTGGATCCATGTGATCCACATGAGAAAGGTAGCACTATAAACAATCAATGCAAGGAGCTACTGCCGTGAATGCACCACTTAGAACTGCCCCATGACGACTCCCAGCTGAAAGGAATCACACACACGCACAAACTCCAGCAGATGTCACTTACAAATATTTATTTGAAAGACTGATACCAACAGCGGCTGCTTTATTCCTTCTTGGCTGCTGCCTTGCGCATGGCAGCCAGGACATTGCTGAGCTCCTCTCTCTTCCTTTTAGCACGGATGTGAGTTCCCACCTGATGAGTGAAAAACACACCTCAGTCTCCTGACAGCTCCGTGCATGGAAGAAAGCCGCCATAACCAACAGCTAACAGCCTTTGACGGATAACATCCACAAGCAACAGGACTGACCACACAGAAAACAGTCTAGACCAGAAGTCTATTTTCAACAGTTCATACCCTCTTCTTGATGAACTTGAGCGCACGCTTGTCTTTGGAGACCTTTAGCAGCTCCATGGCGCGCCTCTCATAGGGAGCAAAGCCGCACACCTCACGAATCATGTCGCGCACGAACTTGGTGTGCTTGGTCAGTTGCTGGAAATACAAATAGAGCCTCTTTAAACATCTGCCTCAAACGTCATACAGTAATTACGGTGATTTCTGATGAGGCACTTCTGGGAACATGTCTCCAAACGGCAGCATCTGTAAATGCTATCCCGAATATTTCCGCGGAATTGAGCAGTTAAAGGTTTTTGATTCACGTGCTTCGCGTTTCTCAGGTCATCTCCATCGTGCTTCGTTTACTTAATTCCAAACCGAGAAAACTACAAAAAGTTACTCACCCCTCTCCTACGACTGTGTCTGGGTTTGGAAATGTTCTTGGTGACAGGGTGGCCTTTATTAAGGCCCACGGCCATAGGATATCGGATTGCCATTTCTAAACATGAGGAAAAACACAATGTTACCTCAACATGTTTGCAAATCGCAGTTGCAACCACGGAAACAACTTTCAGTCAATGTAATACGCATAAAATACATATTTTACCTAGGAATATGAATAGAATATATCAAACTATACATCTGAAACATCTCTTTTGCTGCTCAAAGACGAAGGTATACTGGCCATGTAAACGGCGCCCAGAGGCAAGCTTGATGTTTCAAATAAAACATACGTTACACGTGAACTATATTCCTTATTACCAATATTATAAGTCGCGCGGTACAATTATACTGTTAAACAGCACAAACAGAAGATGATGCTTTAGATATTTATAAGATTGTAATTCAGCAATCATTTCCCTACCTGCTTTCACTAATGGCGACCACACCGGAAGGACCGTTTCAGCGGAGGATTCTGGGTATCCAAAGCGTATAGGATGGAATAATATAGAAAACATAAATAGCGCCCTCCGTCGGCCAAGATGACCTAAAAATTCATGTCTGTTCCGAAAACAACTTTTTTTCACCTTAGAAATGTACCGTATTGGCTTCGCCGTATTGGCCCACATATAGTTTCAAGTTTTATTGCCACGTTTATTTGGTGGAGAAAAAAAACAAAACAGTGCAATATAAGAACTGTATAAAAAGTGTTGAAAAAGTACATTGACAATAGAGTAGCGTAATGCAACGTGGTGGACAGGTACAGGCGGTAATGCACCTGCAGCATTTTCCAGAGGGTAAGGCAGTGTAGGATTTTTCAGTCGGCTAGGTTTAGTTAAGCTAGAAGTCATGATTGTCCAAAAGGAATGCTCCTTACCTAAACTCTTATCAACTAACAGAGAAATCCTGCTGCCTGCAACACGTCCCCCCAGGAGTGTGTAGAGGGCGTGAGCTGGGCGGCTGGCATCTACTCCACCCAGGTGTGAGTGACTGTGCTTCTTCCTTATGCTGTCTAGGATGGGCACACCTACTGGTACTGGTAAACATATTTCATCATATGCTGTTTCACCACTATTCACTGTAGTGACATTTATTACAAACACACAAACAAACATATATAAATAAATGTTTTAAAATTAAATGAGCAAGAAGCTGCTATGGTAAATGGACTGCATTTATATAGTGCTTTTTCCAAAGCACTTTACATGTTATGCCTCACATTCACACACTGGTGGCAGAGGCTGCCATGCAAGGTGCCAACCTGCTCCCCAGGAGCAATTTGGGGTTTAGTGTCTTGCTCAAGGACACTTTGATGGGGTCAGGAGGAGCCAGGGCTCAAACCTGCAACTCTCCAGTTGCCGAACAATAGCACTACCTCCTGCGCCACCATCTTCCCCATATGTGAAGGACATTAACCTGACTTTTAACTCCAGAAGTCGCTGGCTAGAAAGAAGTGATATTGCAGGCATACAAATATCTTAGAAGGAATATTATATGGTAATATTTATTTTTACATTATTATTACATTTGATTATTTTTTTACATTTGATTTTGTTGTAAAATGGTTAAACTGATAGGGAATTCATTCACAATTCACAACAAATTTCTCTCAAAATTGTTTTCTGAGCCATATGATCAAAATATTGCAGTATTCCTCCCTATCTACAAACTTCATTGACGTTTATAATTGTTCACGTAAAAACTACAAGTACCAGGGATGTGCGTGACGTGAATTTTGGCGCGGTTTGCGTGCGCGTCGGCCATCTTGCCCCCGCCAGCTCTTTCAAAGAAAGTGGTTGGTTTATACGCGGCGCTTGAGGAGAATCCTAACTGCTTAGTATACAGGTTTCTGGCGAATGAATTAGATTTTCTAGAAAAGTCATTCTGTATACATATATTACATAACTTTCGTTAATTGCCATTTTGTATTGGCAATTCAGAAACGCTGCGGCGGCTCAGAAGTGTAGTTTTGAACGATTTTTTTTGTACTTGAGATGGCGACTGCAACCCCCAGCCGCACGGCTACCGAAAGCGCTCGGTCGGCTAGCACTCCGCTTTCCCCGACGCGCATCTCACGGCTGCAGGAGAAGGAGGAACTGCGGCACCTGAACGATAGGCTGGCCGTCTACATCGACCGTGTGCGGGCGCTGGAGCTGGAGAATGACCGGCTTATGGTGAAGGTGTCGGAGAAGGAGGAGGTCACCACTCGGGAGGTTCATGTCTTTACTTCCTAACGTGGCGTCACATGCTGCCTGTTCGGCAGTGTTAACTTAATGTAGATTTGCGGTGCATTTTCAACTGGATTAATTTAATTAAACGGAATGATATAATGACGTCGGCCAACTTTCTGGTTGTTAGCCATTATCATGCAGCACCAGGCTGGCGGCACATGGCTGGCCGGCGGCCCTTAACGGTACTTTCCTGCCGGTGTAATGAGCCTTTCACCGGCCTCCCGCGGGCCGCTTGATCGCTGGCTTGGCTTTAAGTGGGATTTGCTGGTGGGTTTGCTGGCCAGCTCGTTAAGACAGCGGCGGGCCGCCTAATCACGCTTACCGCGGTCCATTGCCTATCTTCTGCCATGTAACTGATTATATATCTTGCTCACATCTGCGTGGACCGCGGATCTCTGGAATCTGGACAATTCTTGTGACTTCCTCATATTCGTGTCTTTTTTTTGCGGCTGAGTCAAACCAGAACTTTGCCAGTTGCCAGTCACACCTAAACTGTTTGCACTCGTCCGTTAACACTATGGGGGTCTGCGTTGGATCTTTTCGGGTTTTCCCGGTTCGGTGGGTGGGGGTGGGATCCCTTCAGTTGTATGAAAATCTGCGGCACAGATGCTTGTTTGTGAGACCCGCCTTCCCGCTCGGGGCTTTGCTTTTGCATGGCGCATGGTTTGTTTTTTACTACACTTTTTAACGGCGGAGTGTTTCTTCGTCTTACAGTGGCCCATTTGTTTTTCTGTAAATATTGTCAGTTTTTTGTATCCTTCGTATATTTTTAAAACGCCTGTGATGGTCGGCCCTAATTATAAGATGCAGTGGTATGCCAAAACTTCAGAGATCCTCAGTGCTGGCGCTCTCAATCGGATTCTGGATGGACGCCAAGCTATAAAACAGACCCAGCCCGTTTTCCAACAGCTCGACACTGTAGAATAAGGCATGTGTGAACTGTACCAGCTATGGAGTGGCGAAAAGGCGGGATCTGAGCTGCTAGTGCACCGGTGGCTTTAAGGGATGAAAAGTTTTTGTTTTGTCTTTTAAAGCAGGTGCTTTGCGCATTGAGCCTAGTTCGCGGCTGCGTTTGGTGGAATAAATTTTGGGAGATATCCAATTTAATATATGCACAAATCATATAAATGTTCTTGGAAAGCAAAAGAGGGTATATAAATCAGATCGTTTGGATATTGTCCTTGCTGTAGATTCCAGTCTCGTGATTCACGTAACACACACTATCAATGTATTCTCCAGTACTTGAAATGCCTGGATAACCAATTCCTTGCTGGATTTAAGTAATGGTCTGCGTTGAGTAAGGGTTGGTATCATATTGGGAATCTTGTCATGTTTAGACAAACCTTGATCCCCTCAGGTTACCGGCATCAAGTCCTTGTATGAAGCAGAGCTGGCAGATGCCCGGCGTGTCCTGGATGAAACGGCCCGTGAAAGAGCCCGGCTGCAGATCGATCTTGGCAAAGCCAACGCTGAGCTTGAGGAGGCCACCAAGAAGTGAGTCTTCATATGTGGTCGTACCACCTTTTGTGGCAATGTGTGCGTAAGACGGCCAGGGCTGTCCTGGGTCTTCACTGCTGCCTGGTCATGCCCTTGCACAGTCACAACATGTTTGGCACCACATCATGAGGGGTGTGGACTTCCAGAGCAATACAGAACTCCATAGTACTTCAGCACAGCTATGGCAACTCAAACTCAGTCAACATACGACGAGAGAGTCAAGCTCTGTTCTGGGACAGGTGGTCAGAAGTTTGTCGGAATGCAGTTTATTTGATCAAAGATGATTAGAATATAGCAATCCATTTTTTGTACTTTGTATTGAGCAGTAAGCAGGTTACACCTGCTTAAAGAGTCTGGTTGGGTGTTATGCCTTGGAACAAATCCAGGTGTGTTGTCGTCACACAACAGCGATTCAAAGGAAATGGTTGCTCTTATTTAAATAAAGCAAATTGTGGTTAAAACAAACTGTTGGATTCCAGTGAAATATAGCTGTTAAAACAGTGATGCATATAGAGACCATGATATCTTTGTTTGGCACTATTTACTCTGTTGCTTAGAAACATACTCAGACAGGAAGTGCAGCTAGGAATGCAGCTCTGACGAGAAATGAATGCAATCGCACTTAGAGGTTTAAAATTCTAACGTCGCATGCGTTTTCACATTTTTGGATTCCCCACGCATTGATGTGGTATGCAGTGATATAATCTGCAGTTTTTGTCTACCAAAGTGACAGTGGTGGGATGTTGCCTGAAGACGTCATGGCACTTCTCCAGGATTCAGTTTTAAATTACTGTGTGTTCCTCAAGAACCACAGAGGTATGAATGTAGCTAAGAACAGTTATTGTCACGCCTGGTCATTTGCCCTTTTGCCAGTATTCTGGGGTATGAAGAAGAAATGTGTCACTGTGGTACAGTGATTCGTGCTGCAGTTACAGCCATCCCTCCACATCTGTAAGCCATAAACAGGTCTTGGAATAAGCTTGATCATGTAAAATCATATATGTGTTTGTCTCAGGTACCAGTTTCACTCACCTCAACACGGGATGAAAGATTTTGTTGGAATGCAGTTTATTTGGTCAGAATCAGAATATTACTTTGTACATGTAGTGGCGTCATTTTAAATGCTTCATATATTATATACAAAGTCTAGGTAGGAAATGTCACTGCAATTTAACATGCGAAGTATATGGTGCTCTTGTGGTGCCTCTGCTTCCTAAGTACTTTGGCGGTGTCCTTCACTGCAGCTGCCTGTTTCTCCTCCTCTTCCAGTTTGAAAAAGAAGGATGGTGATCTGGCTTCAGCTCTGGCCCGCATTAAGGAGCTGGATTCGCTGTACATCAGGAGCGAAGCGGCGCTCAGCACCGCCATGAGTGAGAACGCGTCTCTCGGCGCTGAGCTCGCTGACCTGAAATCCCAGCTCGCTAAGGTTTGTTGTCTGTCTCCACTGTGGGCCATCTGCCAAAATGCTCAGTGTTTAATCATATTTGAGAGTCTCAGGGTGAGGTTTTACCAATAGGTTGACACGGCTTGTAAATCCTCTATTTTAGTAGGCTGTGAATTTTACTTTATATAAAAATGCCTTTCACAATATAGCTGCCCCAAGTTTAGTCAAAGGTGATATACTATCCACGAACCTGCATGACTGTAAAATAGGCAAGGGTGGCAAAGAATTTGGTGAGACTATTTCAGACCTGGGATGAATGTGTATCTAAAATACATACATACATACATCATGGATTGATTCAGTTTAAAATTCTTCAGAGTCCATTAAAATGACAAATTGGCTAAAATATATCCGTCCATTACAGCAGGTGTAAGTCTTGCGTAGTTGGTGTACATTTTGGACGTATTTGTAGTCAATTTCTGGCCTCCTGTATTCAACTCTGCCATCCCTCTGTGGTCGGCCTATAATGCCCAGCTCCTTTAGTGCAATATGTGGCCTATTGCCACATGGAGACCACTTCCACCAAGGCTCAGGGAAAGGCATTTGCCTTTGGTAATCTTGTTGCACACTGCATAATTCTCAGAAACTCAATAACCTGCCAAACTTTGGACAAAGGGTGTGAGAAATCACATCTTTACTTTGAAAAATATGGACTGATGCTGTAACCTGAATGCTTGCTCTAAGGCACATGCTTATTTCATATAGTCAGCACATTCTGCATTATTTTACTTCATTGCATTAAACAAAAAATGAGTTTTCTCTTGGTTATTAGTTTTGTGTTGTCCTTTGTGTTCCATGGCCCAGGAGCTGGTGGGGGTGTCGCTTTTATTCTTACACTTTATTTTCTGCCAAGTGTGCTTTGTTCATATCATTCATGTGTGTTATGAATGATGATAAAAATAAACTGTCCCCCCCGTCCCCCCCCAGGCTGAAGATGCCCATGCAGTTGCTAAGAAGCAGCTGGAATCAGAAACTTTGCAGAGAGTGGATTTGGAGAACCGCTGTCAGAGCCTGTCGGAGGAACTGGAATTCAGGAAGACCATGTTTGATGAGGTTTGCTCTGACTGGCCTATTTTTGATTGGTCGTTCTCCCTTTTGGACCAATCAGTTTGCTTTCCGTATTGTGTGGATTTTGATCCGTTCAAGTGTCCCAAACTTTTTTGCCCCTTCCTGAAGTTTTTTCAAAAGTGCTTCATCAGTTCTACTCTCTCGATACCCTTGAATTTAATTCAGCTGCCTTTCATCCCACAGTTGTAATAATAGGGTTCTGTAAATACATGAAGTACAAATTTTGCTTAAAATGACCGTACAGAGTATTTATTTATATTCATGGCAAGTGTGAACTTGTTGTTGTGCCCCTGGCTTGCACGGATGGATGATCAGTACTTTGGTTAAGATGACGGGTACCTAAATGGACTTGTGATTAAATATGTAGCCTTAAATAATTGAATCTGTGGGAATTTAAAACGGAAACGGTGATTCTGTAGCTGCGGTCCGTTCGCAGGAGGTGCGTGAGACTCGAAGGCGTCACGAGAAGCGGATGGTGGAGGTGGACAGTGGGAGCAAGCAGGACTATGACTACAAGCTGGCGCAGGCGCTGCAGGATCTGCGCAAGCAGCACGAGGATCAGGTGGCCGTCTACAGGGCGGAGCTGGAGCACACGTTTAAGGCTAAGGTATGGGCGCCTGCCGTACTGCACTGAGGCTCATGGGGGGCTGATGGCTATGCCTGCTCACACTTGTTTTGGAGCGTGTGCAGTATCTTACTACAGGACACGATAGGGCTGTACATATACCTCACGACGTTAGTCCATCATCCTGCATTTCGGTTTACTAGGAGTTATGTGGCTGAGTTAGTAGAGCATATTTTGGGGTGGTCGATTAAACTGGGCGGCCCGATGAATATCTTTAACTTTCTCATACGACCATAGATGCTTATTTTCCTACAATGAGTAAACCACGAGAACGGAGTGCTTTGGCATGTTACTTGTGACATTAGATATTGTTACATGTAATACCATAACAATTAGACATGTTTTAAAGAATTTTGACACTTGCACATGTAGTATCAGTGTTTAGAAGTGAAATATTGAGTGGTTTCGGCTCCCATCAGTTGTACGTAAGGATTATAATTCACTGCGTGTGACTTGGGTGATTCCCTGCCTCCCGCTCTCCTTCCCGGCTTGCAGCTGGATCACGCCAAAGTTTCGTCCGACCTCAATGACCAGGCTGTAAATGCAGCTCGAGAGGAACTGCAGGAGTCACGCATGAGGATTGAAAGCCTGAGCTACCAGCTCTCCGCCCTCCAGAAACAGGTGTCTGTTCAGCTTTATCACATTATACCAACCAGGAATCTTGTGTCCATTTAATACTGTAGCAGTAACTTGCTTCATTGTACTTTAAGCAAACATTTGGTTTGGTGTGTGAGGCCTAAAGAAAAGCTTAGTTTGTCAACATATGGTATCCTTTATATTTCTCTATGTATTTATGCATGGCTGCTGAGCACCGACGACGCTGGCAGCATCACCTTTGGCTTTATCTGCCACCGCACAGGCCAGTGCAGCCGAGGAGCGTATCCGCGAGCTGGAGGAGATCCTGGCCAGCGATCGGGAGAAGCACCGGCGTCAGCTGGACGCCAAGGAGCGTGAGATGGCCGAGATGGGGGAGCGCATGCAGCAGCAGCTGAATGAGTACCAAGACCTGCTGGACGTCAAGCTGGCCTTGGACATGGAGATCAACGCCTACAGGAAGCTGCTGGAGGGAGAGGAAGATAGGTCAGCTTTCTGCTGCCTCTTACTGCTAACAGAGTTCCACAGTGGCTGATTAGAAGGGTTTATTCTCTATTTCGGTTGATATAAATACAAGAGCTAGTGACACCTTTCTCTAGCAGTTAACTACTTATCTTGCCTGTCAATGTGAAGCTAGCCACATGTTTACGTGGACTGCTCTGTAACGATTGATCCGTATATGGTTTTCTTTAGTGTAGGCCTCTGCCAAAGCATTGCTCTTTACAGAAGATACGATTTTTGTCTTATCACAACTGTGATAGGTTGTTCTAAACCAGTTATAAAATGTACTGTTGGGTACCAACACTATAAAACCAGTGCTGGTTTGAACACTTAATCTCATCTCCATCAGGTTAAAACTGTCTCCCAGCCCATCTTCCCGGGTGACAGTGTCTCGAGCTGCTACCACCAGCAGCAGCAGCACCACGCGCTCGTCTCGCGCCAAGAGAAAGCGGGTCGAGCTGGAAGAGTCGGGGACTGCAAGTCAGCCTAAGGTCCACATTAACCAAGTAGCCGAAGCCACGGGCAGCATCACTGTCGAGGAGATAGACCTAGAGGGCAAGAGTGTGACCCTCAGAAATGACTCTGAGAAGGTGAAGCACTGCCTGATACCGTACCTGCCATGAAGCTCAGGGCCCTAATGAAGTGTGAATTAGGGGAAGATCTGTGGCACTTGT
Organism: Isichthys henryi; assembly: GCA_026776945.1. Taxonomy (NCBI): domain Eukaryota; kingdom Metazoa; phylum Chordata; class Actinopteri; order Osteoglossiformes; family Mormyridae; genus Isichthys; species Isichthys henryi. The sequence goes on along the minus strand of JAODJX010000035.1, from coordinate 1,229,088 downwards.
GTCACGCTGTAATTTTTGCGCAGGATCAATCACTTGGCAGCTGGAGACTGAAAAGGAAAATTGGAGACGGGGACGAAATAACCTACAAATTTACACCAAAATATGTCCTCAAAGCAGGGCAGACTGTCACGGTAAAGAGCAGTTCCTTTTTAAATCAATCAGCTTAAATAGAAGATTGTGATCCGTCTGAATTGTTTGCTTTCCTGCCTAGATCTGGAGTGCTGATGCTGGAGTGTCTCACAGCCCACCCACTGACCTGCTCTGGAAAAGCCAGAGTTCTTGGGGCACTGGTGACAACATTGTCACCTTTTTGGTGAACTCGAATGGCGAGGTGTGTCGTCTTCTCGCGTGGATTTCACTCCAGCGAGCACTGAGAAATCTCTCATTTCTGTGTCTTGTTTGGTATTTAAGTTTTCTGCCCTGACAATATTAATGCAGTTTCTGCATCTGCTCAGGAGGTGGCCAAGAGAACGGTCACCAAAATCATAGTACATGTGGAGAATGAAGATGATGAGGATGCTGACTTTGGTGAAGAAGATCAGTTCCATCAACGGGTACATGATCCATGTTTGCCCTAAACGCTTCTGAACTTTGTTTGGTGGAAGGTGTTTTTACAAAGATCTTACTTTCTGTTTTCCCTTTCATTCTAGGGAGAGCCAAGGACTTCATCCAGGGAATGTTTAATTATGTGAAGAATTTCAGTCCCCCCCCCCCCACAGCAACTTTATTAGTACAACTTTAAATATTTTTGTACATTTCAGTCTTGTTGGTTTTTTCTTTTTTCTTAGTTTCCAAACCAGTCAGCCTCATGTTTTGAAATGGAATTCATTTTTGTCATGAATTATGCCTAATAGTTATATGCAATCTTAAACTTATAAAGCTTTAGGATTGTTCCCAAAAATATTATGAATTGTCGGATTCCCCCCATGCTACCCAAAGCTGGATAGAGATGGAGTTGAACTTTTTTTAAAACTGCCACTGTACACTGTACTGGGTGTATTTCATTAAGGTTGACTTATCAATGAGGCATTTTAATGGTTTTTATGATTCATTAATTGAAAGCCTTTGGGAGCAGGTCTGATGGACTGTTAGACTGACGAAAAAGGAGACCCTGAGTTAGAGATTTTTACCACTGAGACTAACAGGAAACTGGCTCAAATTGGAAGATTTTAGTAGCTGTGGTTTTCCATCAGCTGCCTCTATTGTTAATTGTTAAATTTAATAGGTATATGTATGCCGTACCTGCTAGGAAATGCTCTAAGGGTAGAAATCAGGAAATGAGATTTCAGTATTTAGAATCAGATACTGATTGTATCTGCTGGCATCCATGCTGATAGTGTTGTGACCATTTGAACAGATTTTAAACTGGCATGATTTCACTCATGTAGGTAGTAACTGACACTATATTTAGCGGCAAACAGGGTGGAATTTGCAGGATTGATGATCAGTTTGATCAGTGGTTATAACCATGTTACCAAGGATGTGGACACAATTGTCGCATCGTGAAATATTTTAAATTGGGGTGATGAGTAGTTTTAGTAAATGCTGATTCTCCAGGAAGAGTGTTAATCTTGGGCAATTGCCTCCCAATAAGAGGTGACTTAAAACAATTTCTGCAGCACTACATGGTGAATTTCCTTCAGTTGGCACACTGTCAGTTTTCTTAACATGGTTGTCATTTTTGGCCCTGTTGACCAGAGAAATCGTATTGAGAAAGATGTATACAATCGGTTCACACTAGATTTTACAGCCATGCATTTCACTGGAGCAGTCCTAGGGTTAGGGGGCATCAGGGGCTTGGCCCAGAAACACTCGCATCATGATATCCATGATACAGTGGATAAGTGATAATAAGAGAAGCCTTCAGGGATTAAGGCCAGACCTGAAGCCGTCCGTGTTTCACTGTCCTCCACTTTCCAGTCTGAACGGTCAGTGGTGGTATGATTTTATGACCTTATTGACAAGGCATATGCTGCGTGCGACACACTTACTTGGTGATAACCTTGTGATTTACCTTGGTATTTGTACATATTTGGGGGAGGAAATATATCGTACGTCCACCTTGTTCATATTAATGCTTACTGTTGGTCGCAATAATCCATGTTGAATTTATATACCTTTTTATAAGTGTGAAATTGTTTCTCAGACATATGCAAATATTTTTTTAAAAGTAAATGTGGTTATCGGCAAGGGTTCTACAACTAATAAGATGTCGTCGTACCACTGAATGTACTATTTGGTTGTGATGGAGTATTGACGTCTCAAAAGAAATGAATACTCCTGTGTCTTAATGTGCAGTATTCAGCTGATTGAACTTAGTACTGTGTTCATGGCATAATTGTCTGCATTGTCTACAGAGATGCATGTTTTAAATCAGCCCCGACACCAGTCAGCTCACTGGTGCAAATGCGTCGTCCGCCATTCTTTAGGCAGCCGTAAAGGGGCAGAGTTACGGTGACTTCACAGGTCTCTGTAGACAATTGGATTTCAGAAACAAAATCAGATCATCTGTCTCAGGATCTGAAAACTAAGGAGCCTTGTCTGTTATATCGCCAACATTTGGCATTCTAAGCCAGGATATCGGCATCTTTGTGGGTGGAGCTGGATTGGAGAAAAAGCCACGTCAACCTCGTAGCTGCTTTTTAGTTAAAAGGAAATGCGGAGTTGATCCACGTTTTTGTCATAAGCTTAAAGACCTGTGTTGTCTCCACAGCTATTTCATACAGATTGTTTGCCTGGGAAACAATTTTTCTTTTCTTCAAATGCAGTGCCCTGCAAAAATATTTTTTTATTGAATGATTCTATATCACTCACCTAGTAATCATGCTTGTATCAAATGTTTGTTTAAACATGGTAAAGTTTAGGTTAAACATGCAGATTGACTTTGCTTAAATAGCTTAGATAGTTTGAGTGATGTGCTCAAAGGAATTGATCTCGTTAGCACAGCATTTTGGCATTTCTGAAAAGTGTTGGAAAACTGAAGCTGATTACACTGGTAAATTTTATTATCCTCAGAACCAAATACTTAAGCTATCAGATCACTTATCAGCAGGATGTCATTTGGAAACAAGTAACTGATTGTTGTACGCTGCTTTAAGTGATCTGTACAGAACATTCAGCAGCAGCCTGCCAACCACTGACACATTTTAAGAGTTTTTAAAATGAGCTTTTATTGTTTAACATGCACTGGTTTAAAGTATTTTACACTGCCAGATTTCTGTTCAGGTTTCTCAAAATATAATGTGACAATGTGTTCTGGGAATCAAGTTGTCAGCACAGTCTGTAAAAATCCCAACCTGAATATGATAGCATACTGAATCATGTCTTACTGTAAGGAGATTGCAGTTTCATACTCTGAAATGCACAAAATGATGCGCAATAATGTGATGTCTCATGTTTACTCGAGCCATGAAAAAATTGTGAATAAATTTTCGAATTCAGCTTTTGTTAAGGGGAAAAACCTAAACTTTATCATTTAGGGGAATTGTAGGAGTGCATGCCAAACGTGTTTTCCCCCATGAGTTATTTACATTTATATTGACATTTTTGTACAACATAATACAATAAATGTTTTACTTATCAAATCTCCTGGTTTTCTTTAAATGAAGGGTTTTTTGCCTATTAACCATATAGTCTTGTGTAGGGAAGCCATTTAAAGATATTCCAGATTATTTCCAGCATGACGGATAACTGGCAATCACACTCCTTAAGCTGTTGATACACTTCACAGGTTGTCAGGTCAGTCGTGGGGAATCCTGTGTGTCCCTCACCCTGACATCAGTCCTGATGTCCGATGAGCTGTGCAGAACCTTCTCTAGTTTGGTTTGTGTTGTAGGTCTGGGTTCAGTAACCTCCAAGCACAAGCTATGGGTGTCACCCTGACCTGACTGGCTGTAGCTGCGGATCGGACTTGTCGGTCCCCACACATGCTTGACACCGACCCAGCAGTCCACATGAGACACCAACTTGGCTGCCCTCCCATGGCGCCAAGGTCCAGTTCTGATGGTCTGGTGCCCACTGTAGTTGCTCCTGATGCTGGCTGGTGGTCAGCATTGGCACTTCAGATGCACACATTAGGACCCGATGCCGTGTGTTGTGACATCACTGACGGTATTTATTCGAATCATTCTTGATTTGTTCTGCAATAGCCCATCTCTTGGTTTGTACCACACAGGAATAGCCTTCATTGACATTCCACATTGACTTAAGAATTTGTATAACTCTATAATTTTGGTTAAATAAGTTGGTGTTTTTCTCTTAAATCGATTTCGGTTTATTCACAATTGCGCTGAAAACCAAGCCAGATGATGAGAAACAGGTGTTTCCAGTCTGCATTTGAGTCTACATCTGCCTCTTCCCAGGCTATAAAACAGGCTTCGGAACAAAGGCTTGAAAACTTCATGATGCCATTTGACTTAAAAAAAAAATAATTACACATGGCAAATATATTAACTGTCATTTGGACGATGAATGTATTAGGGATATGTGATTACCTAAAGCTGAACCGTAAGAACAATGAATAATCTTGTTGGACAAGGAAGACTGCAAACCTCTTACATGATCCATACTATGGAGCGTCTCATATCAGGGATAACTGGTGAATTCCTGACTGGGACGTGAGAGGTACTGGTAATGCAGTCAGTAGTCCCTAAATGTTTTTACATTGCTTAACTCTTATAATTTCTCTTTCTGCAGTAAATGCTACCTAAATTAAGTTTATTGTAACAGCTTTTAAACCAGTTCTGTCAAAAGTGGCTAATTCAAGTTCTACAAATATGACCATACATGCTCTTGTTGTTAGTCAAAACTACAGTTTATGCATTGACAGACTTACCAAGCAGCAAGCGTAAGTTCGTCTGCCACATGGCAAGAAGACACTTGCTAATGCACGTTGCAGATGTGCAAATACTATGCAGTCCATGTGCAAACCAGTTAAGAGGCCAAATTTGGGTCAAACATGCATGCTATGTTTGCAGTGGCACTGGAGAACATATTTGTGTGAGAATTTGATATTTGCCATATCGAGACATTAGTTAATTTAGCAAATTATAAACAAAACCGGCAGGTGTAAAACTGCATTCTGACGCAAATCTTCACTGAGATATACTTCTAGGAAGTTCTAGCTGTTGATCCACTGCACTGCAAATATAAATGCATACAGAGGAGAGACCAGCTATTGTAAATAGGAAATACAGTACAGAACCGAACCATAACCCCGTGGAGCCCCAGTTTTCAGTGTTAAGGCAGTGTTTCTCCAACTGGTCACTGGGGACCCACAGACAGTCAATCAAGCACTGGGAGGGAGCAAAAACGTGGACTTTCCGGGGGTCCTAGAGAATTGGGTTGATAAATACTTGTGTTAAGGTATGTGAAGTGTGGCACATCAGTTTTTACAGTCTGGAGCACGTTGGTCAGCAAGTCTATTTCCATCCATCCATCCATTTTCCAAACCGCTTATCCTACTGGGTCGCGGGGGTCCGGAGCCTATCCCGGAAGCAATG
>JAODJX010000035.1:1183226-1207582 GCA_026776945.1 Isichthys henryi | reverse complement strand
CCCCCCATCCTGGGTTGTTCCCTGCCTTGTGCCCATTGCTTCCGGGATAGGCTCCGGACCCCCCGCGACCCAGTAAGAATAAGCGGTTTGGAAAATGGATGGATGGATGGATTTAATAATTTTAATGGCTTTTAAAAAATTATCTGTCAAAGTCCCCCATCGAACTAAGTTACATCTGATTGGTTGTATTGCAAACCAAGTCGAAAGAGATCAATCTCAGATCTGTCGACTGAATTCCGCATTTATGTAACTGCGTTTATGTCTTTGTTCTGTCCTGGGGCTGTGTTACATCCTAACTTCCCAAAATCGTCTAACTATAGGACAAAACAGCCTCCGTATGTTACTGGCTTCTATGGGGTTCACGCCATTGCTGCCTGAGGATCCTCGTTAAAAGGCACTGCTGAGCCACTGAGTACCTCTGCCATGTGCTGGTCTTCCTCGACTGGCACAAACTTGTCGTGCATGCCGTGCACCAGCAGGACGGGCACGGCAATCTCCGCATGGTACACCTCGTCCCCTTCCGGCCAGTACTGTCCGCTCATCATGGCCCTCAGGACGAAGGACGACACGTTGAAGGCATTGCCCTCCTTCAGAAGCTGCTTCTCCTTGGCACCTTGCCGGGCAAACCCAGCTCTGAAGTGTGCAGAACCACACGGGAGAGATTTTGGCCATTTTCATATCAATGCATTTTAAGGCTTTTCAGCTAGATTACATAATCATAATCATAAAATACAGGCGACTGAAATACCACTTTTTAATAAGTTTTCACAAGTCACAATGGGTGGCAGTCAGGGTCGCACTAAGTGAAGCAGCAGAGGCTCATCTGCCTTTGGACGTACTTGAGGAAGCTCCAGGCCAGACATGGTGTCAGGCAGTGTAGCACACAGGCAGGCAGGTTGAAGATGGAGCAGAGGCTGGGCTCCAAGGCCGTAGGCCCCCCTCCGTTGATCATCACCACCTTATGCACCTGCCCTGGGTACTCATGGGCCAGGAAGGTGCAGAATGACACTCTGAATAATGACAGGCGAAAAGGAGGAATCGTGGTGAGGACAGGCAACATCCTGAAAACTAACCAACCAACTATACAAATGTCCATTTTCTGTACCGCGAGGGTCCGGAGCCGACCACCCTGAACAACCGGAGCAGAATTTATTTAATGTACTTGAAGAAAAACCTAGACACATTCACACTATCACAGTTACTGTAAATAGAGGCATCCCAGACTGTACAGAAACAGCTGTTTTATGAAAGCGTTCGTGAGCCATAATGGTGTAAAGGACATGAGGACGTATGACAAATAAAACCTAAAATAACACTAACATATATTAAAAGCAGGAATGTACGACAAATACAGCCTATGTAAAGCTAACAAAATGTGCCAGTGTCGTCTCCGGAATCAACAGAGTCGTAAGTCGCTTAACAACACGGATACGTTCTGAAAAATGCATCCTTAGGTCATTTCGTTGTTGTGAGAATGAGAGCGTTCTTACTCAGACGCTATAGCCTACTACACACCTAGGCAACATGGAATTGCCTAAATAACGATAAAAAGTACATATCAAGCATTGTATGTGTTATACTTTTACACGTCTGGCAGCGCAGTAGGTTTCTTTACATCAGCATCACCACAAACACGCGACTAATGCGTACCAGTATGTCTCAACGTTATAGCAATTTTTCAGCTGTTATACTCGTATGGGACCACCATTACATTTGCAGTCCATTACTAACCAAAACGTCATTATGTGGCACCTGACTATATTTAATTATATTTAATGCTAACCACTATTTTCATTACTATTTTGTAAAAAGCGACTGGGATTTTATTTTATTTTTTATTGAGGGAAAATAGCTGCTAATGTAGATCTTTGGTTAAAGCAAAGTGGCATAAAGGGATCATTCGTAAAGTGGGGGTACCTATACCACCAACTAACTCTTAGCTCACGGTTTAAGCAATATTCCAGCTGCATAAGTTTGGTGTGACGAATTAGTTATGTGTGATACCCAGGAAAAGTGTGATTTAAAAGCATGTTTCTCCCTTCCATGTTTGAAATATGAATTGTTGGATATGTTATTTTTTGTTGAGTCTCACGCTCTGAACACCGACCCGTAGGAATGTCCGATGAGAATGTTCCGTCGTCTGGCATATCGTTTGAAGATGGCTCGCATATCTTCCGCCAGAGCATAAAAAGTGTAGGCAGCAGCTATCTGTGGGGCAGAGCTGCCACCATGCCCGGCCAGGTCAGGGGCGATGACCTCATAGCCCAAACGTGAGAAAAAATCCAACTGACTTCCCCAGATGTCCAGCGAGCCACCCACGCCATGCATGAAAAACAGCGCCACGTCTGAGTGGGTGCCCTTACAGCTCGATATTTTGCGCTCACAATCGATGAGCACCGTGCGCTTGGGCTTGCGGTGACGACGGCGGGGCACAGGCGGTTGTCCCGGCAGTGAAGCCGGTTGGGGATCGGGGGTTCCCGTAGAGGTAGCAGCGCTGTTGTAGTTGGAGAGCTCCACCTCCAGCATGCTGCTGTGCTCCGGGTCGCCGTTCTGACAGTGCAGCAGCTCGGAGCGAACCACATCGCCGAGGTTCTCGATGATCAGCTGCCCATTGCGATACACCGTGATCTTGCGTTTGCAGTGCACACTGCCTCCTTGGCCATTGGCATGCTCCGTCACCACCGATCGCTCAGGGATGATGTGTCGCACCCGCAGCACCCTCCCAGGCTTCACCTCCACAAACTCGAAGCCGTCGGCCGGCTCGCAAGTCTCGATGGGCACAACCACGTTGGCGGACTTGCCAGCGAGGCAGCAGAGGATCCCGTCCATGATACTCGTCAGCATGGCGGACACCTGCGGACGGAAACATTCCTGTTATAGTGATCGTGCTGCTTGGCATTTGATCATACGACAGCAATAGCAGGGCGTTTGCTGTCTAAATATACTGACTGACTTGAAGGACGTCCAAGTAACATCAAGGGCAAACATCTTTGATGTCAACAAACTTTGCAATTTATTAAAGGTCCAAGAAATTCTAATATGGTTAAAAGTTCTTATACACACTGCAATAAAAATACAGATAAATTAATGAATAAGGTTTGGGAGGCATAAGGTTCCTCAATGAAACACGTCCGGTTCTAGGTGATCCGATGACATTGGAACAGTCAAGCACATAAGGCAGATATTAAATGTATTTGCACAGTCTACTGTAAGTTAACAGGTCTCATTGTCCTAAAATATATTTCCCTGTACAACATAAATAGTTTGGAAGGTGATCCAACGAAATGATGCTTTATTAAGGTATTAGACTAAACAAAAAATATTTCGCAAAAAATATTTTCATAAGACCAGGGTGTATCGAAGCTGCCTGGTTCCTCACAACCCCAAGGAGCATAAACAGTCAGCAGATGGATAGAAGAATGAATGGATTTAGTGGCTTGGTGATATTTTGTCAATTTTACATATTTTCTAAGTGTTAAATGTCCCTCGTCGTAAATTCTTCATTACACACTTTCCCTGAGTTGTGTACAACCTATCAGTGCCACACAGCTTATTTAAAGACGTCTCTCCTTGGATCATTCTTCCCCGAGAAGCTCCATGCTGCAGCGCAAGGTCACAAATATATTAATGTGCTAAATCGGATTGCTTCTAAATTAAAACACAACAACAAGGTTGAACGGAAAAATACACCACTGACAGGAAGAGACCCCACATTACCACCAATGTTGTCTGCTGGGTTTACGGATTTTCAAAAGAAAATATTATACCTACATTGATTACATTATGTAATTTCAGCATACACAATAAAAGGACGAGCCCTCCCCTCAAAAAAATCTTAAGCGAATAAGCGAATCCCTGTACTTACAACAAAGCGCTTGACTGATGACTGAGTTTAACCACAGCTTGTCCATTTCATGCATATACAGTATATAAATAGAAAAAGCCTCTTCCTCTAACAAGCCCACCTGTTTATTAATAGAAAGGCTCGGTAATAACACATGACTGGGCTAAAGCCAGCTATACTGTGTGTTCACCCAGAGTGCTTACACTGCTGATGCATTATGGGAATCATGACGGTGTAAAGACATTTTCACACAAACCCAACCAATGGCAAATTGTTTGAATGAAATATGAATTCTCCTTTGTGAAGATGGAAAAAGTACTATGACATTTGCAAGTCAAAAAATAGTTAAATTTCACTGAAAGCCAAAATGACCACACAGAGATTACTGAAGCATATATAACAATAAAAAAAATCTTTGATTTTTCAGCAGCAGAACAACCAAATCCCAACAGCAATCATTGATTTTAATTCGTCTCCAGATAAGGACTTTTACTAACAGTTGAATGCCATTAACTAGCATGTGACCCAGGGATTCTCCGCCGTTTGGCCAGCGTGTCCGAGCACAGGCTCACCCTGTGTTAGATATGCTGTCAGAAGTTAGATGGATGGATGAAATTAATTCCCTTGGGGGGTGGAGGCAGGTGATCCAATGCACATTCAGATTTTGCAAAATGACAGTTTTCATGCATGCAGCAAAAAAATGCGGCAGGTCCGCCTGGCCCCGATCCGTCCCGGTTTCCGCAGGATGATTCATTTCCATCTGTCTTACCTTCATGACACAGCTGCTAATGCCCCGCAAGCAGACCGGCTTCCACGTAACCAAATGAGCCCCACCCCCACATGAATGATTCAATGATCTCAAACAGCTTTATTTCCTCCAACACAATATACAAAAATATCAGACATTATATGGACAACAGTATTGGGACACACCTCTTAATCACTGAATTCAGGAGTTTCATTCAGACCCATTGCCGCAGGTGTATAAAATCAAGCACCAAGTCATGCAGTCAGGTTTACAAACATCTGTGAAAGACTGGGTGATTCTGAAGAGCTCAGTGAAGTGTGGTACTGTCACAGGATGCCACCTTTGCAATAAGTCAGTTTGTGAAATTGCTTCCTTGTGAGGTATTCCACGGTCAGTTGTAAGTGGTATTATGGCAGTGGAAGCGTTTAGGAACAGCAGAAACTAAGTGAGATACCATGTAAAATAACAGAATGGGCTGGTCGAGTGCTGAGGCACATAGTGTGTAAAAATCACCAACGCTCCATAACTTCAGAGTTCCAAACTTCCTCTGGCATTAACCGCAGCTCAAAAACTGTGCACAGGGAGCTTCATGTATCAGGCTTCCATGGCCGAGCAACTGCATGCAAGCCTCACATCATGAAGTTCAATGCCAAGCGTCGGATGGAGTGTGTGAAGCACGCCGTCACTGGACTCTGGAGCAGCGGAAATGTGTTCTGTGGAGTGACGAATCACGCTTCTCTGTCTGACAGTCTGATGGACAAATCTGAGTTGGTATGGTATGGGTTTATTTTTCTGGGGTTGGGAGAGACACCTTAGTTCCAGGGAAGGGAACTTTTAATGCTTCAGCATACCAGGACATTTTGAACAATTATGTGCTTCTGACTTTGTGGGAGCAGTTTGGAAAAGGCCTTTTTCTATTCCAGCATGACTGTGCCTCGGTTCACAAATCACGGTCAATAAAGACATGGTTGGGTGAGTTTGGTTTGGAAGAACTTGACTGGCCCACACAAAGCCCTGACATCAACCCCACTGAACACCTTTGGGGTGACCTAGAGCGGAGATTACGAGCCAGGCCTTCAGGTCCAACCTCAGTGCCTGACCTCGCAGATGCTCTTCTGGATGAATATATACAGATTCCCACAGACACACTCCAGAATGTTGTGGAAAGCCTTTCCAGAAAAGTGACGACTGTTATAGCTGCAGAGGGGAAACCAAATCCATATTAATGCCTATGGATTTATAATCGGGTATCATAAAAGTTCCTGTAGGTGTAATAGTCTGGTGTCCCGATACTTTTGTCCATATAGTGCATTTAATGATCTACTTGTTGAATAACCCCAGTCAATCCTGGGATCGGCTCCACATTCACTGTGGCCTTTGCTAGTTGTTAGTATTTATTATCAGTCTCAGTGGTTCTCCCTCATTACTCTTTGCCTGTTCTGGCTTCCTGAATCTCACAAACACACAGGCTTTTGTGTGGGAATTTCACTAGGATACAGTCATTGTTCTAATTTTTTCCTCGTTAGAATTTGGGAATATAATCCTTGAAAACTACACATATTCAGTTGCACTCTTCAGTTTGATTCAACGATTGGCCCCATTGTGAACTCAATGGTCAGATGACTCAGTTTTGCTGTAAATGATCATATTCTTCATGAGACGCTAAAGCTGCTCTCTGAACACAGTCTATATGGAATTAGGATACAGGATTTAAAGATCATAATGCAGTAAAATTACCCATCGTTCATGTTGCGAATAAAGCAGGCCTTCTACACAGACCACATTCAGGCTGTTGGCAAGGCAGGCCTTCTACACAGACCGCATTCAGGCTGTTAGCAATGCAGGCCTTCTAAACCGATCCTTTTCAGGCTGTCAGCAAAGTAGACCTTCTAAACAGACCCCATTCAGGTTGTCAGCAATGCAGGGTTTCTAAACAGACCTCTATAACCCAAAATAAATATTTTTTGACAGCTTATTTCAATACCTTATCACTCAAAGACTATGGAAAATGCTGTTATAGTATCCTGAGCTATCAACCATTAGCACACTTTTAAAATATTTTTATTGATTGTTCATTAGCTCTGTTAAGACAAAAGTCCTGAACAGTTGTGTCAATGTATTCTGAGGAGATATGATTTAGATCAAATTTTTGTCATTATGTAATGTAGTTTTAAATGCAAACTGTGAGGTAAAGCCAAAATATTTCAGGATATCAGCCGTAGAGCAGTTCAACAATCCACTGCAGTCAATCCATTTTGTAACCTAAGGAACAAATTCATGGTTCCTTTAAACAACATGTGGGTACATTGCAGTGGTTTCAATCTAAAGGTAAAATACAAACCACAAACTGAAAACACCACATCTCATATAGCAGAATAACTGACATGAACTTTACTGTGGATGTCATGAATGGTTTGAATTAGCCTTGGGTTTCGATCCAAATCGACCTAAAATTCAGAGAAGCTACTTCATGACAATGCTTTACTCTAAAACTGTTTTTCGAATGCAGTGCAACAAATGATTTTCACTTCAAAATAATCTCCAAACAAATCATTATAACCAATTCTGCAAATTTATGTCAGGCAGGATTAGAAGGAAACTTTAAAAGAAATTATCTAAAAGCCAAAATTCATCTGCTTCAGAAAGCAAGAAAATATCTAAATGTCAGGAGACATTTTTTGGGCACCGTTAGTATGAGATGGAGAAGCTTCTTTTATAAAACAATTTCTATGCAAAGAAGCAAGTGAATAATACTTCAAGATAACAAATAATATTGCTCGCGGGTTAGAGGTTTGCATCATTTTTGCTCCAAAGGTAATATGACAATATTAGAAGACCCCTCAAATTCCAGTCATCTAATCACTTCAGCTGGTGGTGGTCATAAGCAGGCCTGGAGATCATCTCAGATTGCGCAGGGAATGCACGTGGCGTATGAGCCAACGAAATGTCGCATGGCACTCCTCTGGCCTGCTTGGGGGTAGGGGCGGGGGTGGCCGGGGTACCTGAAGGATACACCGTGTTCAGTCTACCCGTTTGGCTGAGAAATCGGACCAGGACTGCTGATACCAGAGTACTATTTGGGGAGCAACAAACACTTCAATCTGTCATTTTGAGTAAGCTCCCCCACCCTGGAAATCACCCGTCCGCAGAAACGCTGAGGCAGCAGCCACTTTCACAGTAAATTTTCTTTGAAATGTAAGAAGATCATAAATAAATGTACGTACCAATTTACTAACGTTTGGTTTTTACTGGGATGTGGACTTACAAAGACTGACACCCAGAGACATGTTACTATGTATGGAATCTCTAAAACATCAGCATTTCAAACAAAAAAACATGAATACGTTTGTAACATAAGATGTCAGCTTATCTTATGTGGAATAATTACTTGATATTTATTGTCGGTTACATAGGCTACTCTTTTTCAGAGCAGACGTCTACACACACATTGCATCGTATGACATCGTTTACGTATTATTACTACACCAATTAGTATAGCGAAATTATGCTTGACACTACAATTATACGAATCGTCAAATAACAATTAATGACTTGTTATTGATGAGCAATATTACCCTATGCTTATCGACCTGTGCGTAGATTTAAAAAATAAAGCATGGAAATTATGTACAATAGTTATGTACATGGTCAATGGGTTTTATTTAGCATAGTTGAACAACCTAAATATTCTCATTTTTTTTAGCTAATGTACATTATCTGGGCATGTATATAAACAGCCAAACGACCATTTGGATTAAATCCATTCCCCTTCATTTTCCATTACATGCATCCTATACACTGGAGCCTCATAAAAGGAATTCTCTAGTGTACATGCAATATGTTTATTAAGTGAACATGAACATTTCTGGAAATGCGCTTTTTCAGAGGGACCATGTAACTCACTCTGCTGGGTGCTGGTTTGTTGTCCGCAATACAGATCTGGGTCACTGCAGTAATTCACAGGTTTCCTTAAAGGACTAATGTGGTTTTGTGTATTCGTAAGCAGTAAGAAGGGAAATGTACAGCCTTTAAAAATATCAACGAGTAGGTAAAATATACTTACCTGCAGTGCATTAAAACGGATATTAATGGCTGCATTTTTGCTAGTGCACTGAATGAGTGAAGGACCAATTGATGCAGCAAATTATCGACAAACGCCAGAAGGGATTTCAACCCTTTGTCAACCATCCCATTTGTTCATGACAAAAACTATATCATATATATATATATCATATATATATATAGTGCAATGACACATTTATTTAATTACGAGAACTGCTGTAATATCCTGTAAATATAAACGCGACGCATTATACCCAAAAGACTGTGGCTGTAATGTGACAGGCTTCGGTTCATTCAATATATTTTTTATAGCGCTGATACCATCACACGAAACAGACTAAGAATACCAAATTTTTTCCGCAATAAATCAAAGCTTACCTGAATATTAATTTTCGAGATGAGAAACGTCGAAAGGTGGTAGGGTTTCCTAGATTATGTCAACCAAACGTCGTGGGAAAAAAAGACGTGCTTTAATCTGTTGCAGCCAATCCAATAATCTAATTTAACTGGAATCGTCTCTGCTGCACCTCGCTTCTCTATCCCCATCTGTGTCTCACATGATGCTGTTGTGATGAGCTGTGCTTCGCTATAGATGACAGTCAAGTAATTTGTAGATCGGTATGTTTGGACTGACAGACTGAGTCTCCTATGAACATGTTTGTGCAATGCATGTACCTGTCCACACCCACACCCCCATCCCCAACACACCCGAGCGCGCCCTGCTGATCCCTCGTCCTTGCACTGGTGCAGCAGTAAAACCCGCCCCGGGTGCTCGATTGACAGGCATGTGGGCCAGTTAAAATGAGGTCTGAAAGGCTTCGCAACTGTATCTTGGCATTTATGCAAACAAACAATAGTGGTCGATGACTGAAAAACGATTTTTTTTTAATGGTCGTATATATATTTTTTTTATTGAATTTTTTGGATTATTAAAACCTAAGCTATTCCTAGAATGAATTGGATATTCATCCTTATAAAGATCATATTAGCATGAAACATTGTAAAATAACACCACTCACATCATGTTAACCTATATCGGAAATATGTTTTAATATTTAAAATGTAATTCGCAGCAATTGGTAAACTAAAAAAGTGCTTTGTCCAACACTTAAAGGAGCTTTTGTTGAAACATTACAAAGCTTACCTGAATATTGATTCGGGTAAATTTTCAAATTGCCTGTAATAAACTACGAAGCACGCTCACTTGTTTTCCATTCTCTCTATCACAGCAACAGCTCTCTTTCTGTTGCTAAGTAACCATTTCCTTGGATACCTACTGCATCCACCGAACTAACATGGTTTACTTGAATATAATCTTTCATTTCATGGATTGTACTGTAAATAAGGACCTGGTGATTTTTATTTACTAAGAGGAGATAAATAATGTATTGGCACCAGTTCTCCAGTTCTTATTAAAGACTCCATCTTGTGCTGTAATGGGTACATTGTACTTTGAGTAGGGATTTGAGCTAATTATTGACTTTGGTGTCCTCTGTTGATGGGACAGAGGTGCTTCCTGGCCCAGCCTACAGCCATATGGATTCTTTCGGGATGTCGGGACACTGGGCGTCTGAGTGGTACCACCTGTCACATCGAGACACTGGGCGTTTTCTTTTTGATTCAGTCGCAGCCAATTGAGGAGACAGAGGGCACAAAGCGGGGGACAGAATGCTACTCCACTGTACGTCAAAGGCAGTATCACGAGCGATTTAGGGAGACCGATTTATGTATGCATGATTTTAACCCGTGGAAGGAAATCAATGTACTCAAAAGATCATGCAAACTTCACACTCAACATAGGGGTGGGACACCAACCCACAGACTTTGCAACACTGAAGTATAATATCTGTTAGAACATCACTGACAACATTTTTCTTTTGTAAAAAGTAGCAAAGCTGACAAAAGAATACACCAAATAAACCTGTCGAATAGGGGATTCGTGGGCTTGACCAATCCGGAAACAACTAGGATTATTACGTTACCAACTACATTTCCCACACGCCCACCAGCCGCCTTCGCCCCTCAGGGCGGTCGCCGTCGTTATAACATCTCGCGAGATTTAGAAAAAGTTAGGAATGACAGGCAGAGCTCGGTCCAATTATCACGCGAGTTGCCCCGAGTTCGCTTGGCGTTCCCCAAGTACTTAGTCAACAGTATGGAAGCCACCGGTGGCCAATGATAACCAGTGGATATCAACAAATTACTCACGAAAGCTGTTTGTGTATTGAGTTAAAATGGTGGGTTTCAGATAGGAGTGGTGCATGACCACGTAGAGCTGCTGTTCTCTTTCCGATGGCGATGGAGACACGCAGGTGCTCCTAGGCTACTAGTTAACTCGATAAACAGGCTAGATGGAATTACGGAGAGGCTGTTCCCCTAGCTGTACTCTAACGCTGTAGGATCTCGGTTAAAGTCGCGTAGGATTTAATTTAAATTATCCATGTTGGATTGGCACAAATAACGAAACATGGATGAGATAAATCATTAATGGTCTGGCCATTTTTTATGCTTAAAACTCCAAACTTAGTTACTAATGTAATATATTGATGGTAGATGGCAGTTTTTGGCCTCTAGCTTACTAGTTTGCTCTAAATGAACAGGTTAGATATAGCGACTGAGTCACTCTTTGTCTTGGTTGTTAACCTATTTGTTTATATATTATAGGGCTGTTTCATAATCACTGGGAAATTATAATTATGTGAACTGGCTAATTTACGTGTACCGTCTGCTGAAAGGCTTTGCGGGTTATCTTGTTTGACTACCACACCGCCCTTCATGTCAAATTATGCTATTTTTGAAGCTTTATTAGCAAAAATATTGAAAAACACTTGTTACTCTGCCCACTTGTTATCTAACAAACATGGGTTGTTTAGTTTTGCAACGGCTGGAAAGTGTAAACATCAGAATAAGCACGTTACAACACAGCCACACAGCAGGACATTGCCATTTCATAGTTTGCTTTTTCAAATGTAATTAAGTTTTCTTGATTGTCTTTATTTCAACGAGTCCAATGAACGTAAAGACGTCAGTGATAAACTCGAGTTACTCTAAAATTTTCATGCTCTGATTTAGACCTTCGAGAAACTAAATCCTGTAATAAGACGTTTTATTACTTTACATTTCAACTGCCCGATAAATTGCGGTCTGAGGTTTTCCTCACTGCTGAAAGTAATTATTAAAATGATTGTGTGATTTCTCTGTATAGGCAGACTTTCTGAAAGGCCTTCCTGTCTACAACAAGAGCAATTTCAGCAGATTTCATGCAGATTCTGTCTGCAGAGCTTGGGTGAGCATTGCCGGTCGGTGTGATGAGCGCTGCTGATTCTGGCCCGGGCTTTGCTGTCTAACCCTACCTACCTACCTGCCTGTCTGTCTGTCTGTCTGTGTACCTGCCTGTCTGGCCCGAAGCTCAACTCTGCTGGAGCTGTGAGAGGACAATTACAGTACTTAAATGTTTTTGCTTTTAAGTTCAGTAGATTTCATACATCCCACGTCTTTATAGTGCTGACTAGGGTTGCTTCAGTTACCGGTAAATTTAAAGTTTAAAACGCTATGGTATCATCATTTTGGTAATTTCTGTACTTTTATTTTGTGCCTCTTTCTTTCCCCGTACTCTGAAATGCGCCTTTCAGAGTCTGCTTTTGTGCCCGTGTTCTGACGAGTCGGTAACAGCCCAAACGTTACTTTCATATGACTTACGCTTTCTGTAGTTATCGTATTAAAATAGGTCTTGCAAGTTGTACGGAGCCCCTAAGAGGTCAGAGTAGGAAAATTTATTTTTGAAATAGTTTTGCGTTCCCTCGCATTATTTTTTGCGTTACTAATCATGCAAATATTAATGAGTGCGATTACAAATAGATACATAAATCAAATTTACATGGTGTGCACTGTTCCCCACAGTTTAATGCATAATGCTTGAAGCAGACTTAAATGGATACGTCTGTATGGTTTAGGTTTATACCTATTAGTCCATAAATTCTATCTTTTGTACTTTAAAATGACACAGTACAGTTACTATTAGTACTAGTATTATTAGTGGAAAACTACTGCAAGGGACTGCAAAACTATTGAATATAGTGTAAATATTTATTTTTTGTATTTGTACCGAACTGATACCATACTGGTACCATTCCCAATCTACCACGCCAGGTACCGAACCAAAAATTCTGGTACCAAACCAGCATTAGTGCTGATCGAGTTGTGACAGTGCTTCATATTCAATCCTTGATGAAGTCATGTGGCAGAAACATGTCAGGGCACCTTGAGTGATGTGTGCAATTCTGCTGCCAGAGCACTTCTTGTACATTGAAGTTACATGAATATCTGGCTTGATTAGTTCCACCCTTATAGCTCTTACAGAATGAGCCTCTAAGGTTTTCACAGGATGAGCTGCATTTTGTTTGTGTTTATTTATGTTTTAACAGAATAGGAGGCCATCAGTGTACATTCCCACCTGCGAATACCCTTCTGAACAGAGTAAGTCCTCCATTACAAATGGGATGAGCTTTCTGCAGTTTTACTAATTTCAAAAATATCTGGTAGAAGCTTCCTTAATGTTACACCTTCATTTTACTTTTGTTTCCAACTAATTTTGTATCAACCGTGGGTCCATTAAATTAATATGAATGGGTAGAATTTTCAGTCTGGTAGGCAAATAATTTTTTGTTTTTCCTATTTATCATAAATTTTGGATGCCAGTATTTCATAGCGGTATTGTGATTTGATTAATCTCATTAACCACAATCTAATGTGTATTTCATGTGTATTAAGGCAGTATTTGCTTTCAATTATGTATTTCAATTCAATTATGCTGGTAGAGTAGTTCCTTCATTCTGCCCCTAGTGCAGCTTTGTCATCTCACTCATGCATGGTTGTGAACTCCAGTCCCACCTCTCTGTGTGGAGTTTGGCCTTTTCTCTCTGCCTCAGTCAGCCTTATTCTGGACAGTCCAGGTTTCCCCCATAAACCAAACACATGTAGTTAGTCTAATTGCTGCCTCAGAATTAATTACCTGTAGTGTGAATGTGTGTGACAAACTGGCGTTCCGTAGGGTCCAGATCCCCCTTGCCCTCCCCCAGGATATAACGTTGGAATGGGTGGATGTACTTCATTGATCCCAAGTAGGAAATTTTGGGGAAAGGTTGCACAATGACAAAGCTAATCAATCAGAGCCCCGGTCTCCTGTATTAGCCGAACACACTGACCATTCCACCAGTGAGGAAACGTTCGCACACGTCCTCCCTTTATCTTCTGTTCCAGCCTGTTCAGCTCTGCTAGATAACTTGTTTTTCCTACAGTGTTAATATAGGGCCGGTTAATTCCCTGAATGCAAGTGTCCTAAGGCAGCAGCCTACCTTACTGCTTTGAATAAGCATTTTCTGTAGCACGGACCCATTTGGTGTTTATGGCAAACTGAATTCCCCTTTCTTTTAGTCATTGTTACAGAGAAAACCAACATTCTCCTCCGCTACCTGAATCAGCAGTGGGACAAAAAAGTAAGAGAATGGGTAACACCTATTACTTACATGATATTAAAAGTTAATTACGTGTTAAAATAGTTAGAATACAGTTTAATAATGTGGTGATTAGCCTTTTCAGTTTTTCAGGTTTATTCCTGCTGTTTTGGGTGATGATTGTTACCTTGGGGAGTGGGGTATGGGAATTAAGCTCTCTTTCCATTGGAACAGAATTCAACCAAGAAGAGGGAACAGGAGCAAGAGGGAGGCGAGAATCCAGCCCCACCTCGGAAAATCGCCAGAACAGACAGTCAGGAAATTAATGACGACACCTAAGTGTTCTGACAGGCAGGCGCACATTTTCATGAAAGATACAAGTACAGTGCAGACATAATCGTTGTTTGTTCATTTTCTTTATCATTCAGTTGCTTCCTGTCATGATCAGAATGCCTTTTTTCCAGTTGTACTGCCCCGGTTTGGCCACGAGGGGTGCTGTAACCCTTCTCTTCATGAGCTGACACGTCCTGCAAAAGGAGGGTTATTCTGGGAAAATGTCTGCGTTGTGTTGATGTTCAACAGGTTCATTTGTCTTTAGTTTTGTGGCAAGTTTTGCTGCCTGTAGCAGTGAATTATAATTTTGTTCATATTTCATCTGTGGTGGGTTATTGATGTGACTTGCCTTAGGACAGTTTGAATAACGTAGCGTCCAACAGCTTACCTTCCGTCGGAGCATGAAAGTGTCGCTTGACCGAAGCTGGAATGTTTGAATAATCGGAACACAAATTGGGAATCGCATTGCTGAGGGCCTGCATTGAAATGTGTTGTTCTATTCATTTGGGTCTGTCAGGTAGTGAATAAGCAGAGTGGATTCTGAAAAGTGTGCACACTTTGGGTACAAGTGTTAGTCATAGCAGTTCTGGATTGTGAAGACGCAGATTTTGTAACGGGGAGATTTATGATGCTGAGTGCCAACATAGCGGGCAGGCAGCAGCCAGCTGTATGCTGTTGCTTACAGCGTGCATGTGTTTCTGAGACTGTGCCCTTGTTAGGCATTCTGTGCTACTCTCACCAGTGTCCAGTGAATGAAAGCAGGTCAGCGTTTGTGCTGGTGAGCGGCTGTCTTTCAGGTGACCCCACGCCTGCCGAGGCAAGTCAGCCAGACTGGCGCACTGTCTCCTTAAATCTTTGTCTTGACTGGAATCAGATAGTCTTGATAAAAATATTTCTTTTATTGTTCTAGGCTAAACCTGCTTTAAAAAAAGGAAGACAACTGCACATCTTCCTAAGAGAGCTTTTGGAATGTCAGATCCAATAAGGGATGTGATATGTTGCTGAATGAATATAGTGCTGTTTTTGCTTCTTAGAATGTTATACGGCAGAAGCTGGCTTATACACTTAATGCATGGCTGAGTTTTAATTAAACTGCATGCAGGTTGTTTAATTCTAGAAACTGCAGAAAAATGCCATATTTTAACATTATGCTTTCGGTTCATATTCAGTAGCCCCATTGCCACCGCATAATCACTGTCTATGATGTATTATTCCTGTTTCAAATGCACAACCAAGATGGCAAGATTACAAGTAACATGCTTCTTGTCGGTGCCCGGAAAGGCAAGTCCCCCAGGAGAGTAGATACTGGATACAGTGCATACTATGCAGTTTCATAATGACCTTTTTCCTTTAATGCAGCAAAGTTATTCTGGAAGCAGAGTTTTATTTCCTTGGTTTGTTCAGTGTTTATAATGCATGGTGTGGTTCTTTTAAAATGTGTAATTTTGCTTTGTCAGATTTGTTTTTTCTGTATGAGTGGCAATGAGGGCCTTGGTACTTTAAGCCAAGTCAAATCTTGCCTCGGTTACTTGCCACCATCCATCCATCCATCCTTCCGCCTTATTCAGTGCAAGGTTGCAGGGTGACTGGAACCTACCCCATGAGACACAGGTAATAGCATTTGTTGTCTATCTGAATGCATGATGTTACAGTGTAGAGAGAAACATTTGGACAGTAATACAAACTATTAACTCAGTATTAAATGAATTCTGGGGTCGGGTTCCTGTGGTTCTGCCCTACCCAACCCTAAGCCTCAGATAGCTCGGTTGCATTTTCTGTTGTAAACCGTAATGCATGCTTTGCATGTATTTGTTTGTAAACTTTTTTTTTAACATTTATTTCTGGTCTTTTTATAAACAATTCTTTTGTACTTCTTTGGGTTTAAATATTTCAGTATTAGCTTTGAATAAAATCTAAAACTGGTTCTTCTGTATAAAACTTGCACTGTTGTGAACTTTTGGAAGGGTGTATTTGTATATAAGAATGGTAGAAGACATGCGTTATGTAAAGCGTTATTAAATCTTTCATTTGTTTAACACTTACGTAACCTGCCAAACAGTCCCTGTTCTCAGTACTTTGACTGTAGAATGTTCTAAGGCAGTCTCTCTCAACCTGATCGTTGGGGAACCCTGGTCAGTCCACGTTTGTCATTTTTTTGTGTGGTGTTTCCTGAGGACCAGGTCAAGAAACACTATTCTAAGGTATAAAATTATACTTTGTGTTAAAATATTTTGTTCAATAAAGAAATACTTTCAGTATTTATTCTTTCTACTTGACATTTAACTGGGTAGATTGGTGGCATAATTATCACTTCATTATTAGTTGTGTGGCATTTGGTTGTGGGTTTGGTGAAGTAGCAGTTCATTGGAAGGTTTTTTTTTTTTTTTACTTGTATTGTATTATCCCCACCAAAATGCAAATTAACCAATAACCCATTAGGCAGTCAGTTAATAATACATTGCCCTTCTGCTCTCTCTCTCCCTGAAATATCTATGCAGATATCTTAAGATGGTAAGGTGGGCCTTATTGGGCAATGAAACATACTCTTTTTTTTTTTTTTTAATAGTTTTATTATCTATTTGCAGGTCTTACAAAAATATGACAAAATAAAAGAAATAAATTAATCCCATTTTCAGTATATTTTTCATTAAAAACAAACAAAACAAGTTGTACATTGGAAGAGTACATGATGTCCATTCAAGTGGTGTTTCATGAAGACATTTTTAAATTGAACAGGAAATTCGTCTCAACGCTGACTTTCGCCCTACATGCCTCGACAGTATCTCTATATTCAGTAAATCCGTCATCTATCCCCCAGTCAAGCTAATCTTATAAGATTTATGCAAGATAAACGTAAACCAAGCAAATCCTACAATGTTTATGTGTTAAGGCTCACACTCACCTGAAACAGACCTCATACCTCAATCAACTCTTTCCTTGTTTACGGACAACTTGACAAACATTTGACTACATCACATATGATTTCCATCTTTCTGACCCTAAGAATTCATAATGATATGCTAACAAAATTAAGCTAACTAGTGACACCAGTTCTTCTGAGACTTGGGTAATGCAGAATGTTAGAGTGCACAAATGAATAGCCAGTTGTTGCCAAACTGAAAATCCGATGCAATAAAATCCTTGTCGCAATAATTGTTGCCGGACAATAACAAATAAATTGTGGATTTTTTTGTTCCAGTCAATGCTGCACATTCACTGATTATTGCATTGGCACATCTTCATACAGCTAGATGTAAAATTCACAGAATTCACCAATTATTGACACGAAGCTGAATATTATTTAATACTTTCAGTATCGTAGGTTCTTCAGTTTTCCCTGTTGGGATAATTTGAATGCCTGTATTATAACACATTCAGTAGTGGCCAAAATTCTTTTAAAAATACTAGAAGGTAAGACTTCTACATAGTATCATCAGGTTGTTAGCAATTTCAAAATTCCGACAAATGCAGCAATCATTCATTAAGAATATATTGTGTCTAGGGACTTAAAATTAGATCTTCTATTTAAAACTTTACAGGTATGTTATTCAGCCTGTATTGGAAGAGCTGCAGGAAGCTATTCAGATTAAGACTGAGACGCAGAGGGTCCATGTGACCAAGACTGGAACTGGAAAGAAACCTTGGTTAGACCGTAGCCGAAATGGCACAACAGAATATCTAACCTGGAGGCACACCGTTCCACCAACTATTAATTCAGCAGTTTATTGCTTGTCATTAATTTTTTTCAAAAGACTGTGGTCATCAAGAGATCAGGAAGTGCATAGGTCAGCCTTCTGTCTCCCCACATTATGGCAGAGACGCCGAAGGGACGTTCTGTGTATCTGAAATATTTTGCACGTCATTTTGAGGCCCAAATCAAACTCGGCTTGGACAAAACTACGGAGGTGTTTGCTTTAGGGGCGGCCGGAATATCCTGTGGAGGTTTCCTGTACGGTGATACGTTACAGAATTTAAATTTTTTGGGGGCTCCATCTCCTGGTCAGTTTTATGGAAATGACACAGAAGTACGGCTCTGTACTTTAAAAGCCCTGTTTTGGTGCTGCTTTGGCAAATCATTGACTGAAAACAACAACACAACGCTATAAATAAATAAATAGACAAATGAATAAATATAACCAGACATCTATGTATAACTTACACAAATACTAACCGCATTAAGACGCCTTAACTGAAAATCCAATGGATGGATAAAAGTCACAAATTTAGAGAAGTCATGTAGCAATAAAACATAAATGTCCAGCTTTTGCATAAGTCATGAGGCAGGCTGGTGTTTCCCCATCACCCCGCATACAGAGAAGCAGGGCTTCAGGGTCTAGTGCAAATGTTTATTTTTTATTGTTCTGTTTGTCTGTTTTCAGCTGTGCATGATAATGAAATGTCTCTGCTCTCTGGCCTTCTTCATAAATCATAGATTAACAAAAGAATACAACTGAAAAATAATAATAATAAAAGAAATGACCCAGGTATGTACAGAGACCTTCCTAATCTGCATGTCTAACACTTGCTCTATATGAGGCAGGCTGGATGTTTGCTTTGAGTGACCATCCAGGAGGGGAATACGAAGACAGAAATACAGTCGTGTTCTGAGAGGGCGGGATGGATGTATCCTGTCACTGACAGTCACTGTGACTCTATTTGGTTAGTGGGGAACTATTACGAAGACGATCAGTAATTGTGGCACTAAGATTAGTTCATTAATGACCAGGCTATCCGGAGAAACACGAGAAGGTCCTGAGCGTGACACCTCAGGGTCTTAGTGCCTCTCCGGTTTGTCACAGTAAATTCTTGTCTGAATTGAATATCGATGTGCTACTGGGATGTATCACATCAATCAGACCAACATGTAGAGAAAAATCCTTCTCCTCACATGCAAAACAAGCTTTCTCATGCTTGTTGAAGTCAAATAAAATTTTGGAACCAACAGAAAACTGAAATTTGTGGTCAACTAGTGTCATAATTAGGCTTCAGTCCAGCTTTGTATGAAATGACGACTTTGACATCAGTTATACCGCAGCTAGTCATTACTAGCCGATTCCGTAGGCTAGCCTGCTAGCCACAATACAAAACAATTCCAAGGCTATGTCCAAATCACTGCCAATTTCCATGACAACTGTATCAATAACCATTTCTAATTAAGTAAATATTTGTAGTTTAACCCAAACTATCTTCTCTATGCACAGTCCAGCCAGTAAAGAGTTACGGCTGGAGAGAATGGTACCCTGTACAGCACAAACGGGATATTGGAGAAAACAGACCATACTTTTAATATTGCTGTTGGATATGAAGAGATATATAAAACAATGTGAGTAGTTCAGTTAGAAAATAAATATTTTGTCAAAAATAACCAAAAGAAAAGTGGACGAGTTATGAATTTGTTTGCAAAACTTTAAAAAAAAGAAACTGAACCACTGAATACCAACTTATGAGCAAATTTAACAGCTTGGCGGAATAAAAATAGTATTGAGGCCTTGGACTAGTCACAGTTAGTATTTATGCTGATTCATCTCTATGGTAGAAATTTCTGATGTCCATCTGAGCAGGTTCAGGAAGTTCTCTGTATGGTTTGGGAGATGCCAGATCTGTAGCTCAAACCAGAATTCTGTCCAATCATACTGTGAATCTCAGTGGCAATCCACTGATAGGTGCTTACAATTTTTAGACTACAGAATAAATAAAGGAGAGTGCAGTTCTGTTTTTGGAAAAAAAAGGCTAAAAAAGGAGAAACGCAGGTCATGCATTCCTGTATGTATTGCAGAAGGGGGGGCTGGCGTGTGGCGGAGCGGGAAATGAGTCTCTATTCATCCTCTCTGATATCCGAATCTGTGTTCAAGCACAAACGGACCCACGAGTCTGTTAGAAAGTGAGCCATCTTCCAGACGTCATGGTTCACAGGAATGAGGCTTGGCATTCTTCCTTGGTCATAGCCTTTGATTTGATTGTTTGCTTTTGAGGGTCAGATCTTGGGCCCCGGAAGCTCAGGGTCCGGCGTGTGTCCGTTCTCCCCCCCCTCGCTGCCAGGTGAGGGTATTTCCTCAGGCACTCCGTTCAGGTCTGACCTGGTAGGCTGCTTGTCCTGGGACTGGGGAGCATCTCCAGGCTTGGCCTGCTGAGTCCCGTTTACACAACTGCCCCCTTCAGACTTACCAAAGTTAAACAGTTTCCCAGGGTTGAAGGACTTACTGGGGGACTGAGATTTCTCCAGATTCGCGGCGCCACCAGAGGAAGCCGCGGAGGCAGCTGCGGCCGCCGCTTCCTTCTTGTTCTCGGGCGACTTCAGAAACTTGAAACTGAGGAACCCTGGGAGTTTGGGTTCACTGCCGGTCGGGGACTGCGGTGACCGGGCCGTTCCAGAGGAAAACTTGCTCTGCAGTGGGATGATCTGCTTGAGCTTCATGACGTTATTGTTGGCCAGCAGTGAGCTCGGCCTCTTGGGCTTGTCGCCCGTGCTGCCGCCACCCCCCCCACCGGAACGCAGCTTGCCCCCATGGCTCTTGTCATGGTGATGGTCGCCTCCACCGGCAGAGTCGCCCTTGCCCTCCTCACGTTCCCGCTCCCTCCGGGCCTGATACTCCGCCTGCCTCTGCCGCTCCTCCTCCTCGCGTTTCCGCCGCTGCTGCTGCTGGTAGTGCTGTTGGGCCTGTCGTTCGTGTTTCTGCGGACAGAATGCAAACAGCATCTCGCTGGACACTCTGAAGGTCACACAGCAGAGTCAGCAGAGAGTCGCAGCCTCCGCCTCGCAGATATCTAACAGAGATAGAGCCTCAGAAGCCAGCTGGAACCCCTCTCAACATCAGCCTTCTTCACAATAATAGAACAAACCAAGCTGTGTTATCGTGGAACTCTTAGGCATAGCTGGTGGACGATAAAGCCAAGAAAAATTATGATCTTTCCACTGGGAGAGCAGACATGGCTGATTAAACATTCAATAGTTGAACTCTCTTCGATGTTGTCTGCCCTGTTAAATATACTACATTAAAACTTGGAACTTACTGTAACTATAATACCATCCACATCACATGCAACTCTCCAAAACACACACTTCAGGATTCCCTACATTTCATAGATTTCATTGCGCTTTATCAATAATCTAGAAGTTTTTGGTTACAGTCAACCTGGGAAAAAAATGTAAACAAACAAAAGAATTGTGTTATATACATCATACACCAATAATGACGGAAGGGGCAAGCAGTCTAGTATCCTACAGACAAACGTCACAATTACCTTGAAGGCTTCCCTGCGTTGGTACTCAAGTTTGGCCATCTCATCTGCCACCCAGCTGGGGATATCGGGGATGGCCACGTGGATTACGTACTTCAGGAGAATGGCGAAGTGCTGAGCACAGGCAGGGAATGCATAAGCAATGACTATGTGAGTCTGAGAGGACACACATGACGGTACTTCGATTTTTGTAGCGAAGCTTGTATATTTATTTATAAGATGCTTTTATCCAAAGTGATGCACAGGGTCAGCCTGTGCCTGGAGCCATTGGGGTTAATGACCCAACTCAGGAGCCCGACGGAGAAATGACTTCAAACTGGTAACCTTCCGCTTACTGAAAGAAACATCTTAGAATATGCTCTGGAATAATTCCACCCTTGTCCAAGAGTTTGAACAGTCATGATGAGAAAGTCTAGCCAACAATGCAGGATGAGTGGAACCTTCGGCGAAATGCTCGGTACCTCCAAGATGACGACGGATATGATGGCCATCTCAGGACTGAGCCAGGGGAAGAGGCGCTGCAGCTGGCCACACTGGCCAATCAGGTAGCAGTTGACGATGATGGCAATCAAGCCCATAACCTCCATAACCGTCTGGGAAGAAAAGCAAAACGTCAATGCGAGAAGCTCAACGGGCGCAGCAAAAACCAAAAGCAAAATTAATTAAAGCTATCAGTCCCTGCTATGTACGTCCTTCTAAACACCTTCTCCAGTGCACAACCACATTAAGTGCAATTCAAAGAGCCCAGTTTTCCTGACTGCGTATTTGGACTGTGGGTAGAAGTGAAGTAAACTCATACATTTACTGAAGCATGTAGCTAAGAATATGGCACACGCTTGGATTGCATCTATGGATTGCATTTTATATAGAGCATTTTCTACTGCTACGAGCACTCAAAGCGCTTTACAATTTTCGCCTCCCATGCACCCATCCACGGACCCATCCACGGACCCATCCATGCACCCATCCACGGACCCATCCACGCACCTTTGGCGGAGTCTGCCATGCAAGGCTTGAATTCCAGGCTGCAATATGAATTCACACTAACCTGCCACTGGCCGATAGCCTCCACTCTCTGGCCAAACGGCCTCTGCAGGCTGGTGCAGAGCTTGAAGGCGTCACTGCGGATCTCGATGATGTTGTTGATGAGGGCACACATGGCCGCTAATGGGAAGGCGGAGGAAAAGAGCACCACGTAGCCAAACTGGACGAACATCTCTTGGTAGTCCTGGAAGGTGTCCTAAATGAGGGAAACACATCAGAAAAATCGGCAGATTAAGCCGCGCATTCAACTGCAGCACTGCAATGCAACAGATTTAACAACAGAATCAAAAGCTCTTATATCGTTACCATAACTACATTGTCCACTGAGTAGAAATAAATAAATGTGTCTGATAACGAAGACACAATTAAATGTATGCGTGTAATAGGTTTCAGAGAAAACAGCTGAACGACAGTCACCTCGTACGTCTGCATGCAGCTTTCTATTTCAGCCTGAGTGAGTGTCGTGGGTTCGTTCTCTTCTGGGGGGTCGATCCAGGAGTCCCTCTTGGTTTTGCTATCCTCCCGCTCTAGACTTCGGCCCCTCCGCCGGTGCCGGACAGAGACGGGGCACTCTGGGCCAGCAGCAAGCGGGCCAGTTAAGGCCTCTCCGGAAATGTCTTTCACCTCGGGGATTCCGTTGTCATCGTCATCGTCACACATCTCAAAGATGGAGGCAGGATCCATGCCTTTCTCCACCATGGTGGGGCTTCCTTCCTCTAGGAAGGTATCCTCCATTGGAGCAACTACAGAGCCAGGCTTGCGCTCTACCTTCTCGATGAAGCTGACCTTTCGCAGCTTTAGTCCACAATCAATCAGGCTCTCCTCCTCATTCTCCTCCTCATTGTGCCTTAAGCTCTCTTCCTCTTCCTCTTCCTCCGGTACCCCACAGCCCCCGTTAAGACACTTCTTCTCTCTCCGCTCTGTCTGGCCAATCCCAGGCCTTGTGCCTCTCAGCCCCGGGCCCTGCACGGCCTGTTCGGTGGGAGAGACTTGTGCTTTTCCTGCAGCCAGGCGTCCGTATTTCAGCAGCGCAGACAGCAGAAGGTTCCACACAGTCCTAAATGTCAGCTCGCCTAACTTGTGACGTTCATATAGATAAGGCTGAAGGACTTCCTTCGCGTTCTGCAGGAACTGACGGATGATGAGCAGGGTAGCGAGCATCTGGAAGGGAAATCACACAATAAATCACTCAAGGTTTCTTTACACCTGCAACAGCTTCTCAGCTCAATATACAGTAATGACAGTAAAGAAACTTACTTCCATGACAACAACTGCAGCAAACATTCACAACCTATTATCCATTCGGGAAAAGTCAAGGGATGCATCACCGCTCGGAGTTATAGAGCTGACACTCCCCATTAATTTTTCAGTTTGCTGTATATCAGAGTGCACAGTCGCTGGAAATACTGAAGTGTTATTTTCAAAGAACAGAATATTTTGAAGCCACAATGCAAAAAGCCCTGTTCACTATTAATGAACTAAAGACATCCATAGGAGGCCCGGCCTAATGGGTGTGCATTGGGGCCCGGTCTGGCCCGGCCTAATGGGTGTGCGTAGGGGCCCGGTCTGGCCCGGCCTAATGGGTGTGCGTAGGGGCCCGGTCTGGCCCGGCCTAATGGGTGTGCGTAGGGGC
>JAODJX010000035.1:1145080-1155704 GCA_026776945.1 Isichthys henryi | reverse complement strand
TTATCGTATCTTTTATTTTTGTTTATTTTTGATTTGTTTGTCGTGTGTGTTTGTGGGCTGATAGCTTCTTTTTGTTCGCGTGACCCCCCCCCCCCCCCCCCCCCCAAGTAGGCTATTTCAGCTGTTATTTACAGCTGAAAGAGGAACCGGGAGGAATTAAAAACACAGGAACATCAGTAATATTATAATTGAGGCGCGGGGTGCCAGTGCTAAAACTTACTGGTCATGTGCCTCCGAGCCGTTTGCTTTTTCTGTAAGGTTATTTTATGCCGGTTCTCTTGGCTGTGAAACATCAGTAGCCTCCAGTGTTAAAGGAGAGCTGGGCAGCGCAAAGAAGAGTCCATTACAGCGGGGATGGGGCCCGCCCCAGGAGGTGTGGCACGTAGGGCGAGGGATGCCCCGGATGGGACGGGGCCCGCCCCAGGAGACGTGGCACGTAGGGCGGGGGATGCCCCGGATGGGACGGGGCCTGCCCCAGGAGGTGTGGCACGTAGGGCGGGGGATGCCCCGGATGGGACGGGGCCCGCCCCAGGAGGTGTGGCACGTAGGGCGGGGGATGCCCCGGATGGGATGGGGCCCACCCCTGGAGGCATGGCATGTAGGGCGGGGGACATCCTTAAATGTTCCCCACCCTTTAATACTATTGATGCGCAAAAATAAAACCCAGTTTTATTTTACTAACCATTCGGACGTTGACGTAATAAAATAGAATTAATTAGCAAAGCTAAACACATCCACAAAAGAAGGAATGTTCTAGACAAACGTATCCCAGGCATGTGCGGCGCCTCTCAAAAGCCCTATAATTGTTAATGTATGTGTGTGCCCTGCTGGAGCAGATTTACTGCAGTGCTGATATATATGTGTATTACAGGCCATACTCACTGTGCCATTAAGAACATGAATATTTACTGACTTAAGAGAGCAACGATTACAAGAAAAGTGCTAATGGTTTAGAGGAGTGTTTCCCAATCTGGTCCTTGGGGACCCGCAGACAGTCCTAGTTTCTGCTCCCTTCCAGCTCCTGTGGTTTGTCTGGCAGGAAGCTTGGAGGTAACAAAACCATGGACTGACTGGGGGGTCCCCATCGACCTGACTGGGAATCACTGGTTTATAAACATGTGATTGTCAGTGGGGGCGGGGGCAGCATCAGTGGTTTATCATGTAGGCTACAGTTTCTCTTGCAGGTGTTGCAACAATCTTCCTTGATGTTTTCCCTTCTCTCCTGCCCATTGTTTGCCATATAGATCTGTGTTTCTCTTACTCTAATATAGGTTCTTTCAGTTTAATTCATGTATCTGATAGAGATTAAGCAAAACACCCCAAATGAGGTGATAGGCATAAAACAAAAACACACTCAAGGAACAAGCCCTTGAATATTATATGTGCCGGCCCCATTACATTTTACTGATGATTTAGTCTAAAATTTCATGACTCAATTAGACTTGTTACATCGGACATGGTGGTGCAGTGGTTAGCACTGTTGCCTCACACCCCCGGGACCCGGGTTCAAGTCTCCACCTGGGTTACTGGTGTGTGGAGTTTGCATGTTCTCCCCATGTCGTCGTGGGGTTTCCTCGGGGTACTCTGGTTTCCCCCCGCAGTCCAAAAAAAAAACATGCTGTGGCTAATTGGACTTGCTAAATTGCCCGTAGTTGTGCATGTGAGAGTGAATGGTGTGTGAATGTGCCCTGTGATGGGCTGGCCCCCCATGCTGGGTTGTTCCCTGCCTCGTGCCCATTGCTTCTGGGATAGGCTCCGGACCCCCCGCGACCCAGTAGGATAAGCGGTTTGGAAAGTGGATGGATGGACATCACCCCACTGGCAAATATACAGGCCATACTCAAATTAATCAGGTGATTTTTTTTTTTTTTTTAAATCTTTTTCACTTGAAAAGGCCAATTTTTAAATCCATATAAGCCTGCAACCAAACATACAAATAAACGAATACATACATGCCCACATACACACATAAAAAATACCACAATAGGGAAATCCCAAATTATGTTTGAAATATTATTATTTTCCACTTCTACCATGCCTTTAATTAACTTTATATTGTGAAAATTTGTACTATATCTCTGGTACAGGAAAACATTCTCAAAACTGCAACTTTTTAATTCTGTCATTAAATTTAGACCATCAATAAGAAAATAATACGTAAATGTTTACGGAATGATTCTGAGTATAAATTGATTTGTCACACGGAACCATTACGATAGCCCACAAAACGGAGAGTTTTGATATTGATTGAAGGAAGACAGACCAATAAGATCTACGAATATTGCATGACACAAATGAATTTAACCAATCAGGAAATTCTTTGCTAGGAGGCGTGAGAGTACGACATTTATTTTTGGGATTAGGGTTAAGCATGCAAAGGAAAGCGAATGTTATTTGTTTGATTTAACTGTTTTGTAGGTAGTATAGATATCGTGTTTTGAAACACCCATGGCTTTTAAAGATAGATAGCAGTTTTGTGTAATGAAATGTTTTTAAATTCTATAGCGGTTTGGAGAATATCTACATTCATTAGAAAGGGATTCAGGTTAGTTAATACAAATAATTACTAACGTATCTTTATTGTTGCTTTTGGCTATTCATTCCTGAATTAACAATGAGTGCATGCCCATTTAATGTTTTTCCTGTAATGCATTTTATGGGACTTTATGATCTCGAAGCAATCCACTTTTTCTCTTTTTTTCTGAACAGATTTAATTTAACGAATAATTTGTGCTGCAAAGCGGTACATGATGCTGACACCATTTTTGCCCTGTCGTCTGGACATGGGAGGTGCGGCGTGGCAGTGGTGCGGGTCAGCGGCCCTGCTTCTGCTTTGCTTCTCCGAAGCATGGCTGGTCTAACACGGGGTTTGCCTCCCCCAAGGACTGCGGTCCTCCGAAACATCACCGACCCCCGTTCCCAGGAGCTACTCGACCGGGGACTCGTGCTGTGGTTCCCAGGTCCGATGTCGAGGGAGGGGCACCTATGAGGTCTTCATGGATGTAAAGTAACACGCACGTTCATTGCCAGAAAACCGTGCTATAGCAACATTTCAATGTACCCGGTTTCAGGACCTCGCAGTTTCACTGGAGAAGACAGTGCAGAGTTCCACTTACATGGGGGTCCTGCTGTCATCACTGGGGTTTTACAAGCCCTCGGTAAGAGAAGAACATCTAAAATGTAATATAATATAAATTAGTAGAAAAGTTTCCCCCTTTAAAAAGCACACAATTTCTTTACTTGCCATTGGGGTTCATCTTTAAATAGCATCGGTTGCCAAGTAAAGATCATTTACCCGTTAGTGGCCATGCTGTTCATACATTTGACTGCTAGAGGGCACTAGAGTACAAGTCAATTTGAAATGTCCCTTACACTGAGATTTAAAAGGTATTAATGGAGTTATTAATAATTAAGTTATCTAAATTTATACTGCAGTTATTATTCATAATTTCTGCTCATAGACAGATTATTAGTGTTTTTTAGTAAAATGTCATATATTAGTGTGTGATTGTTCAAAAGCTAAAGTATGTAGTGGAATTTGTCCAGTAATGTTAGCATGCCCAGGTTGGTTGGGCTGCCAGTTGACCTTGGACCCCCAGAGGTTTTTTTCCTCCCTACTTGGAAGTTTTTGGTTCCTCTCCTCCGCTGTCATCTGGCTTTCTCTTTCATTTTTCCATTTTCACTGTTTCTGTGTTCTGTCGTTATCATTGTTAAGGATGTTCCAAAACACTCCTGTAAAGCGCATTGGGGCAACTTTGTTGTGAAAAGCGCTGTATAAAAATAAATTGAATTGAACTGAATTTAAACTCAGTAAGATCACCGGCCCATTGCATCATTCCTGTCTCTTTTTCATCAGTGCTATAGAAATGTCACCTGATAAGATGGCTTCCTACCCCCGGGGTGAGTCTTATTCTAAACACAGGGCCTCCATCTTAGGTAGTGTTCCAGGTGTACGTCCGGCGGAGTCCGGGGAGTTCACCAGACGGGCCTTCCACGCTGGCAAGCTGGATCTGACAGAGGTTGAGGGCTTGGGGGACCTGATCCATGCGGAGACAGAGGCTCAGCGCAGGCAGGCCCTGCGGCAGATGGAGGGAGACCTGAGCCGGCTCTATCAGGGCTGGAGCCAGCGCCTCGCCAGGGTAGCTCTCGCTTATTCTTTATTTAAATTAGCCTGTTGCAAGGATTTGGGCTGCTAATTTCCTCTGGCGGTCTTAACTGTAACGAAATATGGCACGTGAATTACACATACTGTACGTTCCAGGGCCCAGAAATGTTTTTTGTTTGTTCTTAACAGAAATTCTCTTTGCGATACAGGGCCTTTTCTAAGCAGTGGCTGGCAAAAACACAATTCAGGATGTTTTCTTATGGGCTGTAACTCACTGCTACAGCCGCATGGCTCAGGTACGGCTCGTTGGAAAGCTCACAGATTTTTACACGTACACGAGTGCTGCTTGAGTATAAAGAGTTGGTTTGTTGTTCGGTTTCCTTCACAGGATGAAAACCCTCCATTTTCTTTTAATTCTGTTTTTAACCTGTGGGAGGCTGGGTGATTTTTTTTCCCACTTAATGGGAATAATATATACTTGATAGCAAGGGTACTAATTTATATATTTACTATGTTACCTTGTTATTTTAGAGTGTTTTCTTTCTCAATGTAAAAAAGTACAATGTAACCTCTGTGTAGAAGACTATACTATCTTGGGTAGTCACTGTATTATGTTCGTACAGTACCGAAATCGCTGCGTTTCTCAGAATGCATCTCTGAAATGCATGACTGAATTTCACTTTAAAAAACTGTCACTCCAAGACATTTTTTTTTTTTTTTACCTTGAAGGGCATTTTTTTTGAAGAAGACTTTCTAACCATTTCCTCAAGCCTTGTCTGATCCATGTAGCTGTAATATTTAAAAAGTTGCAGCTCATAAGAAAACATCTTTTGTATTTGCTCCCCCTTTATAGTAGAGACGCTGTATCTCAAAGGGAGTGAAAAAAAAAGAAACATTTATGCTCTCCGGAAGGCATCTGTGATTCACTCACCAGGTTTAATCCAGATCAAAAATGAAAAAAACTTTTTCGGAAATTAATTAAAATGGAATGGATGTAATATTTTATGTAAAATTTCTTTTATACCATGGCTTGTATACAGAATTGTTTTGATTTAAATATACAGTCACAACATGCTGTACATTTCATCACTTAACGGTTAATGATCAGTGTTTTGTAATTGGGGTCAGTGTGACCCCGCTTGTGGACAGTGATGCTTTAACTGTGCACCAGTGAGCTTCTCCTGGCCAACAAGTCCTGATTCTCATCTTATCATTTTGAAAAGGGGTTAAGGTTTGTTATAGAGCATCGTGAAATGATCTGCTTCAGGCAAAGAAGCATTCTGTATCTATATATCACTATAACACTTGCTAAAATTTTTTTTTTTCCCCAAACTTATACATTTTCTGTGCTGTTAAAATTAAGTCAAGGCTACAGTGAATGCTGGCTGACTGTTATTAAAGCTGTGTGATATTTTTTCCATAAAACACTAGAAATCCACAATAAAGACCTTTAAATTGTGTTAAATCAGTCTTGGTATTAAAAATGCTATTGCTTATTTTATGCTTAATACTTTTTATCTTTATACTTGTGATATTCTGGAACATTGCACTTTGCTCTGCCCTGTGTGTTTGCCTTTACACAGCGTAACTCCTACCTTTGGCGGCTGTTCGGTTTCTTCTTGTGAGGGTTTTACATGGATGCAGGTGACGGACTGTCATATACAAGCTGTTTCTGGATCCCTCAGAAGTCTGGGAATGTTTACCAAATCTGCAATTTCTTAATAATTAATCATTTGAGGCTGCGCTAATGGACGAAAGTCAGAAATTGTTGTTAGCTGCATGGTTTAAGAGTACGTTTGACTTTCATTTAAAAACCTGCTTTGAGTCTCTAATTATAGCAAAACCGAATAGTAGACCATTGGTGTGTCTTGGTGCTGATTCCTCTGTAATTCGTGGTCTTTTAAACTTCCATTTCATCGTTCTGAGCATTGTTTATGTCTGGTACGGTTCCTGAACTGGGTGTAAACGGACAACTATTCATCATAATTGGGAGACAGGTCAAGCCTGTCATTCTTTGTGCCGTGATGCCGATTTACGTAAATGCCCGTTTGACATCACCTTTTACCGGAGACTTGCGAAGAAAGTACCTAAGCTTAGTTTTCCTGAGGAAACCTTTCCTGGAGAAATTGTCGGTTTCACTTGTCTCTTTTTCCATCTCATGAAACTTAGGTGGAACACTGGCCTGGGTGAAAACAGAGACTAACCCTTTTCTACAAATCACTCATGTTGTTTGTAATTGTGCTCAAAGAAATAGCCTCTCTACCTGGTGTTTTTGAACACAATGCAAAATACATTCACTTTTTACTTGTGTAACCTTATACTGCATTTCCGCTTGATTTGTTGTAAGAAATTAATTTCATGCTAATAAGTTAGCATTGTCTGTCTTTCATATTTTTACATGATGTGGCGTATAGTCATTTTTTTAATAGGCAACAGTGTCTGATTCCCCCCAATGTGTGCTCTTGATTGTAAACTGCCTTTATATTTTTCTGTTTCCATAGTCTTTGGCTCACATGGAAGCCTTCATTGACTTCAGTGAGGATGAACTTATTGAAGAAGGTGTCTTAAACGAAGGTCAGTTCATGTCAGCCGGGGAAAAATACAATGCTGTAAAAATAGAATTGAGGGAGAGCTGTGTAGCTTTTTGTATTTTTTCCTGTTCGCATGGTCATGAATAAGTGACTGGGTCTTTAAGAGAAAAACAGGGACCGAACTGCTGAAAAGATGGTTTCCTTGAGGATGTGTTGAGAAAAGTCCACGCTGACCCAGAAGGCCTTGGTCACCTCTGAAGTTGGCGGTACGGCCTGGACGCAGCTTTCATTGTTTTCAGCATCCTTACTGGGGGCTGAACCTTACACTCCTTTTTCCACATTCTTTGCAGTTCACTAATACATTGTGAAGAGAACAATATCCCGCAAACGAGGCTATTTTTGCAGAATGAATGAGCTGACAGAAAATACTGTTTGTCTGGGCTGGTCCATCTCTAGACAATCCTGAGCAAATTGTTTAATCATTTGTTCTGCTTCTGCATTTGTTACACATTTGTAACTTTACAAAAGTACCTTTTTTTGCCATAAAAAACTTTTTTTTATTTTCCCATGCTGTTGTCTAAGTGTAGCATTATATTCGAGGCCAAAGCAACTTCACTTCTTTGGGAAAAGACAGTCTTTAGCAAAAGATATTGTGTTGATCAGTACATAATCGCATTTAGAAAATGCACATCATGCATGATCAGATTATTCTGGTTCATCTAGATTACCTGTAATATTTGTTTTAAGATATTGATGATAATCTGTCTATATAACAGTGAATAAAGAGTCTGTACTGAATCACTGACCCACAGTCCATGTCGACATTGTTGCAGTTGTCAGTAGCTTAGCTAGTCATGGTGCAGACCGTGGTTCTGTAGGTCGGATTCGCACCATGTCATTTGAAGGCCGTGTTCGCAGCCTCTAGCTTTGGTTTAGCATGGCTTCAGTCTATCAGCAGAGCACAGGAAACCAGCTGGGATTCATTCCCTTGCAGCACACTGTACACGAGCATTGTTAAGTCTGGAAATCACATGCTGTGGCTCTCTACCTCCTGCTAGGCAAGACCATGTGTGCTGACTGTGCCAGTGTCCGGAAGGTTGTGGGATTAAATCCCATTGATGCTAATCGTATCACTGTTGGGCCCTTCAGCAAGGTGGTTGAACCTGCTCTCTGTTCCCAAGGGGTCTTCACTGGTACACAGTAAAAGCGAGTAAATATGTAGATGTAAATGATATTGAGTTGGACTGGATTAAGAAAATTGCGAATTAGGAAGTGAAAATGGACGGTTTGGTTACAATAATGTGTAACTCAAACCCATCCACCTGCCAGTGGACCTCTCTGTCCTGCAGCTCCAGAGCGAAATGGAGGGGCACCTGCAGGACGGACGGCGGGCAGAGCGGCTCCGCAGCGGCGTCCAGGCGGTGATCGCCGGAGTCACCAACGCAGGCAAAAGCAGCTTCCTCAACCTGCTGTGTAAGACTCGGACAGCGATATAGATCTGCCTGGCGAGTTCCAGATTTCAGATTTGGTGACAGTTTCATCAGCAGTGTCCACTTAAAACCATAAACTCATTGTTAAAGTGCAGTCTTTTAATCTTGGTTTTTAAAAATCACCCATTAAGGCCTAGCTTCTGTCCTGTGACTTCTTGGCTACCTGCTATACTATTGTGTAACATAAGAAGGACTTCTTGTAAAAATGATGGATGTGTGACTGGCTTTTAGTCATTTTATTTGTAAGTCGCAAGATATGCAGTAACCTCTTAATGTACATGGTTTCGGTTATTTGCAAGTTCGCTGTGAACTCAACAGGAACCTGCATGAGCGAGCGAGAACATGCAGAACCCACTCATGCAGGGCAGAGGGGGATTTTCCTTCATGCAGTGCCCCCCTGCCGCCCCCCCCACAAACTCTGCCCATGCTGGCATAGGCTCCAGGATCACTGAAATCCTCTGTTCATGGAACATGGGAAGATGAATGATATCCAGTTATATTTAACATGGATAGGTTACTGAACCAACATTGCCCAGAGTTTGAAAAGGTGAGTGTTGCTGTAACACCATGACTCGTCCTCCGTATTCAGGTCAGCGCCCAGCCGCCATCGTGTCCCCCACAGCCGGTACCACCAGGGATGTAGTGGAAACCTCACTGAACATCGGGGGGTTCCCTGTGGTACTCAGTGACACCGCTGGACTCAGAGACACAGTGGACAGTGTGGAGATGGAAGGGGTCCGTAGAGCTAAGGAGAGGTATGACAGAACCGTGTCAGTGTGTG
Source organism: Isichthys henryi (assembly GCA_026776945.1). Taxonomy (NCBI): domain Eukaryota; kingdom Metazoa; phylum Chordata; class Actinopteri; order Osteoglossiformes; family Mormyridae; genus Isichthys; species Isichthys henryi. The sequence goes on along the minus strand of JAODJX010000035.1, from coordinate 1,146,797 downwards.
TGGTTTCACTGAGCTCAGTGTGGTCATGTAGGCACAGATGTTACTCTGATGGTAAATGACCTATAGGTGAGATGATTCCATTGCTCTTGAAAACGAATAACATGGGGAGTTCAAGGAGCCTGGTGTGATGGTAGGAGGTATAATTATCTCTGAGAGACAATCGGTCTCTAGCTTAAACAGTATTCTGTTTGAACTGGGAAGTCGGAATTTCCACATTCCTAGTAGGACTTTTCAGCTGGAACGCCCTCTGAAGTCAGAATTCAGATTAGAAAGGTTGGAGGAACCTCCGCAAATGTAAGTGAAGGAAGGTAAAAGCCATTTAAACTCGGGTACCTTAAATTCAACTAATTATCCGGCTAAGCAAGAAATCCTCTGTTTTGAAACAGGGCATTGCTAAATGGCTTTCTCGTTTGTTGGTTAACTCGGGTATGATGGCATTCCCAACTCCTCCTGCTGACCTCCGAGGTAAATGGAACACTGCATTATATCCTTCAGCAAGATGGAGATGATGCTGCCCTTTTGTGTTCCTCAGGGTGCAGCTGGCTGATGTGACGCTAGTGGTTGTGGATTCGACCCAGCTTCCCCAGAACTACGAGGGCGTACAAATCTTCCTCACTAACCACCTCAGGTCCATACTTCCTAATGGGGATGACTGGATTGCTTCTCAGCAGAGATGCCTCCTGGTCCTCAACAAAAAAGATCTACTCAGCAGGAAAGCAGTGGACAGTTTGCAGAAATCCCTCAGTCAGGCAGAGGACTTGCCTGAAGCCAGTCTCTTATCATGCCAGACCGGAGATGGTCTTGATGATTTTTTGGACCTTTTCCAGGATCGAATGAGAACTTTGTAAGTATCGCCCTTCATGATTTTACTTGAGATGTTTGTGGGTGTGTTTGTGGTTTTGACTGCTGTACTTTTGTTAAACCCAGGTGTGGAGATCCCCTTGTCGGTTCTGTAAGTTTAACCCAAGCTCGACACCGCTGTCACCTGCAGCAGTGTGTGAGAACTCTGTCTCAGTACCACACCTATCGCAACGTGGACTTGGCTTTGGCAGCTGAAAGTCTCCGCTTGGCCCTCACCAGTGTGGGCAGGATCACAGGGAAGGTGGGAGCTGAGGAAATTCTCGACATCATCTTTAGAGATTTCTGCATAGGGAAGTAGCCATGAAGACAGTCCATGTAGATGTATGGGGCGAAATATATAATGGTGTTTGACCAATAAAATTTAATTTAATGAATCCTTCTGTGCACTTCCATGTCATTCTTGTGGCTTGAATTAGTGGTTATATTCACCTCTATGTTGACCGTTGAACTGCATGTTGGTGAAGGGTTAGAGACCCACGTTGGCATTAAGTAATTCCACATTATTAGGTAACGTCTAGTCAGTATCGACTCTGTGTAGTTGGTGTTTCTGGATTTCGAAAAGATGTTTCAAGAACGTAGCTTCTGATAAGCAAATCTGTTTCAAGAAAGTGAAAGTCAGTTGTGAGAAATAGCCAGGTCCTATTAAGCCATACATGCAAAAGTAGTTAAAACTCTCTCATAACCGAGTTTATGTCCTTTTTACCATTTCTTTCTTATTACACGCATAAGGCCATATTCTCCTCTGAGAACGCGAAGGGCACGTGAGAATGCAGGGGTACCGAGGTGGGTGCAGATCCCGGAACGCGAAGGGCACGTGAGAATGCAGGGGTACCGAGGTGGGTGCAGATCCCGGAAC
>JAODJX010000035.1:1107965-1123181 GCA_026776945.1 Isichthys henryi | reverse complement strand
CTGTGTGAGGTATACCGCCGCTTCCCCTGTGCCTTTGCTGTGTGAGGTATACCGCCGCTTCCCCTGTGCCTTTGCTGTGTGAGGTATACCGCCGCTTCCCCTGTGCCTTTGCTGAGCATGCTGACTCATGCAGAAACCCCGTGATTCTATTCCGCAGAATCAGGAGCAGAGCTGCTACCCAGCGACCCAAAAAAGCAAACCATGGGTCCAGAGACCAGGGAGGCCTCAACTTGGCCACCGGAAGGGGCTGGAGTGGCTATTGCCCAAAAAAGGTTGGCGATCTGTGAAAAAGAATGAAACATTTTAAATATGAATCATTTAAATTACTCAATTAAAATAGCATAGTCAGTGGTATATGGATAACAAACTGTTATACATTTCATTACAACAGAGAATTAGTCAAACATTTTTATTAATAAAAATGCATTCATTCATGCATTTTCATAAAACAGCCATCTATAACATCCATCTATCCATCCATCCATACTCCATCCATCCATCTTTAATACAATTGCATATCCAATAAGGGCTTGTTTGTGACATACAGTATCTGTAATGGGTGTTACCTATATGGATGACTTGTTATATTAATGGTGAAACACACAATGGCCAGACGCTGTATTGCAGTTCATCTGGTAATAATCACAGGCCTGCACATGTGTCCGCATGGGGACCCTCCCCATTAACCATCTCTGAACACAGCAGCCCATCAAGTGAACACTGATAACTGACAAGAATTTCATGTGCTTAAAAGAACAAATTAGCAAAACACAGCGATTTGTCTTGTAGCCTCTGAATTTTCAGGTTCTTCTCTGACGCTTCGGAAGCTCTAACTTAACTCTAACTTAAAATTACAGTAATAAAATATAAACACAATATGTACATGTAGTAAGAATATATAGCAAAAATGTCATTCAGCATTTTCAGACATTGTATATAACTAAGACTGTTTAATTAGTGATCCAATTAGCACCTAGAAACACCCAGACTTCCATTTTTTGCAAGAATTTCAGGCCTGAATAATCATCGGTACAATGTACTGTACATTTTTAGAGACTGAAATGAGCTTGTTAACAACAATGCAAAAACTCACATAAGCGCCCAGTCTTACAATATTTCAGCAGATGTTCACGTAAAACTGCTGTACAACATTGGAGGGTGAAGAAATGTCATGAGCTGCTGTCAGGAAAGATGTATGACTGTGGGGAATAAACGCAGTGTTTTGTAGCTAGCTTTCGTAATTTTGCCCTTTTCATCAAGAAACAGCTGCACTGAACCTGGAAATTTCAGTTTCTGAGACAAATGTAGGGCCATTATTGAAATTACCTTCAAGCAGATACCAGTGCTTGTCATCATTAATTTATGGGCATTGGCTATAGTGTATCTCATAGTGTATCACTTAAACCAGTTGGCATCCCATCCAGGGTGTAGCCCTGCCTGCTTCCCACTGCTAGATGGGACAAACTTCGGGTATCAGGCAGATGGCATAAGATACATATTTCACTAATAAAATATAGCTGGTCAAACACAGGGATAAGTTGCATACTAAGGCAATGTTTCCCAACCGGGTCCCTGGGGATCCACAGACAGTCCATGTTTTTCTCCCTCCCAGCTCACTGCCAGACAGTCCACATTTTTGCTCCCTGTTAGACCATTCCATATTTTTGCTCTCAGTGAGACAGTTCACGTTTTTGCTCCCTGTTAGACCATTCCATATTTTTGCTCTCAGCCAGACAGTTCACGTTTTTGCTCCCTGTCAGCTCCTGCTAGGGACTGTCTGCAGGTTCCCAAGGACCAGACTGGGAAACTCTGCCCTATGGTACGCCGGCTGCCACTGGCTCAGCATTAACATTTGTCCTCCATTTATTAAAAATAAGTATGTAAATTTCAGTTTGCTCACTTTTATATGTCAGTATCTGCACTAATAAATGCTGCAATTAAATACATATTTATATTCTCTGCTATTTTCACCCACTATTTGGCCATCCACACTTCTTCAAGTTAAATCACGTTATATAGGACATTATAGAACATCTCTACCATTTTATGGGTCAACATTTATTAAACAATTCAGCTTAATCCTAGTAGGGTTAGTACTGATGGTGGGACAGTCCACTAGCCTATTTGACAGCTTCTGTCCACAACACTTTGCTGGGTGCATCTATGTATTCTGTGTGGCGGAATGCAGTCATTTAGGATTTCCCCTTTCATACATGGGTGGTAGGAAATATTTCAACAACACTAGCAGTACCCTTTAAGTATCCATCCATCTATCCATCCATCCAACCACATATCCAGTAGGGCCAGGGCCTAAAGCAGGGGAACACCGCGGATGGAATACTTTCAGTCCTTCAGTGGTTCATGACATGACAGAGTAGGAGCTGTTGTGCTGTATTGCTCTGAGAGAACAAGCAGCATAGTAGCATATGTAATGAATTTTGGCTGCAGCACTGCCGTGATGCACTGAGGTCACCAGCTACAGAGATGCTGGTAATTGACTGATCTGGGCCACTGGGGGGGGTTTACTTTACTCCAGTTGGAGGCCTGAAGCTTGCAACCCCTAACTTACTCTGAGCCACCAGGCCCCGCCTTGCAGGCTCACAACAACCCTAAATATTTATGAAAGCATTGCTGTAAAAAAACAATAACTTAGGCCACAGATCAATTCACTATCCTGTGTTTCATCAGGGTGATGTCATCCGTGTTATTGGAGCAGGAGAGGGGAATTCGGGAGAGGATCTCGATGCTGAAGCGAGACAGGGCTGCGGTGTGCATCCCTGAGCTGAAAGCAGAGGGAGAGGGCCAGCTCAGCCCAGACACCGGCACCCTAGCTCGATGCAGAGATCCGGAGCAGGCCAGGCCTCAGCACACCAGCAGGGAAAAGGCAGCCCTCTTGTACGACTTGGTGACCGTCAGGGTTGGTGTCGACTCACTTCCGTAACTTATGATGATGCGTATGGGCTTCATTTCTGCACTGGAAGTGCTGTTACGTGGGCAGACAGTCAGTGAAGATTCGGTGTATGCCTGAATGCACCCTAGGAGAAGATGTCAGAACTGCGTGGGACGATTCGACTGATGGAACGAGAGAAGCGTTACCTCGAGTGGACGCTGACGGCGCAGAAGGAGCAGGACGTGGCTGGAGCACTCATAGCTGACTGCCTGAGGGACGAATTGGAGGACAGACAAGCAGAGGAGAGGGTAAGTCCCTCAGCCCGGACCACATCCTCCCACAAGCGGCTGCTTGCTTAGATCAACATCTTACCACCAGTGCTTTGGAATTAATAACCCAGAGTTATTATGGTTTGCACTCATTTTCTAAGCTGTTGCCTTCTTCGCAGTTTAAGGGCGCACCGGTGCATTATGGGAGAGCAGTGCCTGGTCCCCGAAATCGCACGATCCTACGTGAGATCCAGGCAGCGCAGCAACGGTGAGAATGTTCAGAGTACTTCAAAGGCTGTTGAAATCCTGGTGCAAGACAGCAAATAGTTTGGGTTAGTAGTGACCGACAGTATGACCTAATCTGAGGGACAATGCAAGACATAAAGACGTCTAGCTGATCATAGCCACTTCAGCCAATGCCAGCAACTACTGCTGAAATCGTTCACCAAGCTTTACACGGTTGCTTAGAAACATGCCTCTGTTGACGATAATCGTATGACTTTTCCACAGTCAGAAACCAACAGGAACAGAAAATGTAAAAGTAATGAGAAAGTGCTAAAAATTTTGCAAATGCTTAGAACACAAATACAATGAGGTGGCGTGTCCCTGCAGCAAGCAGCTCTTAAAGAGACGAGTGACAGCTCTTCGCGAGTCACTGGACACTGCACTTGCAGACAGCGCCACCCGCAGGAGATACTGTGAAGAGGAAATGGCACAGCTGGCGCTCACCCACAGGTATAACTCACAGCTTCCCCGATGACATGGTGATCCGCTCGATAATAGTGATTTGCTACATCTCTTCTGGCTTCAGTACAGAGATGCCCAAAAATGTACCGGCCTTCAGTTCAGCTATAGCATTGCATCCATCCATCCATCCATCCATCCATCCATCAATCCATTCATCCATCCATCCATCCATTTCTCAATCACGTGTGCAACACAGAGTCATGCTGAGCCCAGACCACCCCCTCCCATGAATCACAGGTCAGGGGTTACCCTGAGTGGAGAGGGGGGCAAATAAACACTACGGATAATGTACAGACCAGTTCTAGCTTCCTGTTTTTCAGTAGCTGGAGGAAATGCATGTAAAACATGAGGAGAAATTCTTTCATGTAACGTCAAGGCCGTCTGCAGTGAGCCTCCATGCCAGTGCTGCTCATTTAACGTTAAGGCTGTCTGCCGTGAGCCTCCATGCCAGTGCTGCTCATTTAACGTTAAGGCTGTCTACCGTGCCTCGCAGCAAAACCACTGGGACATACCGCAGTATGCGGCACAAGTTCCACGAGCAGCTATGGCAGCTGGAGAAGCAGGCACTGGCCACGTCAGAGCGGCACGCCACCCAGATCGCTGGGCTAAAGGCTACACTGGAGGCATTGGAGACGAAGAGAGAGGAGACGGTGCTGTGAGCTCCACCTCGACCTGACCGTCCATCTGGGTCTGATCGGATGGCTGGGAAGAACAGCTAAGCTGCAGCACGTACCTATCAGCTATGCACTCAGCAGACCCAAGTGCCTGTGCTGCCCCCTGCAGCTGCTCTGGGTGCCATTTCCCTGGGTAGAGTTTCAGAAAACACAGGGTCTTGTACACATGATATGTTTTTTAAGAGCTATGTGATGACTGTGTTTATGGGAACTGGACCCCAGGAAACATGCCTGCTGTTCCACAAAGTAATGTGACCCTGTGGATTATACTTGGCATTGATGAGAGAGTAACCATGGATACTCGTATGTGAAATGTTACATGCAGAAGTGTTTGTGTACTGTTTTAAAATGCATGTTAGCTGCCTTCCCGCTCTTCATAAACATAATAAACTACTTATTTAACCATGTCTGGCTTGTAAAAAGCTCATATTTAAGAAATAACAAATTCATTCATCATCTATTAAAATTCTCTTCAGTGTACAAAAATCCATAGGGCAGTGCGATATCTTTTTGAGAATTTTTTGCATCCCTGTGTTTGTACACAAAACAGCATGAATTCATGTATTAAAGAAGCCTGTTCAGCATTCCGACAACGACAACAGACGATGACGGGCATGAGCGATAGGCAGAGAAGCACGGCTGACGATAGGTCTTTCTGTTTCAGCCCTTTTGGGTTCTGCCTTCCATTGGGGGGGGGCTATCAGCAGCTGCTGATCTCTTGCTGTGGGCTATCGGGAGGGGTCAGGTGTCACGCCCATGAGGGTCAGAAGATGTCCCAGCATTCATTTAAAAGTTTGAAAAGAAGTTCAGAAGGTCAGCGTACCCTTTGAGGATTTAAATGCCACGGTCCTGGCATGCAGTCAGCAGTTTGTGGAACAGTGCAAATCACATTGACTCAGGTTTCCTAAGCCACATTGAGCACATATTATGAAGGAAATACCATCCACATCAACTTAAAAGTAATGTTTCATTTCTCGTCGTATAAAACAATGGAAAAATGGTTACCTTAATATAATCATTTTCTAAATGATATCTAACAGCAGTGCTATCCTCATTTTCTGTAGCAGGTAGGACCGGTAAAATGTGTCTGAAAGAAGGTGCCAGAAGGGCAACTTATAACACCCGGATACTTGGGAAGGCTGGGGGTGCCGAGTAAGTGCTGGAGTCTTCATCAGATTATCACAGCAGCTGGTACATAAGCGCAGGCCCCCAGCGGAGGAGCTCTATACCCCCCCCCCCAATCCCACTCACACACACACACACACAGACCTGACCCATGGGGTTACACACTGACTTTGCTACTTCTTCTATTCTCATTCAAATGAGTTTCTGCGGTGACCTGTGTGTGAGATCATGGCCCACCCCCCACCCCGCTCTCTGACTTCTAGCTCACACACCTCTTCCCGGATCTCCCCGCCTCTCTGTCAGTCTTTGACCTGACACTGTATTTGCAGTGTCCTTATGTTGTTAATACTGAATGCAATTGGGCTGCAAACTAGCCACTATTATTTTTCACCTTAGCCACTCGTCGGTGATGTGTGAATGCGCCCCCTCCTGTGTTATTCTCTGCCCTGTGATGGGTTGGCACGCCGCAACCCTGCACAGGACAAGAAGGTATGGAAAATGCATGAACGAATGAATGAATGACTGAAAGTTCATTTCCAGCAATAGGCCTCAGGCAAATTCTCTCTGACGCAGCGACTGTGACATACAGAGTCATTCCAATAATGGATGTTATCAGTTACTTTTCAGACGCACAGAGTGTTACAAACGGAGAAGGTTCATACAGCTCAGTCCCACTACTGATGTAGTTCATGCTCATTTTTCCATCTTCAAGCCACTTCGTTATGTACAGGGCTAAAATGCTGAAGTCCTTAACAGCAAGTGCCACAAGGAAATGGACGGAGACTGGAGATCGTAGGGATCCAGTCCAATTATCTTTTATTCTCTATTTTTGCCTGTTTAAGGATCACTTTCTTGTCACGTCAACTTATGTAAATACTATATAAGCTTAAAATGCTGGCTTTGTTTCTGAAGCACCCGATTTGTACCTAGGAGTTCACTGGAAGCTCAGCCTAGCTGCACTGATGCTAATGTGATTCCTGTCACATGAAAGCATGTATAGATGTGTAAGTGTTTGTATGTGTTTTTTAATATATGTAAGTTATATGTATATGTTTGGCAGTGACTAAGGAGACTTTTGCTCTGCTGTCACCACAGCAGATGTTTGTCTTCAGCACACGCAGGCATCCTGTTTGTTTTATGCTGCATGGTCATCCTTGTGGGGTCAAAGGTCCCTGCGTTCTGTGAGAATGGCTGATTCAGGGGCCAAAGGGCAACGTGGAAAAAGGTTAGGGGCGTGGGGTGGGGCGCTGGTGGGAGTCATGTGTTCACATAAAAAAAAAAAGGTTTAAACTTTAGTGCTAGTTAAAATTTAACCCCCCTGCTCCAAATTCCTATACACTGTCTGAACTCCTAGGGTTTCCCCCACAAACTTCTCAAAAGTGTGACACGATAAAGGGTATTTGGGTTAACTGCGAGCATCAAACATGAGTTTGGCACAACAGGGGAAACATTAAGCTGCAACGGTTGTTTTTTAATTAATTATCATCATTGTTAGGTGTCTTGAAGTCCACATGATCTTATGGTGAGGATAAGGGTGAGATTCTTCCAGAAAGTCCGTTTTCTGTCTCCTGGCTTTGAGAAGCTGTGTTACTGTTGTTTTGCTGAGTCCGTCCACCTTGCTAGTCATCCTATTCCTCTTTTACCATCAAATATTCAAAGCATTATATAGATTTTTTCAGTACACCTCATAATAAGACCAAAATAAGATATATAATTATGGGAAGCGTTATATTTTTCCTTTTTTTATTTCCAGAGAAATATGCTAAAGAATGTCGGCTGAGAAAGACGTTCCATTTTAATTTCACCCTTAAGTAAGTGATGCAGAGGGCAAGCAGCAGGTCGTGGCCCCTGCTCTGTGAGGCCAGCTGGGGGCCGTCGGGCCCCGTGTCAGCGGAGGCTCAGCCTGCGGCGCTGCCCCCCCAGGAATTTATGGGCTGAGACTTTCCGAGCAGCTGCATTCCTGACCACCGGTTCAAAGGCCACCCCTCCCCACACCCCCATCCAGCAGCACACATAAGTATGCAAGCAAGCAAGCAAGCACGCACGCACACACACACACACACACACACGCACACACACACACACACGCGCACACACACACACATACACACACACACACACACGCACACACACACACACACACACACACACACACCTCTGCCAAGCTCCCCAACAACTCAGCATGAGGCAGAGAAAACAAACAGTAAAAATAGATTGTGGCTCCAATTTCTCTGGAGCAACTTCAGAGAGAAGATATAGTGCAGATATAGTAAAGGATGAACCTCGAACCTTAGAAACAATCGAGCTTTTGTTTGTTTATTCTTCAATAAAAGACAAATGAATAGATACACCATCTCCATCACTTCATCTCTGTAGTAAAATTAGTTATTTTATTTTTTTTCCATTCTGCTAAAGCGGTGTTTGATATCGCAATGGGGCGTTTAGGGTTGACCCACTTAAAAACAGATTTTGCCCTTTCAATCAGAACCTTGGGAAATTCCACCTGAAACAGCCATGGAATGATGCAAAATGCATGATTTAATCCAAAGGCTGAGCTTTGAATTACGTGTTATTTATGGAAAAAATTCATCACTATATTTTTACCAAACAACTTACAGTCCATTTATGATCCTGAGACAGCTGGTCTGAGGTCAGAGTAGCATCTAAGGCTTTTGGAGGACGGTGATGAATCAGTCATATAATCTGACAGATTTACTGGATCTCATGTGTAAATTTGCTGTTTAGTAAATCACCAGCATAGTTTTCACTTAGTTTAATGACATTTAAAAGCTTTATTTTACATATTTACTTTATCCCCTTCACACCTACAAGTGAAAGGCTTCTCACCAAATTGTCATAATGAAAGTAAATGAATGTTAAATGGATCTTCAGCTTTCTGCGTATGTTGTGTGTTTTATCCTTCCTTGTTCGGAATCATTACCTGCAGCTGCTGTTGCAGTGCCCCCCCCCCAGTGAGTTAGCCTTTGTTATGGTGGTGGGGGGGGGTCCTAAAATATTATAGCACTTTGTTAACCTGCGTTTCATGGATCTGTACAGAAAATACAACGAAAATAGAAAAAAAAACATATATTTGTGAAGACTTCTGGAATGCAGAAAATGACCCAGTACAGGAAGTCTCATATCAAAGCACCTTTGGTGCTGGATGGAGAGAGACGCGTACGTGCTGGTGAGAGGCCGTGTGCTTCGGCAGAGTCGGGGTTAACAGGCACTGGGGCATTCGACAGCAGCGCATTCTTTCTGAACATGTGCAGTCCTCTGGGGCAGCCTAGCAGCCCACTCTGCCCTTTGACTCCAATGTCCATATAAGGCGGGCGGCACCATGGCAACTGAAGGGCTTGAATAGTAGTGTCAAATCCCCTAGCAGATAGACACATGCTCGCTCGCTCGCTCTTCCCCTCCCTTACCACGTGTATGAGAAAGGAGGAGAGAGAGAGAGAGAGAGAGAGAGAGAGAGAGAGTGAGTGAGAGAGGGAGAGGGAGGGAAAGAGACAGAGAGAGAAAGTGAGAGAGAGACAGAGAGGGAACAGAAAGGCAGCAAAGAGGAAGCTAGCCAGCTGCCTGAAGAAGCGCGCAGCCTGATGACTGCCTTGCCTTGTTTCAAGGTGGTAAATTAAATGAATGTTTGCTGGAGCTGAAAAGCGAGGGGACCTGAAAAAGCTGCGATTCTTCCCACAGACTGAGCACGGGGAAGGGAGGAAGGTTTACGCTGCAAGCCGTTACTGCCGGCAGGCAGGCGCTGAACAAATAAGAAGCAGGGCCATGCAGGGACACCGGTGAAACAGGACCCCAGCAACGGTGCAGAGTATTTTTAGTTTTTTTTTTAAATCACTCTCCCAAAGCACAAAGCCAAAGGCGCAGGAAGGAAAGACATCTGGGCCGTTTTTTTCATAACAGGCAGCAAAGCCGGTACTTCCGTGAACTTGGGTCCTGTTTAATGGCGAGAGAGCAGAGGCGGCGGCCGAGGGAGGGCTGTCCGTTTTCTCATCAGTCGCTTCTCCGTGTTGTGCCGCCTGCAGCCCCGACATCACAGCAGTGGCGCTTATTTCCAGTCTGCTGACCTGGAAGACTATTTCGCAAAGGAGAACAGGAACTGCTGCCCAGAGGAAGTCCGGGAAACACACGTGTTAATCCGGCGCCTTAAACACGCTGTGTCTTAGTGTGCCATTGGTGGAAGTTTTGCTACTTACTATGCACCATCAGCAAAAATCATTCATTGCACCGTGACGTTCCCCTGACTTGCTGCTGTACTTCTACTAATATTCATGTTTCAAGATTCTTTTGCTCCTCTGTTACTTTTGGGCAGGTTAGTGACAGTGCAGATACAAAAAACAGAGCTCAGTAATAACTGGTTGAACTGGTTTAGGAAAGGGGTGCTTTTCTTGCTTGATTTATGAGTGCATGGCCAGCGTCCGTCTGGTTCCCCAGCACCTCAGCGCAGACACACAGTCACTTCTCCACAACCGAGAGGGTCTCTGCTCCCGTTCCTGGGCTCATGTGGTGATTAAGGAGACTTTTTTGGAAATGCTTGACTTTAATTTATTTTTTCCTTTGGAAATAGCAGATTGAAAATTGCAGTCCCGTGCACGCTGGCCTGCAGTCGCTGGAAAGACTGTGGTAAAAGCACAAGAGGCAACTGATTTTATAGAGAGGAAGTGGGGGACGGAAAGGAGTGCATGGGAAGTGAGGCTGAATGATCCGCCGGCAGTGAAAATGCCAAAACCCAGCAGGAAGATACATTAGCTTGATGTATTAACTTTGCTGTTGTTTTCGTTTTACTGCTGAAGTGGTTGAATCCCCCCCCCCAAAAATCGTTTTCATCATTTCAGTTTTTTTTTGTAATTTTCTTGGCATTTGCAAAATCTGACTGATGCATTAAGTAACATTTAATAACTGGCTTAGTTTTCTCAGCAGCGCCCCGTTATATCAGCGCTCCGGGTAGTCTGGAGCAGGGGGTGTTGGTTCCCTGGTTCCCGGATCGGACTGGAACCTCAGCAATGGCCATGGTGAGCGGGGGGTGGGGCGATCCCAACGGGGACACCAACGGACTGGGGGAGAAAGGGTACCTAAGGGCTGAGGAGGATGACGGCTCGCCCCAGGCGGGCAGCAGCGACGTGGAGGTGGGGGAGGACGACAAGGCCTGCTCAGTGGACTGCGTGGTCTGCGGCGACAAGTCGAGTGGCAAGCACTATGGCGTGTTCACCTGTGAGGGCTGCAAGAGCTTCTTCAAGAGGAGCATCCGGCGTAATCTCAGCTACAGCTGCAGGTGAGGCACATGCTCCACACCGATCCCAAAACCTGCCCCCCATCTACAGTGCGAAACTGGGGGCTTTCATCTAAAAGATTAATCTGTAATTCTGATTCAACTGTAACGCAGGTCGAATCGAGAATGCCAGATTGACCAGCATCACCGTAACCAATGCCAATATTGCCGGTTGAAGAAGTGCTTCCGTGTCGGAATGCGCAAAGAAGGTAACTATCCCAGGCAAACCAACGTCTTACAACAGACGTTCCTACGGTGCCGGAACAGGACAATAATGTTTTAATATATAATTTTGGGACAATATGATCACAGACATGCAGCACCTATTTACATTTGGATGGCTGTATGTGTTATATGCTCATTACCATAATTACATTCATGTTGTTTCTATAATGTTGTCCACATGCTCAGAAATGTTAAATGGAAAAGTTATATTATCCTGTAACATCACAGTCTTAATGTCCACAACTTTGAGGAAGTGAAATGGTTATATTCAGAAGGACAGCTGGGTTAGCTTCATACAACTAGTTAAGTACATTCATGTCAAACCTTTCGTAAGCCGAACTGGCGTAAAGCGAAGAAGCAATTAGCATTCATTTATATGCGACACTTGGAGGGTTCGCAGACCGAAAAAGCAGGAATATTATATGATAAATACACTGCCTATATAAAGTAGAATTAATATACAGTGAAGTTTCACTTACCAGAATCAATACATCATGCCTCGTTTAACAATAGGGATGTGTTCTGAGAAATGCGTCCTTAAGCCGATATGAGAACGAGAGTGTTATTGCATAAATTTAGATAGTATAGCCTACTACTACGTGGTATATCCTAAATAACGATAAACGTACTTATAATAAATATAAAAACCGGTAACATAGTTGTTTTTTACACTTATCAAGCATTGTATGTGTTATACTTTCTGTTTACATGAGTATCACCACAAACACGTCAGTGACGCTGAACGAAATACGAGTAACTGCGTTACGTAATCTGGATACATGAATAAGTAACTGTATTCTGTTGCAGTTACTGTGAAAAAGAACCGCAATCAGTTATATATACAGCTATATTTGTAATAAATCAGGATTATTATTAGATTACATTATAATAAATGAAGAACGGTTTTCTGATACGTTTATAAGGACCCGCAAAGCTGACGTCACGACCTTATCTGCGTGAACGGCACCTCTCGCGAGATCGCTCTGCTCCTTTCCCCCCGATTATTATTATTATTATTATTATTATTATTATTATTTACCGCACACCATTTGACAAAAGCTAGGCAGAAATGCAGAATGGATGACCGTCAAAAATCTGTTGGGTTTGTGGAATTTTTTAAGCAAGACAGGGTAAATAACATCACATTGCAATGCATATTATATCTTCCAGCTGTGAAAATACTGGCAACATCAAAAAGCTCAACGTCAAATTTAAAGAAACATTTAGAAGTAAGACTGTAAGACCAACTGCTAACATTAGCTACAAAGATTATACCCAGAACTGGTTAGCAAAGTGTTGTACAATTTACACAAAGATTTATTTTTATAGCCTAAATCACATGGACAACAGATACGTCACCGTACTGATTACATTTTTTTCAATCAGTAACTAGTCACTGTACATTTTCTAAGTAACTTACCCATCCCTGCACATGAATATGTATCGATAAATGGGCTGCTGATGCACAAAAGCTAAGAGCTATTTTTGCTTTTGGCCTTAACAGAAGTGCGACAAAAAGGGCTGGCTCTAGCTAGCAGGTAGAACAGGCAGCTACCCAGAGTCTCCAGATTACCTGCACTGTGGAGGAAGTGACATGATCACCGTATTTCTTGGTTGGGGGGCGTCCCATGGAAAGCTTTGCCTAGGGCCCATAAATAGGTAGATCCAGCCCTGGGCAGGACCATCCAAGATTTATATTTATTGTTGTAAAATACACCAGTACTTTGAAGTGAAGTTTCAAATTTACAGACTAGTGAAAAGCATAGAAAACCCCGGCCAGTATGGAAAAAGGACGCATTCCTGAGAGTTGGGTGCCTTGGGGGAACTGGTTTGCTATATTTCTGTCAAAGACTGGACTGTGAGTCTGTTAACAGATAAATAATCCAGCGCCTTGATCTCTGCCCTCGGCTGATAGAGGACATTTCATACACGAATTGTTTCTTTTTCCTTAAGCTGCAGTTACTCTTAAAGTGAAGCAATGGTGAATCGTTAATTTAGAATAAGTGTGCCTCTCCGCTTGTCCCGTTCCTTTTCCCTCTAGCAGTCCAGCGTGGACGCATCCCTCCATCGCACTCAGGAATCAGTCCTACATCCCTGCCGGGGGCCGGTGGTGGAGGCAGTGGAGTAGGGGGCACTGGAGAGCTCTTTAACGGGCAGCCGGTCTCAGAACTCATCTCCCAGCTGCTGCGGGCTGAGCCCTATCCCAGCAACCGCTACGGGCCCCAGTATGGCCAGCAGCAGGGGCAGGTGCAGGCCGGCGGACCCGTCATGGGCATCGACAACATCTGTGAGCTGGCGGCGCGGCTGCTGTTCAGCACCGTCGAGTGGGCGCGCAACATCCCCTACTTTCCCGAGCTGCCTGTGTCGGAGCAGGTGGCTCTGTTGAGGCTCAGCTGGAGTGAGCTCTTCATCCTGAACGCGGCACAGTCCGCCCTGCCGCTGCACACGGCCCCACTGCTGGCCGCCGCTGGCTTCCACTCGTCGCCCATGTCGGCCGAGCGCGTCGTGTCATTCATGGACCAGGTGCGCCTCTTCCAGGACCAGGTGGACAAGCTCACGCGCCTGCAGGTGGACTCTGCAGAATACAGTTGTCTCAAAGCCATCGCCCTCTTCTCCCCTGGTGAGCATCCTAAGATCTCCTGATTTTATAGCTATAAAATATATTTAGCTTTTGAAACACTTGGGTGGGGGCGGGGTGGCGGTAAAGTTGCTTTTTCAGTGGGGATGCAGAAACAACAGACCCAAAAAAAAAACAGTTATTGCAGATTGAAATTTAGAAGCAGGTGACTTGCACCCCCGCCTGGTGAATACTTGGAACTGCATGCTATGTTTCCGACCGAGGTGTATTGAATGACTTGTTTAGTTTTTAAAATCTGTTTTACAAGGAGTACGTGTAAGAGTGTTTTACTCATGATATTCTAGTGTTGTAATTTTGATTTATTAATTAATTATAAGGTCTTGTTAACTAAATAAATAAATTTGATGAAAGAAACCGTAACGAAAAGATGAAATGCCAAGACAAAAAATGAGCAAAGCAGCTACGATCTCCTGATTTGTGCGCCATATGCTGGCAGGCCTCTTTTGCTCTGAAACCCTCAGGCTTTGCCATGTCTCCTCAGACGCCTGCGGCCTGACGGACCCTGTCCACGTGGAGAGCCTGCAGGAGAAGGCCCAGGTGGCGCTCACGGAGTACGAGCGGCTGCAGTACCCCAGCCAGCCGCAACGGTTCGGCCGGCTGCTGCTGCGCCTGCCTGCCCTGCGCGCTGTGCCCGCCTCACTCATCTCCCAGCTTTTCTTCATGCGGCTGGTGGGCAAGACGCCCATTGAGACGCTGATCCGTGACATGCAGCTGTCCGGTAGCTCCATCAGCTGGCCCTACGTTCCCGGGCAGTGATAGCGCTGCCTGCCCTGGCCTCTCACTCCAAGAGACCCAGTATTACACCCTGCAGCCGCACCCTCCCCCTCACTGGATCCCCTCTGTTTAGCAGGCTCTCGGCATACTGTACGTAACGGCAGCGTAGGATCTGGCCAAATACCTGGAATGACATGCGGTCACACCGCGACGACAGTCACATGTGCGTCTCACACTGGACCCCATAAGGTGTCGGTAATGGTCATGAGTGGGAGCACGTGCCACACATCAGTTACGTGAATTTAGCTACCAGCCGCGCGGGGTCAGTCACTATGGCGAGAGGGACCACAAGCCCCGCGTCGGTTACGTGACTTCAGCTACCAGCCGCACGGGGTAAGTCACTATGGCGAAAGGGACCACGAGCCCCGCGTCGGTTACGTGACTTCAGCTACCAGCCGCGTGGGGTAGGTCACTATGGCGCGAGGGACCACGAGCCCCGCGTCGGTTACGTGACTTCAGCTACCAGCCGCGTGGGGTAGGTCACTATGGCGAGAGGGACCACAAGCCCCGCGTCGGTCACGTGACTTCAGCTACCACCCGCGCGGGGTCTGGCACTCTGGCGAGAGGGACCACGAGCCCCGCGACGGTCACGT